>BMAU01018603.1:137500-737500 GCA_019973935.1 Trichonephila clavipes
ATGGTGTCCGTACTCTCCACAGTACCGTCTAGATCCTCAACAACTCTTATGAAATCCTCTTTAAGAGCGTTTTTATACATTTTAGAAAAATTATGGAAAGATCCTACCTTTTTTTTTCTGGCTCCCTTGTTGCTCGCACGTACGATGTATCCAATAATTAAGAAAAATTTCGATTCCACTGATTTCACCTCTTCGCAGGTAATATAGTTGAAATTGTTCGAATTGACACCTCTTCGCAGGTGTTTGTGAAATTGTAGTTCCGGCCTCTACACAGGCGGAATTTTCGACGATGGGTTCCAACCTCTACACAGGCGGAATATTTGTCGATGGTTCGTTGAAAAATACACCTCTACACAGGTTATTTTGTTATTTGTTCCGACCTCTACACAGGCGGAATGAAGTTGAAAATTCAACCTCTACACAGGTTGAACGAAGTTTCCGAAAAATGGCGGAGCGTCTCCTTCACGGACGGCTTTTGTTCACGTTTCAAACTTTGATCAAAATCGAAATTTTTTCAATCCCGGCCTCTACACAGGCGGAGTATTCATGCTGAGTTCAAACCTCTACACAGGTTGAACGAAGTTTCCGAAAAATGGCAGAGCGTCTCCTTCACGGAGTTCACGTTTCTCAAAATCGAAATTTTTTTCACGGACGCTTTTTGTTCATTGTCCAGACTTCACGGACGCTTTAGTTCAAAATCGAAATTTTATCGATCCCGGCCGAGCCCCCATAATTTGTGGGAGACAACAAGGGGTCCAATACGTTTGTCTTTCCTCTATTTTATTTAACATTAAACAAAATTAATTAAAAAGGTAGATAAGTTTGACAATGACATGCAGAAGGTAACGCCTGCTCTCGCACCTCTCTCGTTCTCCTTTCTCTCTAATGTCCAAGAGTTTTTGTTTCTCTTCCACTAATTCACAAGTTTCAGTTCGTGTTTTAGCTGCGCCTGCGCGCGAAGACAGCGTGGAGTTGTCGATAACTATTGGTTACTATATCCATATAAATATATATATATATAAATATATATATATATATATATATATATATATATATATAAAATATATATATATATATATATATATATATATATATAATATATATATATATATATATATAATATAAAGAAGTACGGTTGATAGAGTACCAATAATTTTAACGCAATTTTATATTTCGTTCTCGTAAACTTTACTCCTTTTAAAACATGTATTGCCAAAATACTCTCCTTTTGTATATTTATAAAATTTTAAAAATATAATGGTTATCTTACCCAACATTTTAAATCAGGGACGGCAACTGTGTAGCTAAGACGTGCCAAACCAATCTGTCAGTATCATTCAGCGTGCCACATAGTAGGAAATTTTTGAAATCCTTCGATTCTTACGGTAATATTTGCAGATTTAAAGAATAGAGGTAAATAATTTAGATTTACAGTATTATTTTATATTAATTATGGATCAATAAAATACATTGATTAACATAAAAATAAACAATATAAAATGTTACTATTTCTTCAACAAAGATAAAAAAATTAAAAATGTATGTTTCCCCAACATATTTACTTAAATAAGAAATAGACAAAGTGAAATATAAATGATTCCCTTCATTACAGTTAAATAAAATTGTAATGCGAATTAATTTTTTCACGACTTTTCTTTCATATCGCAAAACCAGGGGTATAATGCATGACACGATTCTGAGCATTCAGTTGTTGAACAATTTCTTTGCGGAGTCGAAATATTTTTCATATTAGGAAAGATTTTTTACTTTGATATGCCGAATCATAAGTGGAAAGCAGAGTACATGCAATTTTCTTTTTTCAACAATTAAATCCCCTAGCAATAACACTCAATTATTTACAAAATAGCTGTAAATTTATCCTTAGAACTATCTTTCAGATTATTTTGTAGTTCCATAAATGTCCATAACTCTCTCAGAAGATGTTTGTCAAATAAGGTATATTATCAACTTCCATCCACTCAAGAATTGACAAATTTGTAGAGTAGTGCTGAGTGCCACTAAGAATTGTACCACGTGCCACAGGTCCATAGATTGCCGACACGTTTTAAATGTTCTTATTAACTAACCATCTCCTATTCAAACACAATTTATATGATAAAAAAGGGTTTTCATTCATTTTGTAGGGAATTGTATTAGATTCAACCATAAGTAATTTTGTGTATCAAAAAAATTACGTTGTTTCGGGGATCCCCTTAGAGCAAAATGAAGGGAATTTGACATAATTATAGTAAGTTTCTCTAAAAGGGGAAACGTTCACTTTCAAAATACACTGCGTAAAGTGGTTTTAGGTGTACGAAGTTATATTCACTATTATTCCTAAAATAAATTTTGATATTTTGGTTTTTCGTTAAGTTTTGAAGTTATTTCTTCAAATATACTTCATTACATTTCTTTCAAACTTGCTATTTTCTTTTGCGGCCACGGTAGCCTGATGGTCATGGTTATGAACTCGTGTCCAGTGTTCGAGCCCTGGTACCACAAAAGTTTAGCATTGAAGAGGAGCTGATGCACGTTAAACACGTCGAGGTCAAAAGTCCTCACGTTGGTGTGATGTGGAAGTTTGGAAGGGGAGTTATCAGCTCAGGTATCGTCCTCGTCACTTAACCGCGGTTCAAAACTACGTAGTCGCTCGTCAGTAGCCACCGTGTTGACTTAGAATGCAATATAAACCCTTGACGTGTGCACTTGAGTTAATTCGAGCACGCTAAACAGTTCCAAATATGCACATTAGATATAATTCAAACGAGGTCGCATTTTATGCTGCTGTAATTTTCTCACTCAAATATCAGCGAGCGCCGTCTGCACTCGTGATATTTGACTTAGTCGTTAAGCATCAAAATTTCGTTTTCAATGTAAAGACTGTAATGTTGGACTGTGTGTGCAGTGCCGTGTTTCGAAAAATATCACACTGTGACATTTCTGTAAACGACATGTATGTGTCTTTCTCATACTTCTTTGATATTTTTTGCTATTTATACCTGTTAAAATTATTTTTTATAAAAGGTTTTTTGTAATTAATTGTAAATTGAATAAAACCTTTTCTTACAATTATATGTATTTGAGGATGAAATCTGATTTACTTATTCAGGAAATTTTTAGTAAATTTCATTTTCTTAGCCAACTTATTTCTTTTAAAACGTGCATATTTGTGTATTATATAATTAAATTTCTAACTATCTAAAATTATGTCTGGCTTTTTTCTTCATTAAAATCTTTCAGGATTTTACAAATTGTCTTGCCATTATTCATTATGTACTTAATAAGGAAAAATATATCTAAATATAAATAATTTCTGGCCCAATAAACATATAATTGTTTTTAGCTACAGTTTCGAAAATGCATTGAAATTTGTATCGGGACAGGGTTTTAACATATTATGAATGTGTTTTTGACTGCCGCTATGTTATATATTTATCTTTCATTCTTTTTACAGTATGAGTAGAAGTCGTAAACAGTTTTGTCACAGTAAAATTAATTTTTGTTTTATATTCAAATTATACTATTATATTGATTCTGAAAATAATAGGTTAGTTTAACAAGCCATTATTTCACAATTTTAAAGCATTGAACAGTTTTGAAATTTTTGAAACTTTTATAAAATGTTAAATTATTAAAAATATTTAATTATTGTAAGTGATTAATATTTCTTAGATTATTGGAAACAAAAAGTATAAAATTTAAAATATATCTCTTTGTTGAATTTTAATAATTATTTTTATGGCTAAACCTGAAAAACCCAATTTTTTTTAAATATTAACATTAAGATATTTTTAAAAAATAACTAGAGCTCTCAGACCTAAATCCATATGAACTTTTATAGAACATATGTAAGGGAACATTTACAAGATATTTCAAGACTCTATCTTGAACAGGAAAAACGCCTTAGGGATTAGAAAACACTCTCTCATCTTCAAAATTAAAAATCTGAGAAAAACATATTTAAAATTTGTAAAGGCATAAAAAAAAATTTCCAATGCCTGTAAAGCTTTAATTTTTAATCTGTTACTATCCAACTTATGCTCTACATGAAAATTCTACTTGAAATAAATATGACTGAAATATCTTTTTTAATTCAAAATATTCTAAGACATAACATTGATAACAACTGTTAATTTGATCAATTATTCACTTTTATCAGAACCTTATATATTCACAAGAGTTTTAAACGCAAAATATTTATATAGAAATTAGTAGTTATACAAACGTAATCCAGAAATCACCAAGTTTGTAAATAATATCTATTTTTTTCTCAGTTCCCCATCGTGGCAGTTAAGCAAGTTTAAGTTTTTGTTGCATGACTTTAAAATACTGCAGTGTAGTACTACAATAGATTTATTATAATGTAGTTTGTGGTACATCAGGGAAATATTTAGTTCATTCTGAAACATTTGTATTCTGTAGTCTAATTGTAATATTACCTGAAAAAGTTGCATTTTAGATTTACCATTTTCAGTCATATTCCATCCCTTTCAAGTATTATTTCTCACAGTACCCTGCGTACATTTTGGTCATGTCATTTTTCAAAAGGAAAAAATTAATGAAGACAAAGTATAGAGCTTTTAAATTATATAAACTATGTGTCAAAAAATATATTGGTCTTTAAATCAATCTTAATTAAGTAAATGTGAGAAAACTCAAAAAACTTAAAAACATGAGCAAACAGAAATGATTTTAGAAATTAAAATTGTAGTTAATAGCCATTTCACACGAAATATTGGATTGTGTTAAAAATATTTTTAATTAATTCAATCTAGGAATGCAAAAATGCTTTAAAATGAAACCGAATTTAAAATCAAAACTCAGAAAATTAAAATTTCTTAAAACCTAATTGGTTTTTAGATCAGAAATTGAGCAAGTTTTCCAAATATATGAAATATATATTTGCAATAAATTGGGTGAAATTTCTGTTGGCCCTGAAGTGGAGAAAATGTCCATTTCACAATCCTCGCCCTAGGCCACAGCTGTGAATGAGAAACCTCCCGTTTCGAAGAACACAGAGACCGAAAAGCAATAAAATCATCCCCTGAAAAACCATTTCAGGACCTCCTGCAGTTTTAACAGGGGAAGGCATTAAACTGCCGTGCGTTTTTGAAGCAGTTCGCGAAATTTATCGAAACATTTTGGCTACCGCTAGCTTTGAAAAAGTAGACCACTTTCGAAGTGAAATTCAATTAGCGGGTCATCCACTGAGAGGGTTAAACAAATCTTGTAATTCCCGTTTCTGTTTTTCTTCTAGTTTTGTCTTAGAAAGATCTATTTCTACTTTTTCTATTTCAACCGTTTTAACCACTTTATTAATCTGCGAATCTGGAATCGCCAAAGATTTTCGATCGAAGTCCAAAATGATCTTTGATCAACCTATAAAGTCTATCCCGAGAATACATGGGTATTCTAAATCTGCCAACACATGGAACAACCAAGGCTTTTCGAAATCCCGTATTCGAATATTTAATTCCACAACTCCCATATTTCGACATTTAGCTCCTTGCGCCGTGATCACCTGAGTACTCGATTTCTTTACTTGTTTATAAAAAAAATATTTTTGGTATGTCTCTTCCGATATAAATGACTTCTCCGCTCCAGTGTCCCATAACGCTTTCGTAAAAGTTTCATCTAATAAAAAAGGAACATACGGAAGTTCTACCGGAGACATACATATTGCTGAAAAAGTTTAATCGGTGACTGATTTATCGACTGCGTCTGATCACCTTTAATATCATTCACTTTTAAAACATTTAAACGTCCCATTTGTTTTCTACTGCCTCGACTAAAATTTTCACTCGAACCCCTATTTCTTTGGTCCCCTCTACTAAAATCGTCATTTTGACCTCGATTTCTAAATTGATATGCCCTATCGTTAAATCTGCGATCATCGTTTTGAAACCTATTCCTGCTCTCGAACCACTGATTTCCTTGACGGTTTTTCTGATAGTTACCCCTATAATCATTTCTACCATTATTTGGTCTATATGTACCACTTCAGAATTTCTCCAATTTCCTCAATTATTACCAACATTAGACATCCTACGCTTATTCCAACCTCGTCCTTCCACGTTATTACTATTTCTCGAACCCAATGTTGCCTTGCATGAATATCTTTACTCAAACTTAGCTAATACTTCTAATAATTGGATCGCGGTTTGTGGATTACGCACCTCCACATAGTCCTGCACTTGCGGCTCAAGTCTAACGAAAATATGATCTACAAGGGCTTTCTCAGACATCCCCAGTTCTAATTTCTTATGTAGTTTAAGTAAATCGTAAACAAAATCTGTCGGCTCCTGGTTCTGTCTTTGCTGAGACGCGTAAAAACGCGTTTCCAACTCCTTTTTATTTTGGATGGCAGGGAATGCTTTCGCCAATGCTGCTTTCAGCTGTGCGAAGTCCGTGGCGGTATTTTGCACTAACGTCGATCCGAACATTTGGTACCAATCCAGGGCTCTACCCATGAGATGACCTTTTAAATAAGCACACGATAAGTCACTGGGTATTTCAAGTAATTTAATTTGGTTATCTATACCCTCTAAAAATTCGATGACGTTCTCCGACCCAGAAAAATATACTTCTGGCCAAACATTAAATCATCTCGGAGTCATATAGATTAAACCTAGTTGGGTGCCATTGTGATGTACCTCCCCTTGAAAGTACATCCCTCGAAGTATATCAGCGTGAGCTAGAGGTGTAGGGATTGCGAAAGAACTCGGATCAAACATTATCTTAAAATGACTTTATTAAGATATTCAACTTAAACTTTGAACAAATTTAATATTAATAATGAATGAGAGAATCTACGATGACGTAATACGCAACACACAATATAATTCAGATCAATCTCAATAATTGTGAGCCGCCTAATCTTCAAATATAATAATAAGTAAACAATCCTACCTTATATTATTCTGTAATAAACTTGTCTTTATCTACAGTGGTATGCAGCTGGGCATTTAACTTCTAATCGATCACCAATATGTTTACCCACGACACGTAGAACTTGAATCTTTGAACGACGAACTTCAATAATCATCCACTACCACAACGCACGTCAATTGTCGAACATTCCTTTACACTACCATTACATTGCCATCCCGCTTACTCTCTAAGATCCTATATTTATCCTATATTATTTGCATCTCTTCACTTCTCGTTTCTTGGATTTGGTTGGAAAAGAGTTGCCATTAATTCTGGCCCTTTTAATCCAAAGGACTTGTTAAAGAAAAGACGCGTAAGACGTCAGAGAGTAACGGTCGTAAATCAAATAAGGGTAATGCCGGATGGGAGGATCCGAGATTGAAGCGTAAAATAGGGTTAAATGGATCAAGGGACAAAAAGGATTTAAAGAGGTCCAAAATTTGCAGAAAACATTCTCTGCAGGGGTCCGAACATAGGGACCAGAAAAGACCAACCCCTGAACAAAAACAGGGGATAAAAAGAGCAATTCCGTCCTCGGTTCCATCTCGAAATTATAAATATAGAAGACCTAACAACAGTCCGTTGCAGGTCCTTCACATTTAAGAAATGCCAGGCAGGATAAGTCACCTACAGAAGGGAGCAAGCATGACATGAACGGACAATACAACAAGGCCCAGGAGACCAAGACAACTACGAGCGGAAACAACAAGGCAGCTGAGAGGAGACCAGTCCGGTCTAAACAAGCGACAGCAGTGAGACCTTGTCCATACTACCTGAGCAGCCGTGTAAAGCAGCCCGAAGGAGTTCCAAAGGAGCGGAGGAGCATCGGAATTGAAAGTATCCCACAGAACAACATCAGGAGAAGGAGCCTCAGTATGGAAGCCTTAGACGGAGATCCAGTGGATAGGAGCGAATAAAGGACAAAGAAAAATATCAGGTTGTATCGTTTCTTTCTTTTCTCCTTTCGAACAAGTGGTCGGAAGAATTATTGCAATGAAGCAAGTCACGGGCGGATTTTTAATTTAAGAAGCCAAGCAAAAGTGGACACTACAATGAGTGTGTTTTCTCTTGATGAGAAAAATCAGCTTTTGTATTAATTTTTTTGTAGAAATATGGAGAAAACATTTGTAAGAATGCATTTGTTTACTTCTTTCTATGTATGACTTCGCTAAGATGCGACAGTTCCTTTGGTTGTTTGTTTTATTGTTTTTTTGAAAAATGTTTGAAATTGTATGTATATATATATGTGTATATTTTATCTCACATCTGGTGACTTGGGACGCGGCGTAATTAGGTAGAGCTAACATTTAATACTAACAAGCGCAGCATGTATGGAATGGGAATGTTAAGGAACCAGATGCTTCAATTGATGTATA
The DNA here is from genome assembly GCA_019973935.1 of Trichonephila clavipes. NCBI lineage: Eukaryota > Metazoa > Arthropoda > Arachnida > Araneae > Nephilidae > Trichonephila > Trichonephila clavipes. Next base: position 145,807 of record BMAU01018603.1, read on the forward strand.
TGAAAATGTTATGCAAAAAATGAAGGAATCTGTATATACTATAGATGTTTGTTTTTTCACACAAAGAAATTCTCATTTCATGGTAGCTGACCCTGAGCATTGTATAGTGAACAAAGAATCAAGATGCAAGTCCGAATATGTTTGCATAATATATAAGTAGATGTATATAAGTAGTTAAGGAAACCACGCAGGCAGGTTTTTTACCATTTCGCTGGTTTTTCCCTCGCCTCGTAGCCAAATGGGCGTGGTGTAGGGAAATTTCATTTTGTAAATGTTACGTCCTTTAAAGTGTAGGTTTAGGTCGTAATTTTTTTCCCCTTAAGGAAGGAGAATTTATATAGTATCCGATTGGTAGATATATATTAAAGTCGTCGGGACTATAAATCAAGTCTAGGAATTGGTTACGTAATTTATTTTCAGGCCGTTTGGGACCTTCGAACAAATCCCGTTTTCTTTTTGGAGGGGTTTGTAACGAATCTGTACGGAACCTTTCCACTAATCTTCTTAGACGTCTTTTTGGGGATTATAAATTCGCGTTTATATATATATATTTCCAATCAACTCCAAAAAGATGAACGGGATATTTAAATTAGATAAGGTATTTTTAAGTCGAGCGTTGCGAGATAGCAATGTAAATGATAGAAGGCTATTGAGCCAGCAACTTTAAACGCATTTTTAGAATATTCAAGGAGATTAGATTCGTGAAGACGTCGTGCTGCTAGACGTACCAGAAAGCTGATATAAGCCAGCAGTAAATATAATTTGCGTACGCTTAAAATAAGCGTCAGTTTAAGCGACTTAGTTAAAGTTAATGAAAGTTAAGAATTCGAGTACGTGTATTTCTCGGATCTCCTATTTCGGTAGACCTTACTTGATCTTGAGCTTAATTATTAATTAATAGCATTATTAGTAATTTAATTTAATATAAAGGCAAATCCCTTTAAGTGACGTAACATAATAGTATTATATGTTATCAGAGATTTTTTTTGAGAAAATTATAATAATAAAAAAATATTATTCAAAATGGCTCTTAGTGGTTCTTTGCCTCAAATTAATCTTGGTTTTCAAGGTGAGACCCAGGGGGGTCTCCATATACATATATTTCATTTTGTGAGGTCTTGATTCAGTTCAAATAACACTCAAGAGTTCAATATTTTTATAAAAGATTTTTTTTAATAAATGTGCAATTATTTAATATCTAGCAAGGGGCTTTGATAAATCCCCCCTCCCCTCCCATTTGCTTCCATCCTTTAGTTAAAGTGCGAAGCTTCCTGCTCGGTGATGTGCGAATCGATCCTGAGAGTTTTCACTTTAAATAACTAAAAACACTAAAAACAAACTCGCTACAGCACCGTATGGGGAAGATAAGAACATGAATTATCCAGTTATCCTCGCAGCCGATAAACTTCTACATTCTTAAAATGCTATGGATTCGAACTATTTTATTAACAAATTAATGTTCTTCGCAATACATGCCATAGAAGATCCACCGTGTAGAAGGACTGATGCACGTTCAATCTGTCAAGGCTCAAATGGATTGATTATTTATTTACGTCATTCTTCAAAACCACACGAGGACATTGAGGACGAACCTTGTCGTGGCCGTGGGTCAAGGGAACGGACTTGTGGCTGGCGTGTCATGAGTTCGAGCCTAGTACCACTGAAGAGCCGCCTTGTAGGGGGCGATGCACAATAAATATGCTGATGCTCAAACATCCTCCCGTTGGTGTAGCGTGGAAGTTAGGAGAGCGAGGCTCCAGATCAGGTGCCATCCTCGTCACTTGACTATGGTTCTAAATAACGAGGACTGTCGCAAAAAGCCCTCGAGTAGCTGAATAGTGCGACGTTAATATTCTCTCATTCATTCAGACGAACTTTGTCATTTCATACCATCACAAAGTGACGAGGGCAATGTTTGAACTAGCTCCCTCCTCTCCGGACTTGCATACCAGGCCACTGTGAGGATTTTGAGTCCCGGTTGCTTAATGTGCATCAGCCCTCGACAGAGAGGATTTTGGGTGGTGCCGGAACTCGAACCTATATGTAGACAGAAAGAAGGTCGTCCACTGGTTCAGATTGATTGAATATTAACGTCGCACTGTTCAGCTGCACGAGGGCTTTTGGCGACGGACCACGTCATTTTGAACCATGGTCAAGTGACGTGGACGACACCTGAGCTGGCACCTCCCACACCAACGGGAGGACGTTTGAGCTCTCGACAGATTTAACGTGCATCGCTGCCCTACACGGCGGGTCTTTAGTGGTACTGGGCTCGAACTCGTGACAAGGCAAGTCACGATCCGATACCTATACCACTCGGCTACCGCGGCCTCCACTGTTTCAGAGGTCGTGGTGGTGTGTAGGTATCAGCTGCTGCTGGGAGGACGAACGATGCATCATTCGACAAGACTAGGAATAATGAATGGGCGATCTCGGTCATTAGGAACAAATACCATTAAAAATGGAACCAATAAAATTATACAAATTTATGGGCTGCTGTGAGTTTTTACAACAAACCTTAATCCAGTGTTTCTCAAACTGTGGGGCGCGCCCCCCTTGGGGGCTTGACAAGGGGGTGCGAGTAGATCGAAAAGAATGGAATAAAAATACATAAATTTACTAAAAGGAAGCAAAACACAAAATGCATTTTGACACGATAAAAAGTAAAATACACATTTACACTGATGTAATACACTTATAAATGTATCAGCACCACACATTGTATTTCATAATTAATTTAATGATACTGAGTTAAGAACCCTCTGGGCAGGTCATGAAATTATATTTAATACTTGTCTTGATCATTTGTAATTTGGAATTAAATTACAAATGATCAAGACAACTCTAATGATTATTTATAATTAAAGTCGATAGGTAGATTACGTCAAATTATATTATTGAATTCGATTATATTGTTATTGTTTCGAGGGAGGCGCGATGAAAATTATGATTGAAAATTGGATCGCAAGTATAGAAAGTTTGAGAAGCACTGCCTTAATCTATTTATACTTTGGTTCTTTCCCTCGTCATTCAAGTCCTGGTGGTACTAAAGAGCCCCGCAGCGTAGAAAAGTGATGCACGTCAAAACTCAATATTGGCTTGGCAGTTTGGAAACTGAAGTGCCAGTTCAGGTGTCGTCCTCGTCAATTGAGCTCCTAAATGCGACGTTTATAAACAATGAATCCGGTTAGAAATTTCAATGCTATGCATCGAATGATAGATACTAAGTTTATTTGTGCTGCTAGCAAATATCCAGATGTGGAAAATAATCCATCACTGAACATACCTCCGCAAATGAATTGAACTGAATTCAAAACTGTGTATTTATTTTATTTTGCAGTTGCTTTAGAATGTTATTTGTTTATCACGAAGGAATTTTTTGAATGTTCTGTGTTTAGTGAGAACAGTCAATGAGTGACTGTAATTTCTTTAGATGAATAGTTTTGCATGCCATAGCCATCCGAGGAAATTCAAATAAAGTCTCATCAGCAAATCAGGTATTTCAAAAAAGTTTTCTTGGATCTTTTTTTGTTCTTCATACCAGGTGCATTGAATATTCCGAAATTAAGAGTTTTTACACTTACCCTTTTGACAAGGATCAAAGACAAGATCCGAATTCAACTCTTCCTTACATTTCTAAAAAGAATGAATTCGACATGATAGAAATAGATATACATACTTTTGTTTCAAATACATTGTATATTAGATTTTTGTGTTTTTGTACTGCATATAACTTAGAATATATTTCCTTTGGTTATAAAAGCAAATAAGAAATCTTGTTTCATATAATGGTGATCTTTTAACGTTGACTATAATTCATTTTTCCAGCCTTTTTTTCAAAGCTAACTTAAGAGGTTCTACTTTATGTGCACAATTTTATATCAATAATGTAGAATTGTTATTTAATATCATTAATGGTCAAATAACACTCTCGTTATTTTGAAGGTTCTAATATAAATGAAATATTATATTCATAAATATTTGAGTTAACTCTAATGTAATGGTAAGTTATTATTAGAACTATGTATGATATTTTGAAAAATGTTTAAGTTTTTTTAAATGGGAGGGTTAAACATACACAAGATTAAAGACGCATTTATTCCGACTAGTCGTATCATTAGAAGAGCCCTCTTTATTTTATTCAAACCCTGGCCAATGTGTATTCTGAGGTAGAATGCAAGTTTCAAAAAACTTTTTAACAGTAACTTTTTACTTTAAAATTCGACTCGCTCTCTAAAAACTTTGAAATCATAACTCTGGTTGCTATTCTTCAATGTAAAATTACAATATAATATATGATTTTGAAAATGTTCATAACTATATATATATATATATATATATATATATATATATATATATATATATATATATATATATATATATATATATATATATTACCTATAAGATGATTTTTTAATTAGTAAGAGATGTGATTTAACTAATTAAATTAATACACTTTATTTAATAATTAAAGTAATTAATTTAAAAAATGTAACTAGGTAAATAAGTTTAATATAAATGCAAAATCTCACAAAAATACAAAAACCATATAATTATATTATTACATCTTGAAATTAAAACACTAAATAGAGCTACAGATAATTTTAACAAAAAAATAAAATAAAGATGATGAAATTTATATAAAAAAAATATTAAAGATCAGGACGCGAAATATTTGACTCCATTATTCAAAAAAATTTAATTTTCTTTCATGAAAGTTTTTTTCGCATGCAACATAAATTTATCCTATATTTTGTTTTAAGACACTAATTGATTATTCTGCAAAAATTGAAATATATTCGAAATTTTCTCTCTCTATACTTATAATGCAAAAAAATATATCCAAATATTTATAAACCTAAGCGTAACTTGACAGAACAGTAAAAAATATTAGCCACAGTATGTATATATATACTAATACTGTTGCTAGTATTTTTATAGCAAACTCTTGGCCTAAAAGTATAACGAAGTCACTAAATCCCGAAAAAAAAATTCATAAACACTAAACACTTTAAATTCATAAACACTATATATTTAAAAAAAAGTAATTATTCACACATTCTTTAAAATTAATATAAGTTTTTTATATATATCTTACCCACATAAAAAGAAAGAAAAAAAGAAAAACTGCAAGGAAAACAAGAAAAAAGAATGTCAAGGAAATACACTGTATTTTCAACATTAAGAAAATAATTTTATATTAAAATTAATGAAACTTAAGGACATTTTCTAATTTAAAACCTACAAATAATTTTAAAGATACATTATTTTAAAACTAGAATTTCTCTAAACATGCATTACCACATGCATCCTTAAATTTAATTACTCATAAAATGTGTAAATTTTTGAAAAAATGTTTTGCTTCATAATACGTCTCGCATGTTTAGAATGCATCAAAAATCCCTTCAGGCATATTTTTCCGTGGCTTTTCTTGAATTTTTCTCGCATTCCAACCTAGAAAGTGGTCGTATTGCAATGCCTTCCCAAATTGAAGAGCTTTCTCTATTATGAAAGGTCTAGAGATTGGAATATTTTTATATCGCATTGTGTGTATCCACTTCAAAACTGCCTCGTCGACATCTTCATAGACGCATGTTCTTAAACGTTTTGAACAAGAATTCGATTTAAAATTCGATTCGATCATAATTATGTAGCTTATCTCGATTTTCTTATAATAGTTGATAAGCTGTTTGGAGGAATACCAAATTTTAAAGCAATAACCTCTTTCTTGACACCTTTATCCAATTCTTAAAGCATTAAGTTTTTTTCCTTTGATGCTCAAGCACTTAGGTTTTGACATTTTCGAGCTACAAGAAACGAAGTTACCTGTACGAATGATCAACACTACAAATAAACGTGGACTAGTTCAAGGACACGGGGACACTATACAACTCCACTGAGGGTGAAAGGGGATATCGAAAATGTTTTTTGTGAACTGGACAATGGGGGTTAAAGGTTTGCACTTTTTGGATGAAACGACCATAATTATGCTGTTCTCGGCGAGATAGGCACCTAATGAAACCAGTTCAATATTTATGACCACCATAAAATGGGTTGAAAGGGAGAATAACTTTAAATGTCCAGAATTACTTTAAAAGTAATGAGAAAAAAAATTGAATTACAAGAAAAAAAATTTCGTTTTATAGAAAATATACTTCCCTATAGGGAGGTTATTTTATGAAGAAAATCGTGAAATGTTCTTGGTTCCAGGAAAAAGTTCGCTATATAGAAAAATTCGCAATATAGAGGTTTGTAATATGGAGATTTGACTGTATATATATATATATATATATATATATATATATATATATATATATATATATATATATATATATATATATATATATATTATTCTTATTCTCTACAAACGAGAGATAACTTCCAACAATCACATTCGAAAAACACATAGACAGCAGGAAAATCACACAATGAAGGACACATGAGCAACCGAGATTAAAAATTATAAAATGGATGCTGCAGTATTATAAACATTGCTGACTTAGGACAGCTAATATATAAAATAATTTATATAAAAGTGGGGTTGAACATGTTTTTTGGCGAGCCAACCTTCCCCCTTTATGTAAATAATACTGAGCAAAAGCCTATTGAAAGTAATGGATAGGAATATCTAAATCCATTACAAGAAAGAGGTAACTTACCTAAAAATTACACTTAAAAATGCAGAGCCCGCGCTAATTCTGAGTGCAATAAATAAGTTATTGCCCGATTCTGCTCCCTAATTCAGATTTAAATCATGTGAATGGCTGAAATGTAGCACTTAACAAAAGTGAAAAAAGAATGAAAAAAAAATTAATAAGAGAGTTACAAATTACCATAACTTTAGTAACATTAGAGTATATATGAATAAAATAATAATAAGTAATTTTATCTAATATTAGAAAAAGAAGGTAACTATAACTATGAAATATGTAAGTTTATAGTAATAAATTATTATCTGTCTCAAAATTTTTAATCCTTACTATTTTGAATAGCTTTATTCATATTACTATTAATAAATTTAATTTGGTATTTCTGATTTAAGCAATATTTAGTAAAATGTTTATAGTTATTTATTATTTCTGATTTTTTTGACACTAGAAATTTATTGCGTTGTATATAATTAATAATAATATTTTTGAATATAGAAACATGTAAATTACTCTCCCAATGAGGAACTTTTATAATATTGAAATTAAAATCTTCTCTTTTATCATAAATATTAGAAACTATTACATTACCTTTTAATTTGATATGTATGTCAAGAAAATTTACTTCATTGTTGTTACTATTTGTCTGTATTAAATTAAGATATTGTGGATAAAAATTAATGTTAGGTATAAAATTGACTTGTTTGCCAAAAATGACTGTCATCTATATAACGATAAACATAATATTTAGAATTATTAATGTAACTACTTTCAAAATAATGTAAGTATAAATTGGCAAGACAGAGTTGTGTGCTCGCAGGGCCACCTTGTAGCAAACCTTTAATCTACAGATAATAGTTACCCTTATGATACATATAGTTCTCTTTAAGTACAAACCTAGGGAGTGAACCAAATCTATCATAATTAACATTATTAAATAAATTATTTTCATGTCAATTTACAAGTATATTAATCAAATCATCAATATTAGTAGAGTTAAAAATATCTTCAAAATCTAAACTATAGACTGAATAAATCTTTTTATCTCTCATTTGTTCAATAAGCTATTTAATATTTTTAAGAATGGCTGTGGATTTAAGATTATTTATTGTATCATGTAATATTTCTCTCTCTCATGGAGAATTTTGCCTGTCTTGCTAATATATCTATTAAATCCATTTGTAACTGTCCTAAATTTGACTGGGTCTTTATATGAAATTTGGGAGTAAGAAATATATGTGGAAATTTAAAATTATTAATTTGAATTCTTAGTTATTTATGAAAAGTCGAAGTTTGATTATTTATTTCTCTATCAGAAACAGATAACTTAATAAAAGCTGTATTATTATCAAAATAATTGTTAATCATTAAATTATAATAGTATTTACATATGAAGGCAAAATTTTCTGGCGCTTTATAAACATAAACTATAATAAATTTATTTTTCAATTCTTTAATCTGATTTTTAATATTAAAAAAGATTTTATTATCTGTACCAAAGTTATATTTATTAAGCTGCTGTGTAATATATATATATATATATATATATATATATATATATATATATATATATATATATAATATTTATATATATATATATAATGAATTTGTGTGAATGGGGTAAACGAATTTTACTTTTTGTGGACAAGACGTATACTAAGTACTCTATTGTAGAAATGTAAGAGCTGATCATTACTTTTATATGCTTTTGAGGAAAAATTAAGAAACTAACACATTTTCGCAGATTTTTTTAAAAACCAGTGGAAGAATTAAGGCGAAATTGTTTAAAAATACTTTAAAGTATTTCTAAAAATGTTAATAAAAATTGATGTTTTTTGTTCATGATCATGATTTATACTCATGAAATTAAAATGGATGTAACAAAATGGCACACTTATAAAAGCATTATGGATAATGATTGTGTGTATGTGTTTTACGTAGTGAAATTATCCCTCGCGCTGTTGACTCTAATTTCTCCGCTCTCATCTCACTCCGCCACCAAAGCATTTCTTAGCTCCGGGGAGCGTTTAAGAGAAATCCTGGCCAATTTTTCTTGCCAGACAATTCTCAGATTCGGGACGAGAGATCTAGCTGAACATTCCCTCCTCTGAATATCGTCCATCTCATGAATGATCAACCCAAATGACCTTGCAGGCCTCTTCAGAAAATCATAATACTGCAGGTCGTATATAAATATATGTATATATGTTTACATTAAATTAGGACCCCTTACAAACATTTTTTGGAGTGAAAATTTAAAATGGATTGAATTATTATTTTCATTATATTTTTCATGCATACAAACATAGATTAATTTAATAGTAATAATACTAATGTATTACTAAAATATTCGGCACTGCATAGCCACATCTGGTTCTTGCACCAAAAAGAAAAAAAAACATTGTTCCTTTCAGATGTTGTCTTTGTGCCATTATTTGCAAAAATTTCAAAAGTACTTCACAGAAAGCTTACAAAATTAAAACTACACAGAAGCATATGTCTTATCAGTTTTCTTAATTTGCATAAAATGAGAGATAGATTGAATTCGATTAGATGATTGAAAATAGCAATTTTTTCTCAATTATGATAAACCGTGGAAATGTGCTTTATAAGTCTTACACTCCAGTGTATTTTACGAGTAATTAAATCAATAACTTGCAAATGTCACGTGAAAGGGGCTGAACTAAATGACTCAAAATGGAAGGTTTGGAGAGGGTAAACTTTAAAAGGTTTTAATAATAAAATATGTTTAGCAACACGTTTTGATGAAAAAAAGTCTAAGAATTATTATCACTCATGGTATTGAATGAGAACCTTTTATTCATTTCCTCAATAATGTTTCCTCAATAATGTGTTTGAAGTTTTTTCAAATCATGAATATCTGATCACAAGTTATAATAGATGAAACTGATACCTGTTAGAATTATGCGCCCATAGATGCATTGGGGGGGTTCTCCCTGTGCTCCCCCCAAGGCGAAGGACCACTGCGTGAGAAAGACAGGAAGAGGAGAGGGGCGTATCGTTGCCATGAGAAAAGGGATGAATGAGTAAAAAGAATACCCTTTGACAGTGGGTACTGGGGGAGGAGAAAGAGAAGTAAAAAAATTCGCACGGAGAGGGGGGAATAGTTTTGCATGTTTTTGTCAAGAAAGGCTTAGCGAAAGGGGGGTGTCCGTCCGTCTTGGAAGGAGCACTTGAAAGGCTGTTGGAGATGGGATTTATTTTTTCGAATGACCCCTTCCTCTACCCCCGTGCATTATATTATCGTCTGCGCGTTTCGGAGTCACAAGAGGAGGCGGAGTAATCCTTTTCCTTGACGATGGGGACGCTCATTGAAATGGATAAGGTGCCATTGCGATCAAAGTCGTCTGCTGATTCTAACGACTCAATTTTTGCAAACGATAGGAAAAAGGAGTCCCGTCAGGTTGAAGGGGCTCTTTTTTCAAATGAGAAGGGAATGTAAACATTTGAAATAAATGAATTTTTTCAGATATATAAGATGGAAAATGAGTGGGTGTTTATCAACACGCATTGCACTATAAAGAAACAGGAAAGCTATTGACGAGCCTCCTAATGATGAAACTCGATCAAGTGATGAGAATGAAAACTGAACAGGAACCTCCCCTCTCCAAACTACACACCACGCCAATGGAAGGACTTGAGGTCACGACGCATTTACCATGCATCAACCCCTCCACACTGTGAATCTTCATTGGCTCTAGGGCTTGAACTCATGACACGCTGGTCACGAGCTCGTGACCATAACCACTAGGCTACCGCGGCCATTTAATGTGGGGAAAATAATCCTTTGAACTGGCCACTAGTTCAATGCTCATCTGATTGGCTCTAAAAGGGAAGCGGAGATTTTTTTAAAATTTGGTCTTTTTAATAAAATTTTTGCAGAAATACTTTGTTTTAGTCAATTTCATTTTTCAACCATAATTACATCCATATTAAAATGGTACAGTTTTTTAAGTTGCTCAGCGGATTTAACGAAGCTGTATCCATATATTATCATTTGGTTTCAGGGACTACCTTAAAAAGTGCTATACAGTCTGTTTTATTGCGATGTCATAGAAATTTTGCTCGACTGGGTTTTATGCACCATTCAACGACTCATTGGAGCTCGATAGTTAGAAATGAAGGTTTTCACTCTGTTTAAAATTGGAGTATAAAACTTAAAAAATACGAAAAAATATATGGGTTTTAATTTATATTTAACATAATTACATCTTGCCCATCTTTCATGGATCGTAGCAAACACTATACGATTTTAAAATAGAACGAGCTTGATGAAATCTTATAATTCCTAAGAGATTCAAGGGTTTTAGTTACTTATTTAAAATGATATCTAACCGTAGAGGTTTTTGCGTGTATATTTAGAATTTGGTTTAAATTGACGTCATACTCATAAATCGAGCTGCGCGATATCTATTGGAAAGAGATATCATTTTCTCTTAAACTATGACTCAATAATATAAGGATGAAATCTTTCTATTCAGAATTCCATACCTCATGAGGTATATCGATGTCGCTAATTTGTGATTGTTGCACATCGAGTAGTTACTGTCAGGTCATGAGTTCGAGTCTAGAAGTCCCTAAAGATCCGCTGTATAGAGGGGCTGATTTACGCTAAATCTACCTAAGCTCATAATCTTCACGTTGGCGTGCTGTGGAAGTTTGGAGGATGGGGTAACAGTTCACACCTTGACCGTAGTTCAAACTGACAGGGTCCGTTGCCAATTTGGTCTCTTCATCTCAAAATGCTAAAAAAGCCTGCTTCCAATCTATCGTTAGAAATCCTTCCATTCACTCTAAACTAAAATCATGTATTAAAATTGCCTCTACAATTCGGGATCAAATTCCTTAGTTGGGATTGGATCGGTACTCTTATGTGGTCACAGGAATTCCCCCTCCCCTTTTTTTTTTTCTTCCCCAAATGTTTCCTGCCTTTTTTTTTTCTTTTTGTACGGTGCATTTATATTTTATATTTATATTACTTTTCATGTATGATGAAATAATGTATATTATTTTTCCTCTCTTGTCCTTTATGTTCTTTATTATTATTTTCAGCTTTGAATGTGTGCACCTTGCAATAACATATGTATTTCGTTTCATTTACCTTTAATTTGCAATATGTCAATTTAATGCGTGCTACCGTTACAAAATGTATGCTATGATATTGCTCAATAAAGATTGAACGCGGGAGTGGTATTTTCCCGGCAGATCGGCTCTAAACCTCTTCCAGTGATCGGTTCCCCCTTGGGCATTCCACCAATAGTTCTCTTGTTGCTTTGAAGTGCGCTGTAAATGAATCCATGTGACCTATCAGACACAGGAATTCAGATTTCGCTCTAAAAGCTGATGTCTGCCTCGATCATTTAAATATCTGTAATGAAATTGAAGAAAGACCAAGGAACTTTTTCATAAACTTTTCTGTGGAGGGCTTTGTCGAATCGAGGGTTCCAGTCCTGGTGCTTTTGAGTGAGTATTAACGTTACATTGTTCAGCTACACAAGGGCAAAACTGCGATGGGCTTCGCAATTTTGAACCATGCTCAAGTGACGAGGACGACACCTGAGCTGGCACTCCCCTCTCCTAATTACCACACCACACCAATGGGACCTGGTGCTTTTGAAGACCCACCGTGTTGAGAAGGGATTTGCAGCCTATGGCACGTGGAGCAATTCTCAGCGGCACTCTACAAATATGTTCATTTTTGAGTGGATGCAAGTTCATAATTTAGAAATGGGGCTTGTGTTGAGTGAACATCTTCTGAATTATGGAAAGCAAACTTTACGGAATTACGAAATATTCTGAAAAATAACTCTAACGATAAATCGACAACTTTTTTAAATTGCTGGATGCCTTTGATGGAGAGATATTTAACTGTTTGAAGAGAAAAATGCACCAACTCTGCTTTCCGCTTTTGTTTCTATATATCTATGTAAACAAGTATTTTCTAATAATAATAATAATTTCATTGGTAAAGAAATTGTTTAAAGAAACAATTTCAGAATCGTGTAAAATTGAAAGTCCCAAATTATACCCCTGATATTGCGATGAGTAGAGTAGTGCAAGAACAAGGTTCGCAATAAAATAGGTATTTTTATGTAACTATATCGAAGCAATACTTTAAACTATATGTTTTTTTATTTCTTATTAAAATAAGTATGTTCAACATAGTTAATACATTATTTACATAGTATAATTAAAATTCTTATATTTGTTGAAGGACAGTTAAATTGTTTATACTCACGATAATAAATATTTTTAAATTATTAAAACGCATAATTAGTTATATAATAAATAATAGAGCTCTATTATTGTGCCCTCTTACCTAACTTTGCATGCATTGCCACGGAAATTGAATTATTTCAAATATTTCCCACTGTGTGGCTCACTGAGTAGTATTGGTAGGGAAGGGAGTAGATAACACACAAAAATTTGTCACAGTCTAATTTGGAAATGAAATTTTTCTTTATTTGCTTCTCAGGTTACAGTAAATGAAGCAAACCGGTGCGCCCAGTCTATATCACGGGAGTTCACTCCTTTTTCCGACGTCACTCACTCATCTCTTTAAAAGCCATTCATTCCAATTTTCCAACACCACCGGCGTTCATCTTCTCTCCTTTCTTTCCGCTCCAATCTCGGTCCTCCACCGTCCAAGTCTCTTTTCTTTCGGAATCTCCTCTAGCTCTCTCCATCCCGGGCTCTTCTCTCGTCTCCTAAAAATACCCTTTCAAACACCAGGGGTGGGTTCACAACACGCCCCTCATCTCTTCTCATTGAAGGCCACAAAAGTCTTCTCTCGTCTCCGAGCCTCATTAGTGCCCTATTTGTGCGTAACACACAAATACACATCTAGCCCGTCTGGACCAAGGCACCATAATTTCTTGTCCAACATCTGGTCACACTTGTCCATCCCACCACCTGTGTTCTATTATCTCATTCTCTCGACACCAGCCGAGGCGGAAGGATTCTTTCTAGACAGACTTCGCCTATTGTCAATGGGGTGCCAGCTCTCCTTTACCATTATGGCACCAGTCAGGGTGTCGGCGCTCCCCCGAGGTCAAACAATAAACAATGGCACCATGGCCACGTGCACTAAGCCATAAAACTTAGCGTGAATCGAAGACGTCACAACTCCTTCCCTCTGAAAAGATCCATTTCACTGGACTGTTCTGGCCTTAGGTTGGTTCAGTTCTCAACATTTCACACCGAAAGGTTGTCTTATCAATGAGACTGACCAAGACAGCAATCCAAGTGTAATAAATACAATCAAGAGTAAAATAAATAAATAAATCCTAAATTCTATAAAACGTACACTTTACAATAAAAACTTAAATTTCCGAATCTTGAATTATTTTTCCTTTCTTAAAATTACATTACACCTTAAATTTTTAGGGTTTTATAAAAAAATTAAATCAAATCATAATATTTCACTAATCCTAATATATCAAATCGGTCGTTCAATTCTTTTAAACATCTATGAGTATGCACATTACTAAGAGACACAAAAGATTTTCCATGACACATAATTTTCCTTATATATACACATGTAAACACTCATACACATATAAATATGAATTTAAAAAAAATTAATTCATAGGAAAATCCAAACAATTGATTATTCCCTTCTACTTATTTCAACGGTATTTCCAACGTCATTAAATAAACAACAACAAAAAAAACACCTATAAATTCAAAGCTTTGAAAACAACATTAATAAAAAACTTTTAAATTAAGACATTTAAATCAAGACTTTTTAAATTGAGTTAAATTTTGACTATCGGTAAGCATTCTCACAACCATTATAACAAGTTATTCATAATTCATGGTACTGAGGAAAATTAGACACTTTAATTGGAAATATAATTAACATAACTCATTAGCTCATGAAATGAATTCACTAAATCTGCATTGTGTGTGTACACGGAACAAACTTTTTCGTGGCTCTAGTTTACCTTTGGTCGGTCCGACTTCCGACTCAACCCTACTCAACCATTTTAATACAACGTCAAATTGCTTTACACGATTTTTCCACATTTGCATCAGAATGTCTATATCAAACATTCGTCATACATCCACCTGCTCTAACCATCTCAAAATCTGAGTCGTTACATTACATCCATAAGAAGAAACACATACAAACATAAACCTAGCTTTTTTATTAATGTACATGCCAAATGGCATAACGCATGCGGCATACTTCGGATAACTCATTATGAGAGAACGACAAAAATACCACTTCCACAAATCCAGTACAGTGACCCATGATGCCGCGTTGTTCTTTTCTACAAAACCTTCCATTTTTAATAAAAGATAAATCTCGGCTCGCGTCACCTGGTTCAAATTCCTATACTTAATACATTTAATACGCGCGTAGGGGTATCGATTCACTCTTCATAACCAAACAGGCAGAGTACAGTTGGATTGCCTCATCCCGCTTACACCTAAATCTAAAAGATACTCTATATCCTAACGTAAAGGATTAATTAATATCTGGGATCTACAACAAGTTTTGATTCTAAACGGCTTTCCCGTAATTAAATTATTATCCTTATGCCTTTAAGAAATCGTCCCAGGTTCTGGAGGAAACCCTTCTTTCTTTTTAGTGTTAATCATTCTTAAATAATTACTTAGATCAGAGAGACGGTAATTTAAAATACAGTTGACTTTCTCTTAAAATACCTTGAAAGTCAAAATCCATTAATAACTTTACCGATAAGAGAATTTCGGAATCTTTCAATATGCCCTCCGAGCTATTCTCCATAATCAATTTGCCAATTTCGGCTTCCTACGGTACAATTTTATTAAATTAAGACGATAAACGGTACTGTGATATCTTTTCCCGGGTAAATTTATCTCGAAATGAAATTCTGAACTATAATGCTGGATCTATTATCCGTCTCTAAACTATCCTTATAAATCTCCCTTGGTTCTGAGAGAGGCAAATGCTTTCTAACCGGTCTCCCAAGCCTTCCCGCACATCTGCTTTACACATGTTTTTTTTTTCCCCATTTAACTGTCCTACAATCTTAGCCATTATATGATTTCGAAAACTTTCACGATCTACTGTTAACTGTTCATCACCACCCGTTAATGTCCCAATGGTATATTTTTCCTCGCAGTTATTTTCACAAATCAAGGTTTCAGGGTTCACCACTCCCTTATTTTCTATCAATTCTAAAGAACCAACTCCAATCTCATCCGTATTTATTACCCGCTGTACACATATTGCTACAGCTCTGACATTTCTTTCAAATACACCTGCCTTCACTTTCACTTCACAATCACTACTTCTATACACATAGATTTCTTTCCCTTTCTCAACCTTAAACCTGTTATTCTTTTCTGTTCCTATCCCTCTTACTTCAGACGGGGGGGGGGGGACGTTCGTCCATCTCACTGGGGGTCACAATTCTCTTTTTCAAAATCACAAGACGTGGCGTTCTCTACGCTTTTATTAACTATAGGGTTAATTAACGGCCTATACTTACTAACCGGTTCACTAACTTCTGCGGTACGGTTTCCTGACAAATAACAAACATTTGCGAGATTGTTAGTTTTATTCCCTGCCTTCAATTCAATTTCATTTAACTTATTTCTGAGTAGAGCTCTGTCTTTCTAACGTAAATTCCCTAGCTCTAGTCTACGCTCCGCGAATTCCTTAATTTCAAGTTTTTCGCGTTCTTCGAGTTTCTTAACTTCCCTTTTTTCCTCCAAAATACCCTCCAACAAACATTTAGCTACTTTATCATTATAGTATTTACTTTGACAAATTCTCTTCTTCAATTCCATCTGGGTTAAAGTAATATTAACTTCCACCCCTAATTCTTTCGCAACTTCTAACAATACGCCTTTTCTTTCTCTTAACAGAAATGCTATGATGCACTAATACACACAAAACTAAATCTAAGCTTAATCGTCACAAAAATTTCACAAAGACTGAAGGTAACCTAACAATACACTAGACCTATACTTAACTATATTTTGCACATATGCGCAAATCTAACCAACACAATAAGCTACACAACAGTGTACTCCAACTCAACAAGTATAATTACCGTATACTAAATTTCACAAATGTATAACCACAACAATACCCTACACAATGCTGTGCCAACAAAACAAGTATAACTACTGTATACTAAATTTCACAAAAATCTAAAACCACAACACTAATATTGCACATATATACACTTCATACAAAATTTAAAAACCTTTCTAGTCTATTATTGTTTACTAATTTTACCTAGTCTTTATATCCTTAATTAAAACATTTTACAATCGCCCAGCCAGTATGGTGGCTATGTCCCTCGGCGTGTAACCGAGGGGGTTCGGGTTCAAATCCCGAGTAAGACATGGTTGTATCTTCTTCGGGAAAGAAGTCGGTCTTTCGCCTGAAATGGATTCCCGTCTCGAAAGGAAAAGCTGCGCACTTCTTGTTATATGCTGGGATCATCGTTTGTAATAAAATCTGTATTCTTCTGTGGTTGTGTTATATGTGTCTGTTCATCTATCTCACGTCTTTCGTATGTATCCCAGTAATAAATACACGACAACAACAAAACATTTTACGTACAAAACCAATACTCAGTTTCTGCCCCGAAAATAATCTCAATGAAAAGACTCGCCTTCAAATTTGTGGAGGACAACACAGGAACTCTAACGTCTTGACACTTGGAACTCTGGAGAAACGGCACTCATGCATACAGGCAAACAGATCCTCATTGATTCCGCAGGCAGGAACGGGAGACACTTGTATCCGGTGCTTCTCACAGCTGGGGACTCCAGGAAAACATCTCATAGCAGGCACTCCGAGAATTAGGCGTCATTAAACTCGTCTCATCACAATCGCACACGGCTGGCATTTTTTTTTTTTTGTATCTTCACTAAAAACTCAGGATTCGGGCATCTATTTACTCAAATGCCGGATCACTACCGCTGCCACCACTTTAATATATATCAGCTGTAACGTCGTGAGTAGCTAACAAACAAAATAAATTGTTACAACCTAATTTGGAAATATAAGGTTTGTTTATTTGCTCAACAAATTCTTATTGAGGCAATAAATTACAGTTTATACGCCAAGCCGGTGCAGTCAGTCTAGATCACTCCAATTCTCCAACGCCACCGGCGTTCATCGTCTCTCCGTTCTTTCCACTCCACTCTCGGTCCTCCACCGTCCAAAATTCCTTTTTTAGCGCTCTCCTCAAGTTCTCTCCATCCAGGGTTCTCCTCTCGTCTCCTAAAAAGACTCTTTTAAACACCAATGGTGGGTCCACAATACGCCCCTCGTCCCTTCTCATTGGCAGGCCACAAAAGTCTCCCTCGCCTCCCTAGTCCTATTCGTGCGTAACACACAAAAACACACCCGGGCCGTTTGGACTAAGGGCGCCATAATTTCTTGTCCAACATCTGGACACACTTGTCCATCACACCACCTGTGTTCTATAATCCCATTCTCTCGACACCGGTCGAGGTGACAGGATTCTCTTTAGACAGGCTTCGCCTATTGTCAATTTTGTGCCGGCTCTCCTTTGACCATTATGGCTGCCAGTCTGAGTGTCTGAGCTCTCCCGAGGTCATACAATAAACTATGACCCCATGGCCGCGTGCACTTGTCACTTAACATCTGATTGAAGCCATAAAACTTAGCGTGAATCGAAGGGTGGGGTTCACCCCAATCGAAGACGTCACAGTAAATTGATTTGGCACGCCACAGCTGCAAGGTTGTTGATTCCTGGCGTAGAGGATCTGCACGTCAAATCTGTCAAGACTCCGATTCCTCTCGTTGTTGAGGAAGTTTAGGGAAGGAAGGATGTCAACTCAAGAGTCGTACTCTTCAACGTGTCATGAGGTGTGTCAACCCTCGTGTTGCTTCAGAGTTGGACGTCACTCAAACGTTCGGCCAACGTGTTTTACAGAAACATAGGCTCTCCGTTTCAGCATGCCGCATTGACAACTTGAAACAATTTAATCAAAACATTCTCTTGTTTTAAAAAGGTCAAATGCATACATTTGGATACGCTGGCTGGGTGACGCTGTTGTTTTGTCGCTGGCCTTCTGCACCCGAGGTTGCAAGTTCGACCCCTGCCCAAGTCGATGGATTTTCATGATGCAGAATATTGACTGTGGCCATATCGTATGAT
This sequence comes from Trichonephila clavipes, assembly GCA_019973935.1. Taxonomy (NCBI): domain Eukaryota; kingdom Metazoa; phylum Arthropoda; class Arachnida; order Araneae; family Nephilidae; genus Trichonephila; species Trichonephila clavipes. The sequence continues at coordinate 164,612 of BMAU01018603.1, forward strand.
TATACGGCATGTAAAAGAACCCTAGAGTGTCTGTCTGGCTTGGGTGCTCTCAGTAAAATTAAATCCTAGTACAGATTTGCATCATCAGAGCTCGTGTGCCTCCCTCTAGGGAGGAAACTGGGCGTGGAAATCACGTGCGGCGATTGGTATCCGCGTATGGGGTGCAGCACTAAAAAGAGATATCAGCTTCCGGGAATGTACTAGGTCTGCAATGGAAAACTTCAATCCGCAGCCCATTAGAAATAAAAAAAAGACTTGGACACAGGTGTAAATCGAAAAGTTTAAATCTGGCATCTAGTTTTTATCACATAAATTGAAATATACACACGATGTGAAATAATAACAAATAAAATATGCGTAGGGAGCATATTCTATTTTCGTTTTCCTTAACTTGCTTTTCAGACATTTTTTTAAGAAATTAAAACTTACATTTCTTATGGTGTTATCGTTATGAAAACATGATTTTGAAAATCGTACATGCTTTTTTTTCTATTACTTGTTAAGCCCTAATAGCTTGAAAATATTGGTGTATAAATAACTTAGGAATTAAATTATTACAGCACAAAACCTGCTTTTATTGTTATTGTTGATGTTGTAGGTTTCTAAAAATTGTCTCGCAGTACTAAGTTCAAGTTCGCAAACTGTTCTGTTACTTAAAGCTGTTTTCGGTTAATGTTAAAGAATAGGACCCCAAAAAAAAAAATTCCGAATATTTTTTCACATGTAACAGTATTCGAACATTAATATTATATTCTGGCCCCTCTATCCTGTAGAGAATCCTTTATTTTCTCATATTACTCATTTTTATCCTAGTTGACACATTTTTTATTTTATAAAATATGTTTCGCATTTTTTCTCCTATACCGTAATGTTAAATGAGCTCTCCCTTAGCACTTCAAAAGAAAAAACTAATTATTCACGAAATATTTTGAAATTTTAAAAATATCGTATTATAAACAAATGCATGACTTACAGTGTCACAAATTTCTATAAAAATGGAGGCATTTTTTCTGTCAAAAAATGGGCTCCGCGTCAAGTTCACACCCTTGTGCATACGCCGAAAACAGCCTTAAAAACATTACAGAAGATTCAAAAGGGCTGCTTTCTAAATAAAACTAGCTAACGACGATAGACCAATGGTCATTGTCGTGAATTTGTGCCTGGCGTTATTTCTGTCGAGTCATTGGGCTATTGAATACTCGCCGTGTAGAGGGCACATTCAATCTGTCAGGGCTCAAAGTTCTCATGTTGGCGTTACGTGGAAGCTTGGATAGTAGGGTACCAGAGATAAAGTGTCGTCCTCTTCACTTGACTATAGATCAAAATTACGAGGCCTGTCACCAATAGCTCTCATGCAACATAAAAGAGCCAAATTAATAAGCACACACACACACATATTTATGTGTATTCGAATATGATAAATTACGAAAATTAAAACAAATTCGTCAAGTGAACACGAGAGATTACATCAGATATATAAATATTATTTACAATTCTTATGGGAGTTTTTGTTTAAAAAGAAAACAGGAAAATGAAGAGTACATGAGTTTGCTCTGCGCACGTGGCGCAAGAGCTATTCCTTCTTTCTCTTCTATTAGAAAAAATCGCTTGCGTGAAATAGCTCCTTTGATTCCGCAACTCTGACCCTGGAACCAAGACAAAAAAATGGAGGAAAAAGAGGCCCCTTTTTTGCGGATGACCAAAAATCGTTTTAAAAATTTTCGGGGGATTGAGACTGCGCTTTTCCATCATAACAGAGTGACGGCGAAAAACCGATGAAAGGGTGATAGTCTCCCCCCCCCTTCTTCTGTCTCTGCTCACTCCCCTGCGAAATGTTCCTTGTCACTTTTAGACGGGGGGGTGAAAAAAAGAAGGGAATCCTTTCTTTTATCTTATCTTTCTTTTCCCCCTTCGCTCCTATTATTTTCCCTTTTCTCCGGTTGAAGTCTATGAAAGGGATGGAAGGGAGAGAGAGAGTTGACGTTTCGCGATCCTCAGTTGTGACATGTTTCAATTTTCAACATTTACGCCGTATTACGCGATGCTAGGGTTGCCGAAAACTACTCGCAGAAGATCGTTTCTTTACCGTCCACGAGGGCTAGAAATTCTGACGAGTAGTTTTCTCAAGAACATGCTATAATTTTATTGAAAGTAATCTAATCCAGATATATTTCAGAGAAGTTAGATTTGACGACATTAACTTGTAAATTAACCAGATGGTTTGAAAGCGATGCACCCACAACCCATGCAGGGGTGGCTCTAGGGCCGGACAAACCGGACTCCTGCCTGGGACGGCATTTCGATCAAATTTGAAAAATATTTTTGGTTACAAAAATTTTGATATATTTTCTTAAATATTTTTGGGTGTGAATTTGGCATTTCATTTAACGAATCTTATTATTTTTATTTTGTACTCTGTATTTTTGTACTCTGTATTGTACTCTGTTCTTTTATGTTCAAACTTGAAAGATTCGACGTGGTAGTATATGTTAAATCATGAAATTTAATGCGCTTACACATCTTTCACTAGTAACTTTCTCCCCATCCCGGATTAAGATCACAACGGACATTCCTTTCACCCTTACGATGTTCGGTTTCAGCTATCCAGAAGGGAACAAGGGCTATACGAGGTTATGGCAGGTAGAGAGCCTCAGGAGATGTTTTATCTTAGTCTTGAGTGTAGTTACTAAAATTTGAAAAAAAACTCTTGTAATCCCCACCACTAGTAGACTATTTTTCGAAGAAATCGAGCTTGTTAACTAGACAAATCTTTCTCTTCCATTTTTTAACTTGTTTGCAATATTAACAAGTAATTATGCCCTTAATTTCGAGTTTTTAGGACTTAAAATAATATATGTGGAATCGGCGGTTGTGGAGTGGTCAACCAATTGAATCTCTCAACGAAACAAAGCACGCAGTCTTCGCGCGCAGGCGCAGCTGATCCAATGTGAAACAAAAACTTTGACCATGGGAAAAAACGGAAAAGGAGACATGAGGTGCGCGAGCAGGCGTTCCCGTCGTCACATCATGGAAGTCTAATTGTAGAATAACTACCTTTTTTTTTAATTAATTTATGTTAAGTTTAAATAAATCTGAAGAAAACAAATGTCTTGGACCCCCTAGTTGTCTCCCCCCACACACATATATATAGAGAGAGAGAAAGGGGGTGGCATTGGAAAAAGGCATTTCCATTTTTGTACGGGGCGGCAAAACTTCGAGAGCTGGCCCTGACCCATGCCTCAAGAACCACCACGGTAGACGAGCGATCTTGTCCCGTATTGCAAGTCCACTAAGACCCATCATATGAGTCAGTGATCGAAGTAGCGTACACAAGTATGGGTTTGGGGGTTCAAACCCCGCTCCTGCACCAAGAGATTTTAAATTTTTGTTTAAAGATTACGCCTCGGGGCGTATTTTTTTAAAGTGTAGAACACTCCCATAAAGCTGTGTACCCCCTTTGCGTGATCTTCAAGGTGGGGTACGTAAAAGGATAACTAGGGTGTACGCCAAAACTGTGGGCTAAGGGTTTGTTCTTCAAGGAAAAGGGGACTTTTTAACATGGATAGAAAAAGGAGCCTCGTTTCAATAGTAATACGAAAGCAAATTGAGAAATATTTCCACTAATGTGTGATTATCCTTCCAAAAACGAAGTAAATGTTGAACAAATTAAGACTCATATGTACACACGTAAAAAATGTGGAAACACAATTTTAGAACTAGTTTATAGATATTATTTCTATTAAAGCAGAGTTTCAAAGGATTATGTGGCCGCGGTAGCCGAGTGGTATAGGTATCGGACCGTGGCTTGCCTTGTCACGAGTTCGAGCCCAGTACCACTAAAGACCCGCCGTGTAAGGGAGCGATGCACGTTAAATCTGTCAAGAGCTCAAACATCCTCCCACTGGTGTGGTATGGTAGTTAGAAGAGGGGAGTTCCAGCTCAAGTGTCGTCCACATCACTTGACCGTTATTCAAAAGGACGTGGCCCGTCGCCAAAAGCCCTCGCGTAGCTAAGCAGTGCGACATTAATATTCACTCACTCACTTCAAAGGATTACAACAGTGAAGACCCACCGTGTAGAGAGCTGCTGTATATTAAATTTGTCGAGGCTCAAAGTTTTCCCGTTGACGTGGTGTAGTAGTTTGTAAAAGGGAGGGCAAATTTTGTGTCTTCCTCCGAGGTACAAAATTAAGAGGCCTGTTGCCAATAGCCCTCGTGTTGTTTTAGATTGTTACGTCCCTCACTCAATGAATAATTATGAACCCATTTGCTAAAAATGTAAAAATACGTCATCCTTCAATTGCAGCTCAAAATTAGTTTGCTGAAACAGGAAAAAGAGTAATTTAATCGTCGCAACTTTAAAGAAATCTCTTCCTAATGGGTGGGTGGGATTGAAAATTGAAAATATCTACAAAGTCGTGGCAAAAATTCTGACACAAAAATTTGAAATCGTCTACTGTGACTCAAACGCAGCAGCATTTTTTTTTAATATTTCGTCGTTACAGATAGTCTGCAATATTTCCCCCAAAACTCATTGTTTTCCCATGTGTCGTTCTTAATTAGTTGGAACTTTAACAAAGTCGAATGAACGTCGAACAGAAGCGAGTAGCAGCTATTTTTTTCTGCTCGAAAAGAGCCTGTCGGAGATTTTTTAGGCTCTTAAATCTTTTGTCAACAGAAGATTATTCCTTTTTTGAACAAAGACTTTCTGAGACCAACAGCATTGCCAATTGAACATGGTACAGTCGTCCGCACCCGGAGCGAAAACCAGCTATCTCGAAGTAATCAGAGAGAGAATTCGTCGAAAGAAACAAAAAGACGAACGAACAATGTGTGTACAGCAACCTTAGACCAGTGGTCTTCAAACTGTGTGTTGAATCCTGGGATTTCATACCCAGGGGCTCCACAAGTCACAATATAAAAATCTAAAAGTAATTTATCAATATGTATGTAAAATGAATTCACGTTCTCTGAAATGTTTGTATACCCACAAGAATTTAATACTCATTCAAGTCATTAAGTCACCACTAAAAAATTTTTCTATTCATACATATAACTTTATTTTTCACTACTTTTTAAACTTTTATTATAACAAAAGAATATTAAAACGCTTTATGTATATTACTTAGATGTATTACGTAGACATAGATCTAAGAGATAATTTTATACCCGTCAGTACAATGTATTTCAAAACTAAATAGTTTTCTATTGGAAAAATGCATCATTTATATTTGTGGAAAAACACTTACGACATATCAACAGATTCGATATTAAAAATCTAAATTTAGGTAAAAATATATCCTAGATTTCATGCTGCAAATTCATGCAAAATACACAGCTATAAGCATTTTAATGCCATTCAGAACAATGTGTAGAAATGAAAAATATTTCTCAACAAAATAAAGTATAGAAGCAAATGAAACCCAAAACATGTAAAGTGTACAAGTTATTCTCAATAGCCCCAGACTTGGGTAGTTTGTGCTGAAAAATGCACATATCTCAGCTACTAAACATAATGCATGGGTAGGTGACACTCGGAACATAAACTAATGTTATCAATGAGTAAAATATACTAAAAGTAGATTAAAATTTTGCATAAAAATGCAATACTTTTTTTAATTGTCTTTACATTGATTTATTTTTCTGCTTTAAATAGTATTTTAATGGTTAGTGCATCGCGCTTCCACACCACAGGTCCGAGGTTCAAACCCCAGACTGGGTAAGGTTGACTCAGCCTTTCACCCCTTCAATGGATCGATAAAATGAGTACCAAGCTTGCTTGGGAACTTAACACTGGGGGTTTTCACGTCAGACTGACCGGAACATCTGCTCATTCACCTCAGGGCCCATGGTCGTATACTGAATTGGGCACATTAGGCATTGACCACCATGAGCTGTGGCGCCATTGAGTTAAGTAAATATTATTTTAAGGTTTATTCTTGCAGTGGGTGTGTGGAGTAGGGTTCCACAAAAACACCTTTTAGTTCTAGGGGTTCTATGAGTTGAAAAAGTTTGAAGACCACTGCCTTAGACCGAGAGATTATAATTTCATACAAAGGAAGTAAAGCTCCAGGGGCAAAAGCACTTTTGTTGCAGTATGCTGATAACGTCCACTGAAGAATTCTGCAGAACGAGAAAATTTTTGACGTCGAAGAAACTTCTTGCCTCAAGAATGACCGTGTATACTCAAGAAAAATGTCTAAGAAGCTGAAAAAAATGTGTGCAGAGAACTCATCATGCGGCTCCCGTAATGGTTTGGGGGGATGTCAGACATGAAGATGTCTCAAAGGTTTATTTTTTAGAGAAAAGGGAGAAGACCACGGTCAAAATTATCAAGACACTATCTTAGAACCAATATTGAAGCCCCCTGAATGTAATCCTGTTCAATGGAAACGTTTGGACTTTCCAACAGGTCTCATATTCCTGCTCATAAGGCGAAAAAGAACCAACAGTGTTTGAAAGAGAATGAACCGGACCTCGTAGAAAGCCCTCCCCCCTCGACTATAAATTGAGGTCAGTATTGGAGGCAAAAGAAAAGCATCGCATTTAGACCCTGTTTGGAGGAAAGCTACCCTGAAAATTCCCTTGGAGATCGTGCGAGCCTAAAAAACTCGCTTGAAGTCAAAAGGCGATCATTTTGAGTAAAAGGCGTAGTGTGTTAAATTTAAAAGTAAAAAAAAAATATAGTTAAATTTAAAACTAAATCTTTTCAAAGTTTTCATTTTTCTTTTTTTTTACTTTAACTCCCTTATATAATTGTATCAGAACTCATGGCAGGTCTAGGTAGGCTTCAGCAACGAATGCAATATTACCATTGGGTTCAACATACCTGTGGGATATAACGTTTTCTGCAATGGTCACAATAGAAATCAAATATGGAAATAAATTCGAAATAGATCTTCGAATTATATTAGGAGAGGTCATCAAACATAAATTTTTCAATATTATTAAGCAATACAATCGCACTTCTCCCATTGAATTCTAGTTGAAAAAAAAATGAATTTATAACTGAACGTAATTGTGTGCATATTTTTAGTAATAAATTATTAAAAATTATTTAATTTCTGGTAACATTTAATCTAGGCCAGTACAATTTGTAACTATTCTCATTAGAATGGAGTAATGTGACGAAAAAAATTAAGCAGATCGCAGGTATAAAGGAACAGATGTGCTTTGGCCCATTGAATGCCGTAGATGTAGAGAAATAGAACTAAAGTATTCTCCCACTGTTTCAAATTAACGATGGATATTGGCTGTGTCCAGTGGATCTGTAAGTCGAGGAAAAAGAGGCTTTCGGGATGTCTTTAATACAACAAGCCAATTTCCAGACATTTAGCAAAATCATTGTAAGGATATGGCTATCTTAATTTATAAAATCACTTGTATACACTGGCTATCAAATTTAATTTCATATTCCTTTGAACAAACATTTCTAGACTTTCAGAAAACCCATCATGGATGGGGTCAGACTGCAACTGCTTGCGTAGTTATTTGTTTGGATATTTATAATGTGGGGTATCTCAAACTTTTTTGGTCTCCTTCTCCCGAACAAGTATTTTCGATACAGAAATATATAAACTAAAACATTTACCAATAATTAAACGTAAAGGGACTTTAAGAAAAAGGATACACATACATCTATGAATATAACTTCACCATTCAATGTACATTAATTACACTGATCATAAAAAAAAGAAAGAAAAATTAGGAAAGCAAGCAATAAAGTGAAGAAAGCCTTATACGCGATAGCCATTCATGAGGATAAAATGGAGAATGCATGTGAACGAAACGCAATACAGAAAAGAAGAAGAAAAAACATTGGAAGTTTAATTCTTTGTAATGGTATGAAGAACGCGAACAATGCTTCAGAGCCAAAATTTGGGTACATATAAATGACAAAAAAACCTGATTGTTTGGAAATGATACAGGATATGGAGCGTGGTGCCTCCTAGCTGCTCAGACTCCTATTTTGCTTGCATTCAATGAGGACATCGATGAAACATTGGGGAATATTGTTCCACTCTTGACGAAGTGTGATCCTTAAGTCTTGGACAGTAACAGGAGACCTTGGGCTTGACCTCGCGTTGTCCAAGGGTGTCTTAAACAGGTCGATCGGATTTAGATCAGGAACCGTAAGCTGTATTGTCCCAACTTCAAGAAAGTGCTGTATGAAGTGTGGCATGGTCTTGCATTAAAAGAAAGGAATCACCAATGGCTGCAGCATAAGGTTCGACATGAGGTCTCTCTCACAATCTCGTTTGCATACCTATGAGCTGTCATTCCGAATCATATGTAGGTCAGAACGTCGGCCTAGGCTGATTTCTCCTCAACCAATGTAGGATTATTCGATTCCTATCGATTTGCCTCCAGTAACCCACTTCCTTCGGGAAGGTGTTGACCTACGTGCATAAAGATCACCCGTATGAAGAGTGTTTCGGGTTGAGGGCTTGAAAATGTTCGTTCGATTGGTAAAAGAGTGGCCGCGGTAGTCTAGTGGTCAAGGTAACGGTCTTGTGGCCGGCGTGTCATGAGTTCGAACCTAGTACCGCTGAAGACTCGCCGTGCAGAGGGGGCCAATGCATGTTAAGTCTGTCGACAGCTCAAACGCCCTCTCGTTGGTGTGATATGATAGTTAGGATAAGGGGATGCGAGCTCAGGTGTCGCCTTCGTCACTTGACCAAGATTCAAAATTGCGAGGTCCACCGCCAAAACCCTCGAGTGCGACGTCAATATCCACACACCCATTCCTTCAGTTCGTTGCCAAAAGAAACTGTGTTTGAGTCGGCGTAGCACTGGCTGTTCTGTATCAACGAACTGATACCAGGACAGGATGGTCCTTGTTTGCTATGGACGCCTTTGTCCTAACCTAGATCCAGCGTGTGCTGCTTCTTCCGCACTCTTACAACACTGCTTCTTGCCACTCCAACAGCGCCTACTGCAGTTCTTTGCCTGTCTCCTGACAGCCATGGATCATCCCACTGCCATGACATTTTCCAGTCACCTTTTCTCAAAACAACAGTTGAAATGTTTAATTTCAAGTAGGAGTCAACAAAAACTTGTACGAAATCAAGATTTTTGTACTTATAACCACTCCCCCTGGTTTTTGATGGCATGAACATTGATTTGTATAGAAAATTTTAGTCTACTCTTAAAACTATGTTCTATGATTGTTATCATATGTGCTTAATTTTGTTATTCCATGCGCCTCCCTAACTTTTTGGGGGCATGCATGTCATTTCAGCGAGAATGATTAAAATCTTGATTGAATATACGATTCGGCAAAGTTCATAGTAGCCAACTGATCTTGGTCCCTAATTCATGGTCTACTTTATTTCTATCAAATCAGGAATTCAAGTCCGTTATATAGAGAGACTGATGCATGCTATATCTATCGAGCTCAAAGTCCTCCCATTGGAGTGGTGTAGTAATGAGGAGTAGGGAAGGGCCAGCTCACACACTGGTGTCGTCCTCGTCACCTGACCGATGCTAAAAATTACGAGGTCCACCACCAGTAGCCCTGGTGATACTGCGATGTTAAAAAAACTCCCACTGCAAACCCGCCTTGTAGATGTAAGTTAAATCTGTCAAGAATCAAACGTTGGTGTGATGTGGAAGTTAGGAGAGGGGGTGCCAGTGCTATATTGACTTGACCATAGTTCAAAATGACTCACTCTCGCAGCTCCATATTTAAGATGTAAATGACAATATAAGAGATATACATGTCTAATTCCCCTTAAGGTAACAGAACACCTTCGAAGAAAAATTTTTCAATTAACCTGAATTTTGCCTGTAAATGCATATTTTATGAACTTATGGGTCTCTAAAATTAGAAAAACACACAAGAAAAGTTTTGCAAAATAAGCAAAAATAAGACTCTACGCAAAACATGATAATTGAAAATAAAATAAATATATTAACATTTTGTAAATTAAATAATATAGCATACAACCTTATCTAGGGAATAGACTTTTATTTTGGTAATATAACCATTACATGGGAAGTTATTGTGTTTCGAGCTTCTCTGAAAGTTGAAATTTTCTTTAAAAGCTATTGTAATTTTCACTTTATTGCTATATAAAAAAATTTCTACTCAACATAAAATCTTAAGAATGGTATATTCCTTTTATAAGTATTTAAAAAACATACATATAAAATTTTTATTTCATTCAAGCATAACTTTTTGAGATTGTGTTTTGCGGTAAGAAAAAATGTAAAAAAACTCATTTTGAGAAAGCGACAAAAATAACATTAAACTAATCCGATTACAGGAAAAACATTTTCTTATTAAAATGCACCAGATTTATAATTCTTTCCCTCTTTAACTTCTAAAACACTATATTTTTTTTATTTTAAGTGCTCTTAAAATTTTTCTGTGTTTCTTTGTTTTGGGCTCTGCGTTACGAATCGATTCAAGGATTCTGCAATTATCTAAATGTTTATACGATCTTTGAAAATAATTTTTTGAATTAACCTGAATTTTGCCTGTAAATACATATTTATGACATGGGTCTTTAAAATTAAAAAAACACCCAAGAAAAGTTTCGTTAGTGTACTTTTTTACTGTCAAATGGGTATTTTATAGGGGGTTGATTTAGGAGGATTATTTTGAAATGTTCTATTTTAATTTCTGACTAAATATTTGTATATTAATTATAATATTTCATGCCATATACAATGAAAGAGAAATGTAAAAAACAACTTGGGCCACTTCCGGTTAGCAGAAAACCATTTCCTGTCAAAGAAATTCATGATCAAGTAATATTAAAAAAAGTGTTAACTCGGCTTCTAAGATAGAAACAAAATTTAAACAGATTTACAAAGATAAAAGATTGAATTTTAACATAGGACCAAAAACGAAAAATCGATATTTTGACCAAAAATTGAGTTTTAAAGGTGTTCCGTCACCTTAAAGCACTGTTTGCTTTATTTCCTGATTTTTTTTTTTTTTTTTTGGATTCAAAAGTAAACAGTTTGGGTGAAATGCTTTAAATGATGCAAAAGTGTGGTTAAAGAAGCTAAGATTAATTTTTTTATGCTTCAGAAATTTAATTTGATGCATCCAAATTTTGGAAGTACCAGCCCCTTTTTTCATAATAAAATTCACGAAGCTTGGTGTGTTACTAAAGCTTAAAGTTCATCTTCGTTATTTGAGTGACATCCTCCACAAATTGCCCCCGCTTAACCTGTAGGTCATAATGGTGACATCCGTCGCCAGGTTGATTGATTGAATATTAACGTCGCACGAGGACTTTTCATCCGTCGCCACAAGCCCTCGTGTAGTTGAATAAAGTAACGTTAATATTCCTCACTCCCGCCCCTGCCTAAAACTAAGATTATGTAAATTAATCGTAAATACAAAATTCCATATTTAAAAATATTTTGAAATTATTTTCATGTATATATATTTTTTAAACATAGAAACAACTTCTTTATCCAACTTGTTAACTGGAAGCACAAATTCGACAAAATTACTATTAAAATTAAAAATAATTTAATCAGAAAAACGTAATGAATATAGTATAATTCGAAGAAAAATGCTTGAACTGAACTGAAGTGTATTTAAATTTTAAAGACATCAAAAAAAGAGAAAAAATTCAGAGAATAAGGTCGGCCTGTGAGTCAGCACCTCACTTAACGACATGTTTAATTATTCTTGACAATCTTCTGAATAATACAGTTTCAGCCACCCAAGTAACAGGATGTTTCACACAAAAAATACTTCAATCAACTGATACATCACAAAGAATTTTTTTAAATACTATAATATACTTCTGAAATTAAGTTTAATAATGTTGAAAGCAAACTTAAACTGTGACATGAAAAAAAATTGTGATAAACAAACCGTTTTATTAATAGCTAAGATTCTTGGTCTTTATAAAAAGAAATATAAAATTGGGGAGTCAACGTGCAGATAAAGTCGCCGAAACGGCAACCTTTCAAAAGATCACCGCCAAATTGAGTGATCTTATCGAACTGTGGCGACAAGGCATCTGCGATGCCACCAATTTGAATATGAATCCCTGACAGATCCTTTCACTTCTCCTCAGCGCTAATCCCCCTTTTTTTAATTGTTGTTGCTTTTCCCGCCCTTTATTTAAATGAAGAAGGGGGCACTGTGACAAGTTCTCTGTCTTTTGGGGAGGTAAGGAAAATACGTTACAGACCTTGACGACGCTTCTATTTTTTCTACTACACGTGTAATACCCCTTTAAGTATGATGGAGTGGGCACATCCACATTTTATGCAGGGGTTTGGAGAAATGGTATCCAAATATAATCTCTTTACACCATGATTGATTCGTCTCTTTTACGAAACGGACTACAGAGAAAAATAGTGAACATAATCTTAGAGAGATACCCCGTTTTCCATCTAATTTTCCAATTTCAATCCAGGGAATGTTTAATAAGACACCAAAATACAGATCCATCAGTTTATTTCAGAGTATTTCTAGTTACTTAATTTAGGAATAATGTATTGATGGATCAAGGTTGCAATTCAAATGCGCACCAATAGAAATAATGGAACAGTGGCGTAGCGTGGGATTTTGCCGCCTGGGGCCGACCGGAAATTTGTGACCTCCCTATTTTAATTATTAAAAAAGAAATATAGTAAAAGTAAAAAAAAGCAGCTTTAAATATTTTTTATTGATTAAAAATGCACTTTCCGTGTTTTTTCATAGCAAAATCTTTTATACAATTGTCAATATTAATATGCATGTCATGTTCAATTGCCAGAATAGCTAAATATGTTACCCTTAACGTGGACGTAGTAGATCTGAAATAATTTTTGATTAATTTTAGCTTAGAGAAGCTTCTCTTGTCACTGGTATTACTGACAGCAGATGTTAAGAAAATTCTCAACGTTATAACAATGTTTGGTAAACCATCAAGTTTGGACTCAAATAGTATATATTTCAATAAACCCGGACAGCCGAACCCAATGAGTTTTTTTTTTTTACAGCCTGGGTCTGTTGCAGCTACGAAAGCTTGTAGACGTACGCGCTCAAGTTGGAATTCTTTATTAATTTCTTGAGGAGCTTGATCTAAGTTAAGTTCGTCCATGCTTAATATCACTTCAGGCCTTAAAAAAGCATATTTTTGAGCTGGATTCTGCAACTGTTGGAATCTTTCTCGAATTTCAACAGTTATTCTGTCTATTGAAGAAAACATTGTTCGCTTCTAGTCTTCTTCGTACGATAACTGAACATCTCTACTTCCGTCCAAATATATGCTTCCTCCTGATTCGTCTTGGGAGTTCAAAAGAAATTTCAAGCTCTTCACATAAACTTTTAGCATATATTAAAGCGTCATCTTCGAATTCCTCTCGTTTTGCTTCTGATATGGTCTGAAAAGTTCGTATTTTTTAGCACATTGATGGATATTTAATCCCTCTGTTTGAAAATAATTTTGAGCATCATTGACTTCACTCAGTACCGGTTTCCAGGAGCCAAAGAAACATAAAAACGAATACGATTGCACAGCGACTAATAAACTTCCTGCATCTGTGTGTGTATTAAAGCTTTCGCTTGTTTCCGTCAGTTCCGTCGCACGGGCGCGATTTGGAGTTTGAAATATTTTTTGAATTAAAATATCGTGGTGCTTGCCGCCACCCGTTTTCGTATGCCGCCCAGGGCCATGACCCCCTCTCCCCCCCTCCCAAGCTACGCCACTGTAATGGAAACTTGAACGATGTTTTCGCTCATGGTCATGTTTGCGAACTTGTGGCCGGGATTGTCGACTCGAGGGGCCACTAAAGACCCACCGAGTAGACAGGCTAATTGCTCGTGAAATCTGTCGGCGCTCAAAATCGTCCCGTTGACGAATTGTGGAAGTTAAGAAGGGGGTGCCATCTCAGCTGTCATTCTCGTCACTTGACCATGGTTCAGAATTACTAATTTCATTGTCAATAGTAAATAGGTTGCTGCAGAATGCAACATAAATAAATAATCGATTGATTCAATGTTTTCATGAATTTTTTTGGCTTTTTTGATGTATAAATACTCAGTATGATCCAATGGTAAACAAGAAGAATTAAAATCAATTCCATTTTGTGGGATTTTTCCTTTTTTTGAGTATTGGAATTTTATTTTTTAAGTTGTTCATGATAATTACTCAAATGCGGCTAAAGGATGATTTTTCGTGGCATTGTGACGCATTTAACAATGAGCGTCAACACATTTCCTTTTTCTCCCCATCCCCTCCTTCTTTCTACAAGTATCGCAGAACGACATCATTATAACAGTAATTTATTGAGATTAATTTTATTGAATTAAATAATTAGGAATTATCTAAAAATGAATAAGTTCCAGCATATCTCTTTAACTTACTACTTTACTTAGTTTATCTACTTTAGAGTGGAATCCAAAAATATTTTCTGTACGGAGTTTCATAAAACGTGTTTTGAAATTTGTTTTTGTGCAATATTTTTAATTGAGATTTGTATTTCTTCTCGATCCTATATTAGTTATAAGTCGGAAAGAGAAATGTGGGCCTTTTATTTAAATTCTTTTATAAATATTTTGGCATTTTACAAACCAGAATCGCATGATTTTTATAACACCTTTTGAACAGGTGTAACTCGAGTGTTATGAATCTAGACTTAACGAATTATATCTGTGAGAAGTAAATAGTCTATTGACTATGTTTTGAAATCTTATAAAACACAAACAAAAATTTTATAATGAAAATGCTCGCAGCTTTTCATTTCCTTCCCCTATTTAAGCGTTAAGGGGACATGGTACAATTTACACAAAAAAAATTTTATTTAAGGATTTTCAAAATTTTTTTGTTGCCTCCTATGTGTGTATACTTTGTAAAACTGATTCTGTGCCCAAAATTTCATAAAAAGCTAGCCATTTAATTTTGTAAGGAAAAAACTTAAAATATGTGGTTATTTTAAAATGCTACTCCTCCTGCAAAAGTTGACTTACATTTATGAAATTAGATTTACATGTACATCAAACTATGTATAACAAAAGTTGGTATGGGTTTTGCGATAACATGGTTAGTATTCGTACAATACATCTTTTTATGAATGCTTATTGAAAATTCCTTAAAAAATGTATAAAAAAATTCTGAATTTAAATATTTTTTTGAAAAATAAATATTACTTTGATTCAAAAATGCATACCAACGTTTGTTACATGTATTATTAGCAATCGGTAAAAAAAATTCTAAACATTTGGCACAGTAGAAAAACAGCCTTAGCATTTTAAATTAAGACAAACTAGTTATTTTATCTTTCTGAGATAACCAAGTTTAAAGTTTTGATTTGCCATAGGGATGTGAATAAAAACGAACGTAAAAGCTATCATAATTCTGCGTTTTTTAAGTTTAGAGCTTTCAAATTTTGTGAGGTTATATAAGAGGTGATCAAATGAAAAGGAACGAAACGACATGGTGGGTACAAATGTTGACTTTATTCAAAATATACACCATAGGCCTGAGCACAATGATTCCACTGATGAACAAGCCGCAGGATTCCTTGCTCCCAGGATTCCTGTGGGCTGTGACGAGACCCAGTCCTTCACAGTGTCCTTGAGTACGTCGTCCGAGTTGAAGCGCTTCCCTTTCAGGTGTTTCTTCAGTGGACCAAACACATGGAAATCGCAGGGCGACATGTCCGAACTGTAGGGCGGATGGTCCAACGGTCTCCCATTTTAACTTGTCCAGTTCCATTTGTGTGACTCTGGAGACGTGTGGACGCGCGTTATCATTGAGCAGAATATCACCCTCTCCGTGAGCAGCCCAGTCTTTTGTTCTTAATGGACCTGCGTAGGCGTCAGAGTGTCTCACAGTACACATCGGAGTTAATGCTTTTTCTGTGCTCGAGCAATTCCGCAAGTAGAGGACCTTAAATGTCGAAAAAGACAGTGAGCAACACCTTGCCTGCTGACTTCACGGCTCTGAACCTTTTAGGGAGAGGTGACGACGCATGCTTCCACTGTATGCTGTCCCGCTTTTTCTCTGGCTCGTAGTGATGGCACCAGGTCTCATCACCTGTGACGATTCGCTTCGTGAAAGCGGGGTCTTCTTGATACCGAAACATATGTTGCAGTGATAGTCCCATACACAGTTTCTTTTGCTCATGAGTGGGTCGGTGAGCTGCTTCGGAACTCCAAGTGGCACACCCCTTCCAAAATCGCAACCTGTCGTGGACAATTGTCCACACGGTTCCATAGCTGACATCCACCTTTAGCGCCAACATTCGCAATGTGACACGCCGATCATTTCTCACTAGGTCGTCTACCTTGTCGATGAGATCGCTCGTGATTACAATGTTTTCCTGGCCTGGTCTTTGGTCATCACCCACACTCTCCCGGCCTGCACGAAAACGGGCACTCCATTTTCTCACAGACTTGTCTGAGACACATTTCTCTCCGTAAACGGTCACCATCCGCCGATGAATAGCTGCCGGTTTCTCACCTTCCGCTGTCAGAAATCGGATAACGCTTCACTGCTCCTCAATCGTCGAATTTTGCAACGCGAACGCCATCCTGTCCTCATACAGACTGCCGCATCATTTGGACGCCACTTTTTATAAGAGGCTTTGCTCTCTCCTGCGCATGCGGGCGCCCGCGCATGATCCGATCCCAGTCAGAGCCTCCAATGGTATCCCGAGATGTCTCGCTACATTCTCCCATGGCGGAATATGCAAATATTTAACTGTTTCAATTTTATGTCGTTTCGTACCTTTTCATTTGATCACCCCTTGTAGAAAAGTATATAAAGAATAATTTAGGCTATAAAAATTATATTTGATTTTTTGATCAATTTTTGTCATTTGAATCGTACTGTGTCCTCTTAAAATGAAGGTTTTTTACAGAAAAAGTTGTCCTCCACACAAAGGACACACAACCTCAATCCAAAGGTGGCGAGAGGGTTGCGAACTGGAGATCGGGATGGTTTCGATCGAGTCTTGCAAAAAACCCCGCTATGTAGAGGAGCCGATGCACACAAAGGCTTCACGCTGAAGTTCTGCGAGTGGAGGGCCAGTTCACTCGGCAATGATTCAATAATACCTTCTTCTGAGCAAAGAAGCCATCAAGTGCCCTCGTAATTTTGAGTTCGTAGTGAGGAGCTCATCCTCTTCACTTTCACATCAAGGAAAGACCATTTAATGTTGGAATGCCAAAATCTTATTTTTTTGACAATTTGAGATTTTTACATTTTCAATTTCGTAGCTGACGCATGGCTCTCCGCAGTTCTCTGCCAGGTTGGATACAGAAAAGAAACACCATTCTTCCACAATAGGAGATACCAACAAAACAATATACTATCTCATTCACGTCAAGTTTTTACATTTTCAAATTGTATAGATTTTAATCTTTCTAAAAATACCTTACTTTAACCTCTAGGGTAATTAGAAGCCCTTAAAACTTATTTTTAAATAATCGTTGAAATGGGCTACGCCTATTTGAATGGCGAAAAATGTAAACAAAGTACTTCGTTTTTGCTTAAAAGTTGAACGTCTGATATAAACCAAAACAGGTATCTTTTACTGTAAATTGATCCTTTTATTTTTTATTTCCTCGCCGATTAGAAGCCTCACTGAATACATTAAAATCAATTTATCTCAAAATATAAATTTTGATGTTCGATGTACCTTTTCTGAGAAACTACTGTTCACAGGTATGTAAGTTTTTTTATGATATATTTATAATATGACGGCTAATATATACTGAAATAAGCTTTTTTGTGAAACACTCAAAAATTTATTTTTTACAAATTTTTTTATGTGAAAAATAGGTCAAATTTCACTATGTTTGATAAAATAATATTATAAATTATGAAAAAATTCAGAATTAGCTAAAAGCTCATTTCTGTATAATGAGAAAGGTGTACTTTAATTGTATGAAAAATTTCAAATATGTACATGTAACAGATTTGAGAAAAGGTACATCGAAAACAGCCAATTTAACATTTTCTGTATACAGGTTTCCTACCCCCCCTTAACGTGTTACAAACATCCCATTGATTCCCATATTTGGGCCTTTGAAGGAACCAGACTCAAAAATGAATTGAAGCAGTCACGAAGTGCGCGAAATTGACTGCATCTGATTATAAAGTGTGGATGAATTACTTATTGTAACGGTCCCTTTCGTGTTTTGTCTTATGCGTGTGTGGGGAAATGGTAATCCACATACTTAGTCAAAGCGCGCAACCAAGCTTGGTAAGGTTTATTGAATTAACGTATATACAAAACAGTAAAATTAAAATAGAGGTAATTATCAAACTCACACCCAGTATGAGCAACATATATAAAAACAATTGAGATAAAAATAGTGGTGTCTATATATTTGCAATGCTACAATAGCGGAGTCTATTTTCAATGTGGCAGCGCCACTTCAAGTAATAAGTAATAGTGATGGCGCCACACGTGTATGTGGGCTTCAGAGGTTCTTCAATGGAACCTTTATTGTAAATTTAACAATTTTCATTTGGGTAAAATGGTGGGAAACTATAAGCCATTTTCTTGGGTATTTTAAATGAAAACTATCCTTTCAATATATATTAAATTAGTATTTCGAAACTTAAACGAAAGAAAATGTTCCTGCTTTTAACAAAAACATGCACGCCATTAAACGGAACATTTTTGCTTAAACACTGAATGAAATTTCAAACCTATTTTGTTAAATTAACTGTTACGAAATTTACTATAAGAAAAACTGTCATCTTACTGTACATATAATTTAAGAATATTAGAAAACAATACATTTTTAAAATATTGTCTAATTCTTATTAGTTATGCAACATTTTCCATAAGTTTTGTTACTTGCTGCTTCGACCATGTTTCTTGAAAATAGCCCCGATTTCAGCCAAGTTAAGACAGGAGGTCGTTTGCCCTTTGTGAAAACGATTTTGTAATTCATTTTCTCTTTTGCATTTTGAGATAAAACTTTGGTATTTTCACAATACGCGTCTACTAAGGTTTTCTTTCGATTGGAACGTAAAAAAAGGCTTTTAAAAAACGCTTAGCTGTGCTGAAAAATAGAAATTTGTGGTAACACTTGATGAGGTATGAGTATATTTAAGTGACAGTAGTAAAAGAACAACTTTCTATTGCTCAACTGACGGGAATGACCGTGTGAAATGATAGTAGTAAATGATAGGTGTGCAGTAAAATTCCCTAAGGAATTCATGATAGTTACTGGATTTTGTAACAACGACAAATTAAAAATTTTTAAAAAAAAGTCTCAAGTAAAGCCAAAATTAATTCACACACATACACTCTACTATCAGCAGTTTATTTTAGAACCAATTTTTTTGAAGAAGTAATTCCAGATTTTTAGGGAAAGGACATTGATAAAGTTGAACTTCCTATGGACAAAGCCTCGAGTCACACATCTAAGTCAACTGCCATTTATTTAGTAAAGGAAGAATCACACACACACAGAAATACGCACAGAGGAATGAAATGTATCCCATTTGATGAAATACGTGTAAAATTATCCTACGCTTCTGCAATGGACTTTGGTGCTTTCGGTTTTTTAAAACGAGATTTAGGAAAACGGCATCTAAGAGCATAAAATGGATTTTGAAAAACGGTTTTATAGAGGAATGAAGTAAAATTTGTATGACAGTACTAAGAAAAAGTTTACTTTCATAAGAAAATTCGAGCTAGAGCTATTGTCAAGAATCTTGACTATCAGAAAGAAACAAATTTCCACAGAAAATACGGTATTTATTAATAAAAATTAACTATAGAAATCTTTTCCATAAAGTGCGAACGGCCTTCTATACAGATTGGATTAAAAAAAATAAAAAAATGTAGTATACTTTGTGTGCTCTCCATTCTGTATACACTTTTAAAAGCATTTCAAAATGTAATGACCTTTAGAGAGAGAGAGAGAGAGAGAGAGTTGGTTCAAATATTTTTCCTTTCATGGCGCGATCTTAAGAGGGTTCACCCACGTGACGGGTTCAAAAAAATCGAATTTTTTTTCTTTCATTCACAAATTGCTTCCTTAACATGTCTAGAATGCTGTAGTAAAGGGATTTTTTTTTAAATTCGAAGTCGTTATAAAAATACAGCAGTTAGAAGAAAAAGCTGTTCGGAGCACTGAGTTGGCAGTCGAAGGCTGGGCCTATTTGTACAGTCGGCTTGAGATACCCTTCCGAACAAATATACGTTAATACAAGTATAGACAAGTTTGTACAAGTTTAAATGGAAATATCTATAGTTATTGAATATTTTGCCGAACTTGTTTTAGTCCTGGTTTAGCTTAGAAAAGTACAACAGCTACAAACAATTTATTTTCGCAATGAATAGTCGAAAAGGAAGCATAACTAGAAATGTTCCTCCCAGTCGTAATAAAAAGCTAAAGTTCAGTGGAAACCGTTGTACCATCCAAAATGATACGGAATTTGCATCAGCTTCTGCGAGAAAACTCAAAAACAGCATGAACGGAAGGTTCCCTTCGCCCCGAGTTTCGCGTATTGCATTTTGTTTCAGTATTTTCTGCTATTTCTGAAACCGTAATATACAAGACTCGTTTATCTTTCTAGCAGAGATGCAAAGATAAATAACAAATCTCGAAATTCGTTGATTTGGACTTTTGTTCCAAAGCATCTACACTTTGACTCCAAAGTGCAACCTACTTGTATGTCATTATCTTTAACCAAGATTTTGTAGAAGTCTTAAGGTAATGATGACTATGGCATGCCTTGCTGGCCGCGAAGCCATACTTCTGTACAGAAACGTGAGATAACATAACAAAAAAAAAGAAAGCGTGTATCAGTATGAACACGCGTTCGAAGTTAACTTCTTTGGCTGATATTAGTGTTTTTCCAAATTTATCGTTTTTAATAGTTTTTTTTAAAAAACTAAGTTATTTTCCTGGAGAATAAAAATAGCTGTTTTTCTAAAAATCAAAAATTTTTCTCAAAAATGTTGAATTTTTGTAATTTAATCCCATTGAAATACTATATTTTTACTCATTATGATTAATGAAATATATAATATACTATCTGGTTGAGATGAAACAATAATGAAATACATTCTGCTAATTTTCTTCAGATATTATTAGAAAGTTCTAGCTAACTTCAATTTTTAGCACTGTATATACCACGTGTCAATGTGACTGTTACAATAAATATTGCAGAACCTTATATATATATTCTGCATCTATCTGTTATTTGTATGATATTAGTTTTTCAATTTCAAGTTTATATTTATATCTTTAATTTTTTTTTAAAAAAAACTAAGTTAATTTCCCTTAAAATAAAAAAAAAGATGTTTTTCTCCGAATCAAAAATTTGCCTCGAAACCAAAATTCAAAATGTTCCATGCGTTACAATTTTTGTCGAATTATAACAAAACTTTCCAAAAGTATTCATATAATGTATAGTTATTAATTCTTGAAAGTATGGTAATAATAGTGATAGGGTTAAAGAAGAAATTAAAGTTTTTTATGTAGGAAATCAATAAAAGTCTTGAAATTTTTATATAGAAATTTGCGTTTACCCATATTTTGTAAATTATCATATAAAACATTACATTGCATGCATACATTTGTAAAGAATTGCTTAAAGAAGTTAAATCAGGTGAAAATATGAAATTTAAAAAGAAATCAAAACGCATGGAACGTTTTGAAATTTTTAAATTTCTTAAAAACTACTAATTTTATTCTCACCAATTTTTTTATATGGTTTTAGTTCTAGTTACATAGAACCAGTAAAAATTTTGGGCATGTTTGTAAAAAATTTAAAAATTTTTTTTTACTGTCCATTGTAGTCTTAAAATACAAATTAATGAAGCACTACATAACACTTTCACAACTATCAAATTAATTACACCGTAGCATGTATATGATTTAAACGCTCACTTTTTAAACTGTATTTAGAAATTCCATTCGATTGAAAATTTAATAAACACAATCTTTTATTGCCAAACTATTGGAAGAATTGTTGCGTTGCCACTAAATTTTAAAACAATAGATTGTTTGTATCATTTCCTTAAAAGAATTTTAAAACACTGTATATGCAACAAACTTTCCTTAAACTAATTTTTGACAGATTTTTTGAATCATTTAAATGCCTACTTCGGGTAGATTAAGGACTCACTTCCGATTTTTTTAATTCATAAAATTGATTATAATTTGACTTCTAGGTAACGTAAAAACAAAACAAAGTAAGTATCGCAAGGCTATAAGAGGAAAGGCCTGTTAAAGCTGCTGTTGAATGAGGAGAGGGGGGGGGTGCTAGCTCAGGGCTAATAGACGAAAAACACAAAAAAAATTTTAAAGCCGTAATTTTTAATCTATTTTTTCAATCTTTGAACAGATTACGGATAATACTATTCTACATATGGAAAAAAAGTTTCGTTAGATTATTTTAATAAATAATGAATTTATCAAATATTTAATTAAAATTTTGAGTATTTTTTGAAAAATCGTAAAAAAAAAAGATTTCGTCATTTTTTTAATTTTTTATGACTGATTCTAAGAGAGAAAAGCGTGAACTTTGCTTAGAATAAAATATCAATTCATTAACACGAAAGGAAACTTAAAGGGAATGATTTAGAAACCATTTTTATAAAAGCGTATCAATTTTGACTCATTTTTAAAAAAATTGTAAAAAATAGAAAATATTATTATTTTGTTAAAAAAAATATACCATATCGTGGCGAAAAATATGATCTTTCCGATTCTGTAATTATTTTTTTTGTCTGAGATAGATAGTGTGAATTAGATGGCGTTTTTTAAAACGGGGGGAAATTCGGAACTTCATTCAATTCTACCTTACGTTCATCGCTAACCATAACTGGTAAAACGTAACTTGCCATAATAAGTTAATCTTCAAAAAACATGAAATTCGAAACTTTTTCTTCAGAGGTCTACCTAACATCCAATTTTTGGTGTTTACAATTGAGTATAGTCCATACTGTGCTTTTAAGCTTATAGATTAAAACGCCGTTAATTTTTTTTAAATTTCGTATAAGCCAATTGGCCGTAATCGAGGAGGAAGTGAGCGCCCATTTTTTTCGCGAAGCGGGTGTGCCCAGAACGCTATAACTCACGTTCTATTTTTGGCTAAAAATTTATATACATACTCTTAAACTACATACAAATAAATTATTAAAAAAGTTCTATCTTCGTCAAAAACAATTCCCCAAAGTGCTTGAAAAACAGGGCATCCCATGGGTAAACCCCCTTAAGCATAGAAATATATTTGTACAGCTTAGAGAATTCATTGAAAAAAGTTGAATAAGACTAATCGAAGTTTTATTTTTTATAATTTGCCTCTTAAGATGGAGAAAAAACTTTTTTAAAGAAAGGGATGTATTTTCAAGTCATTTAAATTCGTGATACATAAAACTCATAACTGAAATAAACAATTTTGTCGAAAGTCGTTTCAAGTCATGTCTGTTCGTTTTTTATTAAAGTACTACTCCATTTAATTTGTGACATACTGGTTTATTATCATTATACATATAAATAATTAGAACTGCAAATACTTCCCTTCCTAAGATCTTGTACATGGATAAGTAAAATTTGCTCTGGAAGGCATTTTAACTTCTGTGGGACACTCCTTAGAATATAGAAAATTTTCTTGGGGGAAAAAAGCTGCACAGAAAACAAAATTACTAAGGATGAAAAAATTTCAAAGTGGATATGGATTCATATGGATGTTTTAAAAACTGTTCTTTTTATATACTTTTCATTATAATTTCTTATAGCCTTCGTGATAAGCAATATTTTTTAAAAGGAATTTTCGGGAATATTTACTGACAAAATAACACACATTAATATATTTTATATTACATATTTCTTAAGCTCTAAGATACTTAATGGAAATATATATATATATATATATATATATATATATACCTGTTTTTCCATATAAAAATATTATTTTTTAACGTAATAATATATAGTTTTTCTAGTGTGCTATGCAAAGAATTTGAAATAAATATATAATACTGATATGGGCTTATAAAATGTTTATTCTTTTGATATAAAGAGGTTTTAGGTTGTTTTAGCTGCATAATTTTTTAAGATTTAGATTTTAAATCTTTAAATGCGAAACAGATTTTTCCATATTTAATCGCATGGCAAACATGCTATCTCAAAATGTCCTTGAGAAAATTGCATGAAATTTAGCATCATTGTTTATATCATTGCTATTTAGTATGCATACTGTGCACACTAGAGAATAAGAAAAAACCCAATATATTTACCGTTTTTATGATTGTTGTTCTTTGTTATAAATGCAAAATTTTTGAAAAATTTTCCTTTTGTGAACTTTTTGATCCCTAATTTTGTGATAAATTAAAATTATTCAAAGATGATAAAGCAAAGTATAGGTAAACGCTTTCTGAATTAAATTCAAAAAGCTTTTTTTATCTTATGCATTAGAATTTATTTTACAGTGTTTGCCACGATGAGCAAAAAAATGTCTAATTTTAACCTAAAATTGTCCATTTTCTTACAAAAATATATTGAGAATTTTTTTCTTTGTTATTTTTATAAGTTTTCAGTTATAATCA
This sequence comes from Trichonephila clavipes, assembly GCA_019973935.1. NCBI lineage: Eukaryota > Metazoa > Arthropoda > Arachnida > Araneae > Nephilidae > Trichonephila > Trichonephila clavipes. The sequence continues at coordinate 189,100 of BMAU01018603.1, forward strand.
AACAAAAAGTGAGTTTAAAAATGAACTTCCAGCATTATTTCAAAAAAATGTTCGCGCAACTAGTCAGGCACATTAAGCTAAAGAAGTATAATATTGGCCGACGCGAATTTTCTCGATTTGTTATAGACAGTTTGTCAAAACAATTTAACCTTCATTCACTTTTTCTATAGTAATAAAAATGTATTCATATAGTAGCACATTAAAAAATGTCACAATACAATAGCAACTGATCAGAATATAGACCCTAACAAAGATCTTGAAATAAAGTTTAGAAACGTATGCAGCAACATTGGCTTTAAAAAGCTGTTATTTGTCACAAATTGCGGAACATCGTGACAAAGTTTTTAATTTTTTTTCTTAGTGAGAGGGAGTTAGTCTACCTCAAAAAGAGATAAAAAAAACAAAACTGGACACTTAGGAGATTTAAGGTTAAACCCGACTAGATGATATTAAATGTTGAAAGCACCAAATTCATACCTTTCATTAAAAGCATTTGTTTGTTATTCAGTTACTTTATGTATTAATTTAGTTTTAACTTAATTTATTAACATGTGCTCATTAAGTTATAAACGTTGTGCTTCCCTACAGTTAAAAATTTCTTTTAAAATAAGTAGTAGTACACACACATGCTGTCAAAAAGATATTTAAGTTGATGAATTTGCAAAAATTGAATATTAGTTAAGCAGGGGTCTACCCCAAACCCAAAAAACATGGCAAGGGATCTATGAGACAAAAAAGTTTGGGAAACTATGCACTACATCATCGTCTAGTGAACCTCGTGCTTCTGCGGGGCGTTATTGACAAACATTTTCTCACTAAAGATAACAAATGCAGCAGGCAATAAAACACAACTTTAACCCTTAAACCGGAATTCTTGTATATTTTATATTTTGCGTCTCGCAGCAAGTTTTCAAGTGTGTGTTTGTGAGTTGAATGTTTTTTAATAAAATATTTCATATACGCGATGTAAGTGACAATATCGTTTGGCCGCATTTCAGATTTTGGTATGAATCAATTTTTTTCACATGTTATTTCGGTTCCTATTATTACTTACTTGTCACTCTCTTTGATTTATAGCTTGCTTATTTATCAATGCAAACAGTTTACTGAAAACTACGCTTTTATTCTCTTTTTGGTGTTTTTACTCTGAAAGACCTGGCCACGGTGGCTGTTGGGTCATGAGCACGAACTCGTAACCGTCGTTTCCTGAGCTCTTGTGCCACTAAAGGTTGTATCACGCATACATTTTTGGTGCAACTTTTTCGCCCAATTTTTTGAGGGTAAAAGATTGCCATACGCAAAACGACATTCTCCACATTGAAAAATTACTCGCCGATTTTTCTGCTTCGGAAAAGGAACATCCAAAATTATTTCTTTTATTTCGTTCGCGCTTTTGTCGATGGACGTAAACAGAAATGGAGTACCATTCTATTTAAAATACTACACGCCGTTAAAATATTATACGACATATCTGATGCGTTTGACGAAATCGAAGTCGCCCTGTTGTTTGTGACGTACAGTGCCCAAGAACGCCATTGGCTGGAATTTCAAGCAACTTTTATTTGGAACAACTTTTTGAAATCACTAGCAAACAGTTCTTCGAAAGCTGTTACTATGAGTAAAAATTGCACGAATTGGACGAAATATTGCTCGAAACGTGTACGTGTGATAAGGCATTAAGACCCACCGTATAAAGGGGCTGATGCTTGTTAAATCTGTCATGGCTCAAGGCGTCCTCATTAGCATGTTGTGGAAGTTTGGAGAGCGGGGCATTAGTTTGAGTGTCATTATCGTCGCTTGACTGAAATTCAAAATGAAACAGCCCTCACCTTGCTATTAGAGGACGAGGTTGATAAAAATATCTTCAAATATTTTTGAAGAATATTTTTAAACTTCAAGGAGTGTGGTGAGTTTATTATTTTGTTATAGTGGCTGTACGCCAATAATTATCAACGTAAATAACTGCTAAAAATGCCTTATTATATACTATTAAAATAAAGTAATGCACATTGTGTTAAAACCGAATATATATGATAATGAAAAAAAAATGTTCCAGTTTGTTTTTTCAACACAGAAGCGAACCGTTAGTACTTGGAGATTAAACAAGAAACAATTTTTTCCCGAAGGGTTCACGAACTCATAAAACAGGAGCTTGATCTTATCTCCAGAATTTGAAAATCTCGCATTCATGTTTGGAAGAAAGGAATCAACCCTATCCAAATTTATGCCAAACACTTTTCATCCTTTTTGCAAAATAAGGAAGGAAAAAGAATGATTTAATGGAATCAAATTTACAATGAAAGGGGGGAGTCGTTTACCCAAACTTTTTCAAAGTGGGGTAGAATTCCTTCAGTGGGGTGCACGACCTTTCAAATTGAAATCGCCCCTCGCTTTCCTGATAAGATACGAGACGACCCTTGAATAGGAAGAAGACGCTACGAGTGCAAATAAATAACATTTTTTCGAAAGGAGACTCCCGGCAATAGGAAGTAACAGGAAAAAAAGTGGTGTATCCTCCCGAGCCATAACATATTTATAACCCTTTTTGATAAAAAGTATTTCTTTGAGAATTTTTTTTTCTAGAAGAGGTTCAGTTGTGCCTCGCGATATTACGTTAACAATACCATTTTCCGCCATTTTTCACGCAAAACGATTTTTGGATGCCTATTACGGCAGCACGCGCGACCGTATACCTTCCCTGAAGAATTATAGATCGTTTTCTCTTTTTCCTTCGTGCATCGGGTTTTTAAATCGCATTTTGTTGCTGAAATCAATACGGAAGTGATTCGTCTGACACGAGTCCATGGTTTTCCGCTTCTGGTGTTTGGCAGCAGATGGGAGATGAATCAAAGGGGTTGGGGGGAGCGAGTAAAAAAGATTATAATAATCTAAGTAGTGCTGAGGAATCTGAGTATGTGGGGAGAGGGAATTCTAGAGTTCAAAGCCATCCAGGTTGGAAAAAATCGCTTGAGGATTATATGACACCAGTCAGATTGCATTTAAGAAAACACTGGAAAAAATATAATGATATTAAACTGATAAATATCGAAACTGCATTTATCGGGAATAACTGTCATTTGTATTTGATCGGCTAAAAATAACGAAATAATTACTCATCACCGTTTTCCAATTTCAGTCAATGGAATCGAAATCAGTCTTTTAAAATTTTAGCTAAAATTTACTTCTATAGTTTAATTATTTATAATCGGTTGTTTATTTTTCCTATAACTCAATTATTTTTATTCATTTCCTTCTTGAAAACGCCTTTTCCAAATCATTCGCCAAAATTCGATTTACTGTTGTGTTCGTCTTAGATCCTATGTCCAGATTTGAGAATCAATGTAACTAAATAATGCAATTTCAGTTCATATTTAGAAATCCTCATTTCAATTCTGATCACATTCATATTCTAAGCACCATCCCGCTTATTATGAGAGTTTATGAAGAACTGTTTGTATCCCAATGGATGGCAACGAGTGGGTCATAAATTGATAAAGAGCATGGACTCCTTAAGCGCAGATAGTACTAATGCCGAATTTTCTCATAATTTAAATTCTATATTTCCTGGAGTTAAAAGGGGGCAATTTTCATACTAAGACGTGTTATTAAGACTTTAACTACATTTTCTTGATGCTTGCTAATCAAAACCCTAAATAATACCCATAAATAATAACCATAAATAATACAATTTCAATTCATCAAACTGAATCAATTTAGTTAAAATTTAGTGAAAAGCATAACAAAATGAGAACTCTTTCCAACGCATTTAAATATTTTTGCGCGACATATTTAAAACAATAAAACAGGAATCCAATTAACTAAAATCGAAGACATATTTAGAAATAGAAAAATGCTTGGCTTGGGTCATACATTTTCTTAAAGAAAAATTTACAAAATACTTGGGAATCGATAAGAATAAAGTGCATAACATTAAAAACTATGTTTGGACTAAATTTTTAGTTCAATGCCTTTAATGCCAATTACTAAAATGTGTACAAAATTTCAAGGAAACTCGTTTAGAATACAGGTTTCGCATACACAACTTTGACAAAAGAAAGCATCCTTAAAAAAACCCCATTTATAGTTCTGATTCTTACTTTTAAATAATACTTGATATCAGACGTTTAAAATTTCATATTTTAGATTTTTTTCTTTGTTCTCTATAGCATAATTTATTATGCTTTTTATAAGCGCATTTTTTCGCCCTACGCAAATGACATGTGACTGGTTTTTTTTTCTTGCAATATTGGTGAGTTTATTGTTAGATTTATTGTACCCTTTGAATGTTTTTCGCCCTGAGGCAGCATCCACTCTACTATTATTCCAGAAAGAAAAACATTATTTAATAATATCACAGCTATGGAAGTCAGCAAACGTTCACTCCTTACCACTCTTACAAACACTACCACATGATCGTATTTGGCTAAATGAGCAAGATACGATTATTCATCGGTTTATAATTGCACCTGCATTATAAACGATAAAAGGACGAAAAGTAATTCACTGCTGGCCATTTAATGTAGCCATCTTTGCCTAAAAATCGCTTTATTTTTACTTTTAATCATCGTAGAAATAAAACAAATGAAAAAAACCTCGAACCCAGACAAATATCTTAAACCGGAATATGTAACTGCAGTGAAAAATAATTAAGTAATCTGTTTTCGAGACCAGCTAGTGTGATAATAATAAATTCAATTCAAATGTAAATTCGCGGATAATTTTTGAGGAAAAATGCTGAAAGATTAGGATTTAGATTTAACTAGTCAAAATATTTGAAGCACTCCATTGAAATGCTAAAGACGTCTTCTGAGTGGAGGTACCGCGCACTCTGGCCCTGTTAACACTGGAGTCTGCCCAACCCGTGATACTGGTTCGATAAACGATTGCTTGCGATATCGCTCCTAGACCGTACGATTCTTATTTTGCATTTTGGAGTAATGCTTCTTGTTCGAACGACCTTACGACTTTATGTTAACCCTCTCGCTGCGTCAAAGTAGGTTCAAAAATTGCGTATTGTTCCATTACGTATTTCAAATCTGCATATTAAAGTTTAAATATTCTAAAAAATTTTGTAAAAGAGTTTTTATTTTAAAATATAGATTTAGATCATCAAAACATGAACATAAAAACATAAAGGGAAAACATAAACGGGAACAGAATAGGTTGCACAGTTAAAATGTCGGAAAATATACATACCCGTGAAAATCACGGGTTGCACAAATTTTGCTACATCTACACTGCCCGTGGAAATCGTGGAATGCGCAGCGATAGGGTTAAGAGTAGAACTTTAATACGTTTTTCTTTTATTTCTATATATCAGTCATTATTTATCTGAAAGCAAAATATACCCAAACCGACTTCAATCACACACCCCGGGATCCAGGGTTTCTTTCGCGGGATTCTGGGTTAATGAGAAATTATACGATTTCCATACTTATTGTATTCCTGTGATCGACAAGGGGCTGAAATAATCTGAGGTAGTTACTTTTGACTTGACTCTTCGACCTTCGATATAAATTTTAACTGACCGCACTGTTGCAATTTACGATCGTTCACCCTGAATCCTTAGGAAGGAAAAATGTCCCTTTGAGCCCCCAACAGTGGGGTAAGAGTGTAATAAGAGGAACAGTAACGCCCACGTAGGCTTGGAGAGAATTTTTGCAGCTTGTCGTAGGAAAGAGTAAACGCATGAAACTACACTGCTGGACAATTGCTAAGCACGGATAACACTATCATCCATAGCAACCACAAAATGAAAGGAAGCAAAATGTGGAAAATTAGAATAAGTGCGGGATATTAGTAAGAAGAAGTATGAGCACATGCAAATTTTTTTCCACGTCTGTTCATCACGTGATAGCGTTCATAAGAGCTTTAAAGGTTTTGACGCGTGTGGACAGTTGTTGTTTCAAGTCAAAGTTTTACAGGAAAGATTTAACAGACGAACTTAAAATTTTTGGCATGTCTTCCCGACATCACATAGATGATTTTATGCGTGGCCGAATTATTGGAAAGATCGAAGAAGGGCGAAAAATAACAGATGTTGCCAGGGAGTTCGACATCGCTCACAGCGTTGTTTCACGGCTGTGGAAGTGATTTAAAACTACTGGAATGTGTAGTAGACGTCACGGGGGAGGTCATGTTAGAAGTACGACGCCTGCAGAAGACAGATATATCGTCCTATCAGCAAAAAGGAACAGGTGCACCACAGCTCAGCAGGTGGCAAATCAGTTTCTTGCTGCCTCAGGAAAGCAGATCTCCCGAAAAACTGTTGCCAGACGTTTGAGGGGAGGAGAACTATACGCACGCAGACCTGTTGTGTGTGTCCCATTGACCAGACAGCACCGTACTGCCCGTTTGCAATGGTGTCGTGAGCATCACAATTGGACTGAACATGACTGGGCATGCGTACTATTCTCAGATCAGAGTAGGTTCAGTCTGTCATCGGATTGTAGACGCCAAATGATCTGGTGCGAGAGTGGTACTGCTTATCGTCCAGAAAATATCCAGGAAAAGGACCGATATCCGACATGCAGTATCATGGTGTGGGCCGGCATCATGATCAATGGCCGCACGCGCCTACATGTGGTTGCAAATGGGACTATGACGGGCCAACGATACATTGATGAAGTTCTACTTCCTCATGTTCGTCTTTTTCGTGGTGCTGTCGGTGATAAATTTGTTTTTATGGACGACAACGCAACATGTCATCGAACACTCGCTGTTCAGGATTGTCTAGACAGCGAGGGTATTCAACGTCTCGTATGGCCAGCGCGTTCTCCAGATCTAAACCCCATTGAAAATGTGTGAGATGCTTTGGGGAGGCAAGTTGCTGGTCGAAACTATCCTCCGACAAACAAGAACACCCTCATCCGTGCACTCACAGAGGAATGGGATAAATTGCCTCAACAGCTGCTGGATAATGTTGTGCAAAGTATGGTACGACGTGTGGAATGTTGCGTCACACTCCACGGTGGACATATCCCGTACTGATACCTTTTTTAAGGTGCCTGCTGACTTTTAGATGCATTGTTCCATTTCTCCGTACGCAGATCAAATGAACATTTTTTTTTCTTTCAGATGTTTCACAGCTTTTGTACTTTCCAGAACAATAAATATTCTTTATTCTAATGTCTGAACATTAGTCTTAATAATGCAACTATATTTTATCCTACTAGGCCTCATGTCTCGATTAATGTTATGCTACATGTAACGAAGTCGCTAAATCCCGAAAAAAGTTCGTTATATGGAAAATTCGTTATATAGAGGTTCATCTTTTAATATACTTTATAAAACACATAAAGCAAATTTTAAATTCATAAACACTATACATTAAAAAAGTAACTATTTACACCCTTTTTTAAAAATTAATATATGCTTATTTTATATATCATACCCATAAAAAAGAAAGAAAGAAAGAAAAGCTGCGAGGAAAAGAAGAAAAAAGAATGCCGAAAAATTTACTGTATCTATATTAATAAAGTAAAGTTTAAGCATGTGTGTTTCACCTCTACAGCCCAAACTAAGCAACCCAGAAGTATGAAATTTGCCACATAATTATTCTAGGTCCTTATGATGTGCACTACGAAGAGTTTCTTTCGAAATTCGCTTTAGATTTTTTAAAATTAAATTTTTAAACGATTTTTCTATTTTTTTTCCTTCAACAACTGGGTTTTTAGTTAGTTGTTTTGGCAACAGTCTCATTTGTTTTGCTTATCCATTTGAAAATATTCCGAACCATTTTTACATTCAGCGCATTTTATCCTTTTACTTATTTTTTTAAAAAAGGATGTAATTTAATTAATGTTATAAATTCTACTATACTCTAGGTTACTTCATATTTATTTGTTTATTTTATTAATGTTTAAATTTTTATATTTAAAATTTTCCATCAAAATTAAGGCTTAATTTTTCTTTTTTAGATAACCCTTTGATTTAAATTATTGCAATAATTTCTACTTTAATGTCACACAGTTTTATATTTGTTCATTTTCTGAACTGTAATTTTCTTGCTTATAATTATGTGACAACGTGACTCAAAAGTCAGTTTTTTCGTCAAAAAATTATTTGTGAAGCTTTTTGTAAACAGAAGCTTGGATAATGAGGTACTTATGTTGTAGCATCACCCCAAAGCAAAATGGATCACACGATAATCACACCTTGATACCAAAACAACAAAGATTCTAACATATTTTATATAAAATCAGTCAGATTTCTAGGAAAATGACGCGATTCGTGAGGTGCCAATAAGCAAAAAAAAAAATGATTTCTGAAGCTTTTTGTAAACAGTAGCTTAGATTAAGTGGTACTTATGTATTAGCGTACTTAGGCTACAATCCATCTGTACCTAGCTCATTAATAAGTATAACGTAAAACTAAGTTATCACCTGAATATTGGTACATTTCAGCAGTACTTCTTGCCTACTTCCAACTGCATATCATGACCATTTGGTCTAAAAAATAAGTACTTATGTATTATCGCAGCCTATTGGCGGCATTATATGAAACAAAGCAAACTGTTGCCAATTCAGCATGGACGACACATAGGTAATGGCAGTTGCCAACTTGGCGAGTTATTAATAGAGTTAGCAACTAACTATACATAAGTACCAAATCTTCCTATAACATTTCGGTTCTTGCATATTATTCCAACCTATTGTTGACATTACATGAAACGAAGCGCATGGTTGCCACAATTTAGTACGTACAACACATGCGAAATTTTGAACGTTGGCATTGGTGCGATAAAATGTAAGTAATAACATTTTTACCCATTGAAAAAGAAAAAGAATAGTACTTTTCCTGATACTTACATATTAACCGTAGCCAAAGTGGCACATTTTTCACCGAAATTTAACTGTTTTTTCTCATATAAAACACATAATCTGTTTTGATATTGTGGTGCAAATTTTGCTGCAGTGGTGCCAATACGTAAGTGCCTTTTTCCTTTATTGGCAAAATCCATGTTTTTCAATTGTAACAGAAAAGTAGAAAAATAAAACTAAAAGAAAATGACACTCAATTCAAACTGATTGGAATTAACAGATTGTCAATGGTGTGTGTGATTTAAGTTAAAATTTCTATTTACTTATTAATTTCTTGATTTTTTTCCTCCTGAGCAGTTTATGGTAGTTTCATCATAATCAGAGCTTAATTTATCTATTTTAAAGTAGCTATTTGGTTTGAATTAATATTATAATTTCTACTATGTTTAAGGTTACTTTTATATTTATTTTTATTTTATGCTATACTGTCCATATATGATATATATATATTTCTCACTTATCATTATAGCTATTTATCATTGTATGTACTCATTCATTTGCTTTTTGCAATAAAATTATAATTTTTAGTAGAAGTATTGCAAAAAAGTATTGTCTCAATTAATTTTTGAGCAACACGGTTTATTGTTTGTTTCATTCAGTACTTTTGGTTCTGAACAATAAAGTTGAAAGTCCTAGCTAGCAGTATAACAAAAAGAGAATGTAGTGATAAATTAAACTAATGGAAAAACAGATTATTGCTGAAATAAAACCCTTTTTTCCACAATTCATTAACGCAGTACATTTTTTATATAAAAAAAAGAAGTTACCGATGAGGGAAATTTGGAAATTTTAACTTAAAATTTAATCCCTTAAAAATTTTTAAACTTTAATAAAAATATTTGCAAACACAAGTTTATTGTAAGCGAAGATCAAAGCTGCTAACTTGCAGAGTTATTTTGAATGTTCACATTGTGGTGCGATTAAACGCAAGTACCAACATTTCCTTCCATTCCATCCGTATTTTTATCACCGCAGCCAAAATGGCACTTTTTTTCACAAAAATTTGACTGATTTTTTTTCTTTTTCATATAAAACACGTAAGAATCTATTGTTTTGATATTACAAATTTTGCTGAGGTGACGCCGATACGTAAGTACCCTTTTCCTCTATTGTCAAATTCCATTGTAACAAAAAAGTAGAAAATGTAACTGAAAGAAAAGACAATTAAAACTAATTGGGATTAACAAATTGCCAATATTGTACGATTTAAGTTAAAAAATTTTTTACGAAAGAGATTTTTTTACATGTTTTTTTTTGTATTATCCCTCTAGGGATAATACAAAATGCTTGGGCTACAATTTATCTGATTTAGATATCAATGTAGTAAGCCCCAAAGTAAGTAAAGCTTGAAATTAAGTCATTGCCTGAATATCGGTACGCTTTAGCGTTGCGTCTTACCTACTTCCAACCTAATAGCGTGACAATTTGGTCTGGAAAAGCTTATTGTTCTTCTTTTATTTGCAAATTCCATGTTTCATCAGTTGCAAAATAGTACAAAATTATAGCTAACTAGCCATAATCCACCCGCTTCATTGTGTATTTCACGATGTTGTATAAATAAATACTGTTTACATATTCATAATTTTTTTATGTCTAGCATTAAGGATTTGATTGTATTGAAAAATATTTTCATAGCTGTAACTCTCGCCTCTTGATATAAAAAGGTCAGAATTAAGAATTTCTAATAATATCTAAAATAGAAGTAGAAAGATGTTTTGTGCTCGCCTAACCCAATAATCAATTGAATTTCCACAAAAGCAAATTAAAAAGGTATCTCTACTTTGTAAAATAAATATATGTGCTAAATTTTAAGTCTAAAATCTAATAGAGACAAAATGGAATTTTAACATCAATTCCTCCGAAGCGTTCTTAGCAGATTTCAATTAAACAAAAGAAACATGCAAACCAAATTTTATTATTATGGTCCATAAGTAATAAAAGTATTTATTTTGATATAAGGATCAATTTGTTACTACCAAACCTGCATAATAAAATCATTAAAAAAATGTACGTAGAAAAATGTATTTATTACTATATTCTCTTTTTGTTATATTGCTAGCTAGGATTTTCAACTGTATTGTTACAATAAGCAAGATTTAGAATTTGTCGTTGAACAAAGAAAAGCAATAAAGTTTTTTGTAACAGATTATTATTATTTTTGAACATAAGAATAAAAGCAGTTTAGAAGTGAATTTTATTGTTTAAAATAATCCACTGATATTTGTGTTAAAGAATAAGTAATTGTTATCAGTATTTACGCATAATCGTCACCGCACCCAAATTGACGCCTCATGAATTGCGCCATTTTCCGCCAAAATCTGACTTGATTTTATATAAAATATGTTAGAATCGTTGTTGCTTTGGTATCAAGGTGTGATTCGCATGGCACCAATTTTGCTGTGGTGATGCTTATACATAAGTACCTCATTATCTAAGCTTCTGTTTACTAAAAGCTTCCCAAATCATTTTTTTTTACTTAAAAATTTTGTGGTGACCCCCCTGTCTCTCACCTTGAACACCAAGATTAATTTGAGGCAAAGAACCACTAAGAGCCATTTTGAATAATAATAATATTTATTTATTATAATTTTCTCAAAAAAATCTCTGATAACATATAATAATATTACGATACGTCACTTAAAGGGATTTGCCTTTATATTAAATTAAATTACAAATAATGCAATTAATTAATAATTAAGCTCAAGCTCAAGTAAGGTTTACCGAAATAGGATATCCGAGAAATACACGTACTCAAATTCTTAACTTTCATTAACTTTAACTAAGTCGCTTAAACTGACGCTTATTTTAAGCGTACGTAAATTATATTTACCGCTGGCTTATATCAGCTTTCTGGTACGTCTAGCAGCACGACGTCTTCCTTAGTCTAAGATCCTTGAATCTTCTAAAAATGCGTTTTAAGTTGTTGGCTCAATAGCCTTCCATCATCTCTCTTGCTATCTCGCAACGCTCGGCATAAATACCTTATCTAATTTAAATATCCCGTTCGTCTTTTTGGAGTTGAATGGAAATAAACGCGACTTTATCTTCCCCAAAAAGACGCCTAAGAAGATTAGTGGAAAGACTCCGTACAGATTCGTCACAAATCCCTCCAAAAAGAAAACGGGATTTATTCAAAGGTCACAAACGGCCTGAAAATAAATTACGTAACCAATTCTTAGACTTGATTTATAGTCCCGACGACTTTAATATATATCTACCAATCAGATACTATAAAAATTCTCCTTCCTTAAGGGAAAGGAAAAAATTACGACCTAAAACTACATTTTAAAGGACGTAACATTTACAGAATTAAATTTCCCTACACCACGCCCATTTGGCTATGAGACGAGGGAAAAACCACCGAAATGGTAAAAAACCTGACTGCGTGGTTTACTTAACTACTTATAAATCTACTTAAATATTATACAAACATATTCGGACTTGCATATTGATTTTTTGTTCACTATACAATTCTCAGGGTCAGCAACCCTGATATTTTTCTTTGTTCTTTATTCGCTCCTATCCACTGGATCTCCGCCTAAGGCTTCCATACTGAGGCTCCTTCTCCTGATGTTATTCTGTGGGATACTTTCAATTACGATGTTCCTCCGCTCCTCTGGAAAACATTCGGGCTGTCTTACTCGGCTGCGTAGGTAGTACGGACAAGGTCTCACTGCGTTCGCCTGCTTAGACCGGACAGGTCTACTCTCAGCTGCCCTGTTGGTTCCGTTTTTCGTTGTCCTTGTCTCCCGGGCCTTGTAGTATTGTCCCTTCGGGCCTGCTCCCTTCTGAAGGTGGCTTGTCCTGCCTGGAATCTCTTGGATGAGAGGGACCTGCAATTGACTGTGATCCCTGGGAGGGGTTATTAGGTCTTCTATATTTATAATTTCGAGATGGAACCAAGGACGGAATTGCTCATTTTATCCCCTGTTTTTGTTCAGGGGTTGGTCTTTTCTGGTCCCTATTTTCGGACCCCTGCAAAGAACGTTTTCTGCAAATTTTGGACCTCTTTAAATCCTTCCTGTCCCTTGATCCATTTGACCCTTTTTTACGTTTCAATCTCGGATCCTCCCATCCCGCATTACCCTTATTTAATTTACGACCGTTACTCTCCTCACTCGAGGTTTTCCTAGATCCTTTGAATTGTCCTGGTTGCGATCTACTTGACCTATTACTCGACCTCTGTCCTTCATATAGTGTCTCAACATGACTGTCCGAACTAATCGTGTCGGACGGTACACACGCACCTGGTCGATATGAACTGTTACCCTTTTATCCTTGTTCCAAATAATTAAATTGTTATTCCGAACCTCCAACACTCTATATGGTCCTTCAAACTTAGGCATAAACTTACCGACCACTCTCCTACCCGCAGCACTTATAAAATGAGTTTGTATCAACACCAAATCATTTACTTTGATGTTAACTTCCCTCCTTTTCCGATTATAATATTTTTCCCAATTTTTGTGTTGTTTCCGCATATTCTGCCTAGCTTCATCGAATAATTTCTCAATGTTTCTTCCTACATATTCAGCTCCCTCTGTGACATTTATTAATTTTCTAAAAGGTGTTATAATTTTTCTACCTAAGAATAACTCAGCCGGAGTTTTATTTGTTGTCTCATTCACTGAAGTGCGCAGCGCGAAAGCGAACTCATGAAGAAATCGGTCCCAGTTTTGTGATTTTCTGCTACAAAACAGGCTATAATCTGGACTAAATTGCGATTCACTCTTTCCGTTAAATTCGCCTTCGGCCTGTATGTTACCATTTTCATATGTTTTATGTCCAACCTGTGACTTAAGTGTTCAAATACCTCTGATATAAATTGGGGGCCATTATCACTAATTAAAAAAATCGGAGCTCCGTAACGTGAAATATAATTCTCAAAAAGGGCGTTAGCTATTGCCTGGGCCGAAGCTTTTCGTAAAGGAATAAGCTCACTCCACTTAGTGAAGTGATCAATTATTACTAATAAAAATCTATATCTTTCGGGTCGGGATGCGGGGTAGGGGCCTAATAGGTCTAACATTACAAATAATTCGATACTATCAGAATTAAACGACCTGCTGGTAGCATGTTTTTGTAATTAAATTTTTGACACCGGTCACCGGTTGATACATATTCAAATATATATTTCCTTATATATGGAAAATAACATGTGTCGCGAAATTTTAAATAGGTCTTCCTCTTTCCTAGATGGCCTGCTAATGGCAGATCATGAAATTCTTTCCTTATTGCTTCACGAAGCGATCTAGAAATATACACTCTTAGTTCACCAAGAGTTGTAAAATATATCGCGTAAAAGAGTAGACCGTTGTTTAATTTAAAATCCTGGAACCAACTTTCGCATACAGTCACATTAACGGAACCATCGTCCGGATTTTTTAAATAACGATAGATGTGTCCTAACTCAGGATCTTCCCTTTGCTCTCGAATGAGTTGTTCTCGGGAGTTTAAGGCGAGGATTCGAAGAGCTGCGCATGAAATTTGTGATCCATCCAGATTTCCTACTGGATTCCCAGACAAAACGACCACGACAACATTTTGGACCCCCGGTCGATGTTCCCATTCTATGCTGAACTCTGATAACTTGAGTGCCCATCTGATCATTCGACTAGATAAGTTTTTCCCATTCATTAGCTTTGTTAATGCCGCGTGATCTGTGATTACCTTCACCGGCAGGGATCCGAAATAAGTTTTAAACTTATTTAATGCCCATATCACCGCCAAACATTCGGTTTCAGTAACAGTATAGTTACGTTTCGCTTTATTGAGGGTTCTAGACGCGAATGCAATAGGTCTGTGGTTTTGATTAAGCAAAGCACCAATTCCGATCCCACAAGCATTAGTAAATAAGTTAAACTGTTCTGTAAAATTCGGCAACTGTAAAACTGGTGCCTCTGTTAATGCTCGTTTTATCTTATCAAAAGAATCCTGTGCTTCTGTCGACCAATTAAATTTAGCCCCCTTTTTCTTTAACCGATATAATGGTTCACATATATCTGCATATTTGGGTAGAAACTTCTGATACCACCCCGCCGTCCCTAAAAATTTCGACACTTCCTTGCTATTTTTAGAAGGTTTCATTTCTGTGATTGCCTTCACTTTACTATTGTCTGTTTCGATCCCTTCCTTATTAATTACGAGACCTAAATACTTCAATTTGTCACGTGCGAAGTGGCATTTTTCCTTATTTAGGGTTAGCCCTGTGTCTCTCAACAATGTAAATACCTGATTTAAATCATCTAAGTGTTCATTGAACGATGGAGATGTGATAACACCATCCACACACACACACACACATATACACCGACACGAAACGCCCAATAACAGGTTTTAATATTATATCAATGGCTTTTTGGAAATTTGGCGCCGCCCCTGAAGGTCCGAAAGGCATTCTGAGCAATGCAAATGTGCCATTGCGAGTGATAAACGCGGTTTTCTCGATATTTTCTGGACTAATCGCCAATTGAAAATAACCACTTTTTAAATCCACTGTGGACATCATGCTGGTATGCGGAATGTTTGTGATTAGATCATCAATCCCCGGTAATGAATATCGGGGGTATTTAGTTATTGCATTAAGTTTGCGATAATCAATCGCGAATCGATACGCCTCTGGAGAATCTGGAGGAAGGCCATTATTCTTGCGCGTTAAAACTACTGGTGACGCGTATGGGGATTGAATAGGACGGATCGCACCCTCTTGCAACATTTTCTCAATGTGATAATCGATTATTCCTTGTTTGACCCTGTCATATCTGTAGGGTCTCGACACTATCGGTCCCTTGTCCCCAGTATCGATTTCATGGCATAAAACATGAGTTAACCCCGGCTGATCTGAAAATAGCCCTTTAAAACCATTAAATAAATTCCTGAATTTTTGCTTTTGCCCTTCACCTAGCTTTGTATCTGATAAATCAGTCTCGACCGGCTTGTCCATTTTCTGCAACTACTTAATTTGGTTATCTGGAATGATCAGCGATTTCTGATCGAAATCTAAAGTTAATTTGAACTCTTTCATAAAAGCAATGCTTAAAATGCATTGGTACTGCATATTGTTAAGTATGTGAAATTCCCAGGTTTTCTTGAATTCTCGGATCCGAATCTGTAATTCGACCCGACCTAAGTGGCAACACTCCTTGCGCCGTCACTACTCTATCTTTCGTCTTTTGACGAGGTCGATACGAAAAATATTTGCGATAGACCTCTTCTGATATGAAAGATTTCTCCGCCCCCGTGTCCCAAAGGGCTGTAATGAATGTCTCATTTAAAAGAATAGGGACATACGGTAAATTTACTGGAGTCATTCGTAATGAGGATACCCTAATAGTTCGGTGTTCCGTATCTGGAGGATTTTCCGCACATCGAGATCGATCACCCCCATACAGCATCGATCGCTTAAAAGTTTAAATATCTGTTTCGATCATTCTGACCCCTGAAAGCACTATTCCTCGAACCACCTTGTCGACCGCCTTGATTGTGGAATCGATGATCCGATTGACTACCTTGGCGTCGACCATCGAATCTCTGATTATCCGCAACACCTTGACTCTCAAATCTATTGAGGGCTGCGGTAGCCCAGTGGTTAAGGTATCCAACCATGGCAGGCATGTCATGAGTTCGATCCCAGTACCACTAAAGACCCGCCGTGTAGGGCAGCGATGCACGTTTAATCTGTCGAGAGCTGAAACGTCCTCCCGTTGGTGTGGTGTGGTAGTTAGGAGAGGGGGTGCCAGCTCAGGTGTCGTCCACGTCACTTGACCATGGTTCAAAATTACGTGGTCCGTCGCCAAAAGCCCTCGTGTAGCTGAACAGTGCGACGTTAATATTAACTAACTCAAATCTATTGAACTCTCTCCGTGGTCTACTATTGTCCGCGTATCTATAGTTACGTCTCGTTTTCCTCCAATTTTCCTGCGGATTTCTGTAAAGAAAACGATTGTTCTCGCTTGGTTTTATATCTCGGGATTCCCAACTCGAACATTTTATCTTTCTATTTAGAAACCGTTTCTCATACATATCAATAATTTGTAGGAGGTTAGATGTGTTTTGCGGATGCCTAACCTGTACATAATCTAAAATCTGAGGTTTTAACCTACTAATAATATGATCGATCAATTTTTCCTCCGTCATTTCGAGTTTTAAGATTTTGTGAATCTTCAACAAATCATACACAAAATCAGACGGTTTTTGGTGATGCTTTTGAGATGATGAATAGAAACGCGTTTCTAGTTCCGACCTATTTCTAACCACGGTTAACTGTTCTGGCAACACACTTGCTTTAAGTGCGCGTAATCCGTCGCCTTGTATTAAACAACCCTATAACCCAGAGTTTCTCAAACTGGAGCGCGCCTCCCTGGGGGTGCGAGCATATCGAAGAGAGGGGCGCGAGCATATCGAAAATAAAAGATTTAAAAATAATTAATTTACTGGAATGAATTAAAACAAAATTAAAAATGCACTTTTACTCTGATATAATTTATAGGCATGCGATATTAAGTCATCAAAAATAAAAACTTCTTCAATACCTAACAGCTATCTTTGATTATATAACCAAATAAAAAAAAAATTTTATTTGATATGCTGCAATCCCATGATGAGAGAAATTTTTACTACGCTTTCTTTTTGAACTTAACATACAACCCTTTCAGAGAAAAAAACAGATCCCAGACCCAGAATGGAAGAAATTTAGGAACATAAAAAGTTCATCACTGTCATTATTTTTGAAATACTGCACATTATAGCTGTAATCTGTATGACCTCCTAAGTTATTGGTACAGTTAGTTATGACCCCTCTCTTACGTGTTTGTTTCTCATTTAGGGAAGTTGTAAGTAATGTATTTCTCTGTTGCGCTTTTTTCCGTGCAAAAAAACGTTTTACACAATTTTTTTAGAAGTAACATACATATTATCATTATGAATACAATTTTTACCCAGAAGTGGTCGCGCGGGACACACAGATTACGAAATCGTTAATTCTGGCAAATCTGTTTATTTGTTACCAAAGAAAAATTGGAAAGTTCTTGAAAGTAGGTAAGAAAACTTTCTCTTAGTTAAATTATTCACTGGAATCACGATTTGTATCGTGTACAATAAAATATTTATAAAAAAAAGGATTGGGGTGACTCAATAACCCCGCTCGACCGTATCGATTGCGCGCCTGCTCCCGGGTTAAAACATGTTGAAGTCTTTTCGCTTTAAATATTAAAAATAATACAATTATTCTTCATCGGAAATTTATATTATTGTTCATTATTTAACATCATTTATAAATGCTAATTCTGTGAGGTTTAAAATTACAATTCGCTTAAAACTAATTATAATTTGAGCAACCATTTAAAAAAATCATTTTACATTTTTGTAAGCATTGTCGAGCACTTGGCTTTGCTCTTTTACAATTCAGCTATTATATCAGTAATTTTTTATTTTCTTATAAATGAACTGGGGCAAAGAGCGGGCACTTCAGCCGGCATACTTTTAATGTATCAGTGCTGCACAGAGTATTTTATAACTAATTAATTAATACTAAATTAGAGGAACAAGTTTAATAAGTATTAAGGACTTCCATGGGCTTGCCTTGCAAAGCAAAGTTTTTATAAGGAATGCTTATGATTAGAAATTGACCCTCTGAGTTCTTTTTCTATATTTAGCAGATATCTATTTTTTGTCTTCTAAGCAGCCACCGGATTTTGTAATATGTTAAATTTAAAAATTAGAGAAAGGAAAATTAACATAATAATTATCCTATTATTTTATTTATTTATTTTTGCTTAAAAGTAGTATACAAAATTTAATACTTATGTTACTAATTTGTATGGTTTATAATTAAGATGGCCTATTGTAGCTTTAGTGTCCAAGTGCATTATTATTGCATTCAGTACATTATTAATGTATAAGGGGGGCGCGATAAAAATTGTGATCGAAAAGGGGGGCGTCAGTATTGAAAGTATGAGAAGCACTGCTATAACATATAACCTCAAACCAATCTAGTGCCCGTCCTGCGAGATGATCCTTTAAATATGCACAAGCGAGTTGTATGGGTATCTCGTAATATGTTAAGTTATCTATTTTTTCCAAGAATTCAACCACATTCTCCACCCCCCCGAAAAATACTGCTCAGGGATGATTCGAAAATTAGATCCGACTCTAAACTCGGGATTTACTCGTTGGGCGCCGCTGTGGTGATCCCCCTGGGTCTCACCTTGAACAGCAAGATTAATTTGAGGCAAAGAACCACTAGGAGCCATTTTGAATAATAATAATAGTTATTTATTATTATAATTTTCTCAAAAAAGTCTCTGATAATATATAATAATATTATGTTACGTTACTTAAAGGTATTTGGCTTTATCTTATATTAAATTACTAATAATGCAATTAATTAATAATTAAGCTCAAGTAAGGTTTACCTAAGTAGGAGATCCGAGAAATACACGTACTCAAATTCTTAACTTTCATTAACTTTAACTAAGTCACTTAAACTGACGCTTATTTTAAGCGTACGTAAATTATATTTACCGCTGGTTTATATCAGCTTTCTGGTACGTCTAGTAGCAGCATGACGTCTTTACGAATCTAATCTCCTTGAATGTTCCAAAAATGCGTTTTAAGTTGTTGGCTCATTAGCCTTCCATCATCTCTCTTGCTCTCTCACAACGCTCGACTTAAATACCTTATCTAATTTAAATATCCCGTTCATCTTTTTGGAGTTGATTGGAAATAAACGCGAATTTATCTTCCCCCAAAAGACGCCTAAGAAGAATAGTGGAAAGGTTCCGTACAAAATCGTCACAACTTGAGTCACAGCATCCTATAATTAAAACTACAATAAACAAGAAAAAATTATATTATTGTATAAGCTATATTATTGTAAACTTTCATTAAAATCCGTTGAGTTGTTTTTGCATGAAAGGTAACAAACATCCATACATACAAACTTTTGCAATTATAATATTAAGATAACAAAAAGAAAATGGAACTCAATGCAAAACTTATTCGGATTATAAGATTGTAGATATCGTGATTTAAGTTAAATTTTTAGGTATTAACCTATTAGTGTCACCACAACCAAATTAGCGCCACACGAATCATTCCTTGATATCAAAACAGCAAAGATTTTTATACGAAACAAAAGAGATTGGTAAGATTTTGATGGGAAATAGCACAGTTCACCTGGTGCCAATTTAAAAGCAGTGATGCTAATGGGTAAGAATACAAATGCTAATGCGAATTTTTATTTACGTCTTAGATTTTCTGAGCTGTTTATGGTAATTTCATCAAAATCAGACTATGGATGGGATTGAATGCTCTATATATATAAAAAGAAATTCTTTTTTGCACTTTAAAATTCAGAATTAATGCAATTTTTGTCATGTTGCATTATGATTTAACTTTGCTTCACAATCTGTTATTCATATATATTTTTAAAGTTTTTATGAATGTTTATTTCTATGACATTTTCTTTGGTTGAAAAAAAAATTATTGTTTTTCTTCCTTCATCAGCAGATGCTGATCAATGTTGAATATCATGAAAAATATGCAAAGTTATTTAGACTCGCGATCCAATGGTGAAATGAATAAAAAAAAGGGACGATATCGAACAATTTGATGCTAAAAAACAGTGCAAAGGAAAATATCAGATTATGGTAAAATCGGGCGTATAATACTCACCTATACTTTTCAGCTGCATTTTTTAATGTTTGTTATGCTCGCCATATAACGCACACCCTCTTTTGTACGAAGAGACCTGAAATGTACATGTGCAATGCTCTCATGTTTTGAAGTATTTTATTTGAGGTATTATTCCAAGGTATAGAAAAAAAATAGTATACATCTATAGAGAATTACAACTCTTTAAGTTCATAAGGAGTGCCATTTCTTTTAAATAAACAGTATTTCGATATTTCTAGAAGTCAAGATTTTTTTCTATACTCATCTTTTTTTGTTTTTAAAGCTCTTGAACCCCTAAATTTCAATTTAATTTTTATACTGAAAGTGTACGATTTTCTGTTATTTTGTTGTTCAAAACTGTTTGTGGTATCATTGCTTAATGTTCCTTCTGACAATCTGTTCTTCATGTAGTTTTTAGCTAATTGTACATATGCATTGTATACCTTTTTTACATATCAATACATTCCTATAATATTTTCTGTCGTTGAAAATAAAGATTTTTGCTATTCTTCCTTCATCAGCTAATTCAATGTTTTCATCTTTGTAGAAAAATATTGCTTGAAGTATAACAGAGAAAATGACACTTAATTCAAACTAATTGCTATCGACAAATTGGTAATATTGTGAACCATGTTTTTTGTATGTCACTGTTAATGGCTTTATGATCTCTATGAACGATAAGATCTCATCTGTTTTAAATGAAAAAAAATCAGAAATTTTTTTTAACAAAAAGCTATTTGCTGATCTAGGATACAACTATGATATATTTGCTGACCTTGAAACAATATTTCTCATATTTTCTTCTTTGATTCCTTTAAGTTCAATGTTGACCTGATTTTTTTGTCTCGACTTAATTTTGCTTTTGACAATCTTGCAATATATAAATCAATCATTGTGATCAAAAAAGTGTTAGCCGAAGAAATATGCACCTTGAAAAGATTTTCTCATATCTCCTTTTGGATTTCTTTAAAATTCAGTGTTGATGTGATTTTACATCTGATGGTTTAATGGTGCTTCTGATAATCTTATCATCATGAAGTTTTTTGGGGATTGTATACATATTTTATATATTATAATACTGCCCATACATGATGTATATATTTCAGTTATCACTATAGTTATTTATGATTGTATGTACTCATTTGTTTGTGCTCTTTGTAATAGAAATACAATTGATAATAGAAATATTGCAAAAAATTATTGTTTGAATAATTAATTTTTTAGCAACATGTTTTATTGTTTGTATCATTTAGTACTGTTGTTGATTTTAGATTATTTCAACAGGGACCTATTTTAAATAGATTTTTTTATTTTAGTTCATACTAACTTAATTTTTTTAGTATTGAATTATAACTAATACTTTATATTAGGTATATTACAGAGATGTTAGATAGTATTACACCATTTCTCAGGTAATACTAATTTAATTTTTTCCCTTCGTAATACTTCTTATTTATGATATTTTGTTAATCAATTTATTATCATTTATTGTTTCTTTCGGTTTATCTATTTCAGGTTATTTTACCCATAGTTCAATAGCTGAAAATTACTACTGCTATTACTTTTCTGATATAATTTTTATTTCTATTTACATTCATTCATTTCTGTTTACTTTATAGCTTGCTAATTTTCTCACTTACATTGAAATATTTGTTTTTGTTAAATTATTATTTAATTTGATACCAAATATAGAAAAAATATTTTATAATTAATATAATAAAAGTAATATATATCTTATATATTGATTTAATTAGTTTACAATCTTTTTAAATATTAAATAAGTCTATCAATAAACGAGATTTTTCTTTTACAGTCATTTTTTAATATAACGATATGACACAACTAATTTCTCAATGAACATTTTTAATCAGTTTTTTTATTTCAAAACCTGAAAAGGAAATTATTGTTATATAATGATTGATTGAGTAAATGAAAATACCAAACCTCTTTTGTTATTTTAAGCTCTAGGAAAATAATTATTGTTAAAATAATGAGTATGTTAGTTTTGTATTGTATACTTTTTTTCGTCCAGATACATATTTAAAGAATTTACTAAACACAGTGGAATGAAAAACTACAAAATTGTAACAAAATTCTAAAATATTTTTATCAGACAGTATTCTTTTGTTTTTGAATGCTCTTTTAGTGAATGTAAACTACGAATGTAGGCTTTTCACCATATATATATATATATATATATATATATATATATATATATATATATATGTTTTTTTATGCTTACATATGTTTAATCAAACATTGAAACGATCAGAAAAAAAAATCATTTCAACAGCAATCTGTAAGATTTTTTAATTCATCATTTATAAATAATGGGGGAAATAGTTCTACACTCAAAAAAGCCACTGTAATGCCCGGTTCTAGAGAGATAAAAGAAATGTGTCTGACAATGGAAAGCTGTGGAAGAAATTTCGAAAAATTGGAATTGTAATGATATTAATATAGAAATCACGCACACACAAGAGGAAGTGCTAACAGCTGGAGGAGAAGGGGAATTTCCATGACAATATGTTATACATTCAAAAATGTTCGTGCAACGCAGGGGGTAACTGAAGAGGAAAGTTAAAAAAAAATTTCGAAAAAGGGAATTTTAATGACATCATTATAGCAATCACTCGCATAGTACGCGCACACACCCGCACAAAAGTGCTGGCGTCATGAAGGAAAAAGGAAATGAAGTTACACACTCGGTAAAGCCCAGGCTGAAGCGGAGGGAAAAGAAACAAACAAGTCAAAGTAGTTTCAAAAAAGAATAATGGAAGTGCTGATTTTGTGAAGGGAAAGGAAAATTTATAAAAATAGAGAAAGCCCGTGCAACACCGGGCCATGCAGCTAGTTTCAATATTAAGAAAATAATTTTTTACTAAAGTTAATGAATTTTAAGGACATTTTATAATTTAAAGCATACAAGTAATATTAAACATGCATTATTTGCTTTATGATTAGAACACGGACTCACGGGACAGTTCCACTGAGAGTGAAAGAGGATATCAAACATGTTTCTAGTGAACTAGGCAATGGGGGGGTTAAAGGTTGCGCTTCTTGGATGAAACGTCCAGAACTCTATTGCTCTTGGCGAGTTAGGATCTAATAAAACCAGTTCAAGATTTATGACCACCCTAAAATGTGTTAGAGTAACTTGAAAATTTTTCAGAAATACTTTTTAAAAAAAAGGGAGCACAAAAATTTAATGACAAAAAAAAAGTTGGTTTTATAGAAAATGCACTTCACTATAAAGGGGTTATTTTACGAAGAAAATCGCGAAATGTTCAAGGTTCCAGGAAAAAATTCGCTGTATAGAAAAATTCGCAATATAGAGGTTTGACTGTATATTAGACTAGAGTTCGCAATCTCGCTTGCGTATAATAACAATGACACGTGCAAGTTTTCATTTATTTTGAACATATATGTGCACCCACACAACGAGAAACAAAAGTTTTAATAGAAGTCTGAAGGGTCGCACAGTTTAACGGGGAAGGCCAGTGAAAGTGATCGCTTGAGGGTAGAGCAAAAAAAATGTACCATAATAGAGATTAAGAAACAAAACGCAACTCATGTATAGATAAAAAAAATGATCTCCTTTTTCTTTTTGAAGTGCCCAAGTAAAGGCGTTATTTTCGTGACAGACTGCAGTCCCGCAGAATACTCGTATGATGGTTGCGATGCATAATATAGCTCAATTTTTATTAATGCTGTGACTCGCGATTCGACAATCAGGGACTTGACTTTGAATGGAGGCAGACTGTACAGAAACTTTGGGAGAACGAGTTCATAAAAACATAGTTGAACGCGCGTCTACATAAACGTCATGAAATGCCACGTAAAATGTAAATGAAATCAGAAGACTGAGCTTTCAGTAAACTCTACTCTATGCTACCTATACATTTAATATTTTTGCTTTTTTTAGAATGATCGAGCATTCAGTACCACACACAAGAGAACAGAATGCCGTTCCAGCTCTTGGGCGAGAAAAGAAAAAATAATTGCAGGAGTACAGTCGTTACGTCTCTTAACGACGCATGGAAGGAAATTTCCTGTTTTTCCCTTGCCACGATATGTTAATATCTTCATCTCTAGAAGAGACGATACTTGGAATAATGAAGACGTTAAGGGGAAAAAAATTAGCCGATGGCAACTTGTGGCTATCGGGGCCTTTTTTGAGACGGTTCGAAAAAAACACTTAATCTTGCTGTAGAGCAGGGGGGAGTAAGCAGACAGTAAAAGCTGTTATTTGGGAGTGAAGGAAAAAAACAGCAGGTAAAAGATGTGTTTATCAGTGGTGTTGCGGAAGTAATCATCGGTCCGCTCATCCTTGGGCACAGTGAGCCGGCGATATCCGAGTAATGCGCACTGTCGCGTTTATTCATTCAGTGTTTTCCGACCAGACATCTGGGAATTGCGTAGCTGAAAAATATTGAAAAATGTTCAACACTTTAAGAAATATCAAATGTTAAATGAAATAAGGTGCAGAATAGACCGTATTTCCCAATGTATAAGATGCTCCTTTGTACGAGACCTATTCTGAAGCTGAATAAAAATTCTAGGAAAGTATCAAAAACTTAAAAAGAGATTTAAATAGTAAATAAAAATTATGGTAATAGTGCAATGACCTCTTTGAGACTGTAAAATCTATATCGCCATCCTCTTCTCGCAAATGTCATGCTCAACTAATGAAAAATTGACACTGATGTGCGTGATAATGAAAAAAAGAACACTATAATTGATAGGTTCTTACGCACCCTGTTTTGAAGACCCATTTCTAGGCAGGTCAGGGTTGCAAACTCGTTGTCCGTCATGGCGCCACTAGTTACCCGTCATGGAAAAGGGCTGCTGAAATGAAAGTTGGACCTCAAAGTCCTCACATTAGTGCCAACTCGGGTGTCCCTTGATAGAAGGGAAAAATGACGATGTCAATAGCAAATATGTAGTTTCGAAGGGTGGCGTCAATTAATCAATCCAATGATTTTGGATGAACTTAGTACTAACTCAACTCATAGTATTAGATTGGAAGAGTTATTTTAATGGATTTTTTAGTGGCAATTTATGTAGTTCACAAAAGCTTTTATTTTTCCGTGATTGTGTGTTAAGAATGCAACGATATATCTTTATGTTATAATAAAGTTACAGGATAATATCAACTTCGGAGTTGTTTTTAAGTTTTTCGAATAAAAGTAAGAAAAAAGTACTCCGAATCAAGGAAGATATTCATTGAGGTTTGCATTGTTTCTGTTAATTCACGGGTTCGAGTCCTGGTATCGAAGAAACACTGTATGTCGAAACTCAAAGTCCTCACACTGGGATGGAGTGGAAGTTTAGACTGAGGAATCAGCTCAAGGTCTCCTCATCATCTCTCTAACGCAATTCAAAATGACGAGGTCCGTCGTTTGTAGCTCTAGTGTGGCTTCTAGGTTAATAAACAATCAGTCCTTTTCTTTAACAGAAGTACTGAAACAAAACTTTCGAGGGATACGGATTCGTAACCCAATCAATAGCCAGCATCCTAATAAATAAAAACTTTACGTCCCTTGGTGATAATTTACCCAAAGCCATCATCTAGCCTCGTGCATGGTTCTGATCAATATCGACTCAAAAGCCCCATAACAAAAACAACTCTTTGAAAATAAGGTACAATGGCCAATTATATTGTTATTCACGGTCTTCAATTCCTTACATTTCGCTCCAGTGCCTTTCTTTCGTAATATGCCTTCCCACAAAACAAAACCTTATCAATTCTGCCGTATTTTAAGATGAACAGGGGTTGAACACTTTGACTTCAAGACGGAACAAGGTGTAAACATGGACTCATTGGGCACTCTCCTACGAAAGCGTTACTACTCAACACCCCCAGGGGCTTATTTTTCACTTCAGCGCGCCTTTCCTGTTGTTGGGGTCGCAGAAAGGCGTCCTTCACAGTTTGGAGGATGTTTACGGTCAAATATGTCAATCACTTGACGGGACCCATCAAAAGTTCTACCAAAGGCTCGTGTTTAAAGAGGCATCACACAACGCCTACTAATATTCATAAATGTGATGTTTCCTTCTTTTGAGAAGGGGGGGATAGAAAGGGGCGTTTGTAAATTCCGCTTTCTTACAACTGAGATCGATGCAAAACCTCCCTTACAACGAATTTTGAGGTGATGTACTTTTCAAGAAACGGAATTTTCTTCAGTTTTTAAACCATTTAAGTTTTTTAAATTAATTTATAAAATAACCGATTTTTTAATATTAAAAAAATTATCTGTTCTTCACCTGGTTCGTGTAAAGTATAGCGATTATTGTATCAACATAAACACTAAACTTTAGTGAGCAATTGTAATAATTGTATCAACATAAACACTAAACTTTAGTGAGCAATTGTAATAATTGTATCATCTTAAAAGACTACATACACATACATGAATTAAAAAGTTCTTGTGTTTTACATTTTTTAATAATTTTTCAAAACACTTATAAAATTTTCCTAAAAAGTATTGAACAATTTTATTCAATTCTTACTATTAATAATAACATTTTACTGAGTGTCTCTCACATGTGTTGTAGTGATGCCTATCTGCTTCACTGCTCTGGAATCTTTTTCCTGTTTATTTTGTTCGGGACGTACTTATTGAGAATATTTTATAATACAGTGCTTCTCAAACTTTCAATACTGGCGCCCCCTTTCCAATCACAATTTTTATAACGCCCCCCTTATACATTAATAATATACTGAATGCAATAATAATGCACTTTGACGCAAAAGCAACAATTTTTATTATAAACCGCACAAATTCATGACATAAGTATTAAATTTTGTATATGTTGCTTTTAAACAAAAAGAAATTAAGTAATAGGACAATTATTATGTTATTTTTTCTTTCTCTAATTTTTAAATTGGAACATATTGCAAAATGCAGAGGTTGCTTAGAAGGCAAAATATAGATGTAAGCTAAATATAGAAAAAGAACTCAGAGGGTCAATTTCTAATCATAAGCATTCCTTTGAAAAACTTTGCTCTGTAAGACAAGCCCATGGAAGTTGCTAATACTTATTAAACTTGTTCTTAATTTAGTATTGATTGATTAGTTATAAAATATTCTGTGCAGCACTGATACATTAAAAGTATACCGGCTGAAGTACCCGCTCTTTGCACGAGTTCATTTATAAGAAAATAAAACATTATTGAGATATAATCGCTGGATTGTAAGGAGAGTAAAGCCAAGTGCGCAGCAATGTTTACAAAAATGTAAAATGATTTTTTTAAAATGATTGCTCAAATTATAATTAGTTTTAAGCGAACTGTAATTTTAAGCCTCACTGAATTAGCATTTAGAATTGATGTTGAATAATGAACAATAAAAAAAATTCTGATAAAGAATAATTGTATTATTTATAATATTTAAAGCGAAAAAGCTTCAACATGTTTTAATCCTGGATCAGGCGCGCACTCGATACTAATGGTCGAGCGGGGTTATTGAGTCACCCCAATCTTTTTTTTATAATTATTTTTATAGTACACAATAAAAATCGTATAATTCCAGTGAACAATTTTTAATTAAGAGAGAAAATATACTCACATACTTTCAAGAGCACAGAAAATGTTTCGGAAAAAAAGTTATCACTCCAGGAACTCAGTCAAAACAAGTACCTTAAGATTGTAAAAAAACGTTTGTCACTACCAAAAAAGAGGGAGATATATGACAAATATATTTTAGTTTACGTTAAGACTATCAAACAGGAGGATAGTGTCAAGGCAATTGGTAACAATTAAACAGTTTTGCCAGAATTACCGATTTCGTGCACTCTGTGCTCGGCGTGACCTCTCCCGGATTAAAAGTGTATTTATTACAATATGGATGTTCTAAAAAATTATGTAAAACGTTTTTCATTATGCTTTATATGTTTGGGAATACTCATAAAAATAAATCTTGGCCTAGTAATCCTTCAAAGTGCTCTCTGTGCTTTTCCAAAAATCATAAAATATTTTACAAGGAAAAAAGCGCAGCAGAAATAGTCTATTTACAACTTCCCTAAATGAAAAAACAAATACACACATATAAGAGCAGGGACGTAACTAACCGTACAAGTAAGTTCGAAGGTCAAACCGCAGCAAATACATTCCGCTGCCTACTGCTGATGGCAATAATATAACAGTGATGAATTTTTTTTATCTTCCTAAAAATTTTTTTTGATTGTGGTTCTGGGTTTTGTTTTTTCTCTGAAATAGTAGCATTTTTGGTTTGAAAAGAAAACGTAATAAAAAAATCTCTCATCATGGGATTACAGCAAATCAAATAAAATGTTTTTTACTTGGTTATAGTATAAAAAAAACATAGCTAATGAGGTTTTGAAGTAGAAGCTTTTATTTTTTATGACGTAATATCGTAGATGATATATATAAATTATATCAGTGTAAATGAGTATTTTTTATTATGTCAAAGTATTTTGTTTTACTTCATTCCAATAAATAATTTTTTAAATCTTTTATTTTCGATATGCTCGAGCCCCCCTTGTAGGTTTATCGCTCCCCCGGGGGCGCGCCGCACAGTTTGAGAAACACTGTTATAATACATTTTGAATATCTATCGATTATAACGAGATTTCGTTTAGAGCTGAATGTTGCTAGCCTCTGAAACCTTGTTGAATCCCGCTAAAAGCAGTCCTTATCCTGCTATGTTTATTTCATGTCCTATTGAATACTCGATGTTCTTTTATGCATTGATGTCCATTACTGTTCCGTCTTATACACAGCTCAAGAAAAAAATGGGGAGCACATGGATCTAACAATATCACACCAATATTTCTTCTGATAACTAACGTAAAGCGAAACATCCATGGTTTAAAGTGTAGCAGAAAACAAAATGAAAAATTTCATATGTCACCGTTCATGATGTCAAAATCAGAAAATGTACATAAGTGCAGAAATCGGGATTTCGTAGAAACTGTTGTTTTTCGTTGTCTCAACCTTTTTTCAACCTTTCGGTAGCTTTTTTGAGAAAAGGTGACTGGAATATGTCACGACAACGTGATCTGCTGGAATCCGTGACTTGGTGGATGATCGGGACTCATGGCAAACATACAGAACTGCAGCGGACGCTGTTAGAGAGGCGTCAAGGGCCATTACAATGGATTCCTAGAAACATGGCACATTCAACGCTGGCCAAGACAAGGTCGTCCACGTGCTACCATTGCCAATAAGGACCGATATATCCTTTTAATTGCTCGTCAAGACAGGGCAGCCAAACTGACATCGATTCAAACACAGTTCCTTTTGCTAACGGAACGAAGAGTTTCAAGCCAAACAATCCAAAATTTGTTTCATGCGGGTGTCTGTATGCACGTAGGTCAATGGTGTGTGTTCCATTGATAGCAAGACACTATGCTTCCCTAAGAAAGTGGGCTGCTGGAGGCAAAGTGATTGGAGTCGAGTGCTGTTTACAGTCGACTCCCGATTCAATTTAGAGTGGAACACCAGACCTGTTTTGGTGTGGTGAGAAAGAGGCACTCAAAATAAACCTAATTTGTTGAGGTGAAATCACATTACAAACAAGGAGTTTGAGGGTATGGGATGGAATCTGCATATGCAGACGTTCTGACCTACATATGATTCGGAATGGCAGTTTGACAGTTCAAAGGTATGCAAATGAGATTGTGAGACCCGATGTCGTATCTTACGCTGCAGCCATTGGTGATTCCTTTCTTTTAATGCAAGACAATGCCACACCTCATACAGCTCGTCTTGTGGAGAACTTTCTTGAAGCTGAAAAAATACAGCATCCAGAGTGGTCAGCATGCTCTCCTAATCTGAATTCAATCGAGCATGTTTAGCACACACTCGGACAATTCGAGCTGCAAGTCCAAGACCTCCTCCTGTTACTGTTCAAGACATGAGGATCACACTTCGTCAAGAGTGGAACAATGTTCCCCAAAGTTTCCTCGATAATCTCATCGAATCCATTCAAAACGCGGCAGTCTGAGCAGTTAGAGGGGGCGGAGAGACCTTTCACCATATTAAACACCCTGTATCTTCCGTTTTTTTTTTGTCATTTACACATAACCATATTATTACCTTGAAGCATCATTTCATGCTTTTTATAGCATTTGAAAGTTCTACACAATTATTTATTTATTTCGCTTTCTTACACCTGTAATCTCAATTTCATGCCCATGCACGTCTAACATGTAATGATTTCTTAACTTTTTTGCTTGCTCCCCTACTTTTTTTTTTAATAAGGAATTTGCATTTACTTCCGATCATCCATTTTCATAATTACACTGCTGGCCACCGTAAATGCAACACCCTGAAGGAAGCATACAAATAACATGAAATTTACAACATGCATTAGCGGAGGTGAGATATGCAAATGATTAGAACTTCAGCGCAGACACGCATCACGCACGCCTGTGGCGCCACCTCAAAGCGCTATTTAAGGCTTGGAGATTTCGACGATTTCAAATTCGGCAATTGTGTTTTTCTTGTGGTTTTTTTCAAAAAACGATCATTTATGTCTCGTAGAAAACAGCGATAAGCTTTTGATCAAGTATCCGAGTTCCACAAAGAAAGGATAATGGCCTACCGAGATTGTGGATTATCTTTCAGGAAAATCGGTAGTCGTGTTGGACAAAACCATTGGATGCAGGAGGGTAAGACGGACGGTCGATCGCATCTACCTCAGTGCAACACTTCACGTGAGGACTGGCAAATTGGTGCATGGCAGTGACGGATCGCTCAGTCACATCACGAGTCTGTAACGCATCATTCAGTGTCTGCGCGTACCATTCGACGCCGTTTACAGCAGAGTGGTCTGTCCGCAAGACGTCCATTGCTTGGTCTACCCTTGACGCAGAACCACAGACGTCTCCACCGCCAATGGTGCGATGAAAGAAGGATGTGGGCGGGAGAATGGAATGAAGTTGTCTTTACTGACGAGTCATGCATCAGTCTGCAACACCACGATGGTCGGATTCGAGTCTGGAGACACCGTGGAGAGAGTATGCTTAACAGCTGCGTTATGCACCGCCACACTGGCCCTCGATCGGGTATTATGGTAAAGAGCGGTATTTTATATCACTCTCGCACTCTTCTAGTACGCATTGCCGGTACTTTAAACAGCCAGCGCTACATCTCCGAGATGTTGGAGCCAGTTGTCTTTCCTTACTTTCAGGGCTTGGCCACATCCATATTTCAACAGGATAATGCGTGATCACACGTGGCACGCATTGCCCAAAGGCTCTTCGTCAACCACCAGATTGAATTGCTTCCCTGGCCGGCTCGCTCTCCGGATCTTTCACCGATAGAAAACATGTGGTCCATGGTTGCTCAACGATTGACCCAGATTACACCCCCAGCTGCCACACCAGATCAACTTTGGCAACGTATGGAAGCCGCTTGGTTTGTCCAAGAACACATCCAAAGTCTGAATCAATGCCAAGGCGTCTGGCAGCGGTGATCTCAACAATGGCGGCTACTCTGGCAGGAACCACACTTCACAGATGTCTATAAATTTAATCATTTGATACTTGGTCAACATGTTATCTACAAAATAAATTTTGTTGTGCTATCTCTTGTCTTTCTAGGTGTTGCATTTACGGTGGCCAGCAGCGAATCATCAAAACTATCAGATTATATAATATACTAGAGGACCCGACAGACGTCCTGTACAAACATCTTAAATTCAAAAATTCCAAATTTTTATGAATAAGCTTTATCAAAAAAAAATCTGGACCGTTTTGAGTAAAATTTGTATTAAAAAGTTATTACAATGTCTAACGTCATTACACATGTACGATTATCACAATTCAATCAATCGGTAGCATGTGAGTATGCGTATACTATAAGCGAAGTTAAATGTAAAGGCTGTGTGAATAAAAACTTAAACTTGTTTTAATTAAAGGTGAAAAAGTTCAGACTCAAACTATTTTACAACAGGTATATTTATTAAATTGTACATAAAAGGTATAGTCTTTTATGCACACTTCAAAACTCTTCAAACACTAATTACATTTAAATGTAATAATTTAATTAACACACGATTTATTTCAACAAAATAATAACACGAAGTGACAAAATATTTTCCTGAAATGATCACAGCACCAACTGTCGGGACCAACTTGAATTATAATAAAAGATTTTTGAATATTCCATACTGCGATCTTAGCGCAGTCTGCCGGATCCAATGTAAAACATTCCAAGATCAACAATTTATAAATAAAAAATTAATTAAATAAACATTTCTAAACCGAATTATAAATCTAAACCATTCTCGAGTCCACTGGAACAGACAAAAACTTTCATCAAAATCCATCCAGCCGTTTAGGAGGAGTTCAGTTACATACACACGCACAGAAGATTTACTTATATAAAGATTATTTGAAAAGATATTAAAAACACTAAAAAGCGTGAATTGTCTGCATTTTCGTAACAATAAAGCCTAGGTTTGGCCAGTTTGGCTGAAAATCAATTTTCGACGCCCACTTACGTTTTTTTCAATCCCCACTATTACCTCACGATCTCTATACATATTTTATTTGTTTGTTTGTTTGTTTATTTATTTATCTTGGTGAAATTTTAATCGTTAATAAAATGCATTTTAAAGCGCTCAATGGAGCTGAAATGTAATGTACATGATTATTTCGGATGACAATACAATAATTTAATTATAATTAATAAAAATTAATTGATTATAACTAATTATTTAAAAAATTACAAATACAGCCGCGTTGGCGACTTAGCGACCCGTTTGTCGACTTATGTCAAAATTTGAAAAGGTTTTTTTCTCACGTGTTAAATAAAGCATTCAGTTGAAAGGAAATTTTATATACGCGATTGTTTTGGATGACAATACGATACTTTAATGATAATTTATAAAAATTAATTACCACTTAATGTTGTGATTCTGTCATATGTATATACATATTTATATTAATTGCAACTATTTAATAAAAAGTAGCTAAAATAAATTTTTCTTGGTTGATCTAAGTAGGAATTAATTTAAAATTTTTTTTGTATTACTTGTGTGTTTATAACAATAGCGTTTTTTGTACAATGCAGGTGAATGTTGAGTTGTATTTTTTGAATATTTTTAATTAATATCTTTTTAACTAATTGCGCGATATCGGACCGAATTGGGAATCTAAATTATTCTCGAATTTACTTGAACCCACACAAAAAATTTCATCGAAATCGGTCCAGCCGTTTAGGAGGAGTTTAGTGACAAACACACGCACAGAAGATTTTTATATATAAAGGTATGCGAGAATTGGATGCTTACGTTTTGTGTTGTATAAGCGTTTTGATAAATTATATATTAATAGAATGCATTTATAGATAAATTGTATGATGTGCGGATCTGTGTTAGAACTACACAGAATTTATATTAGTATGAAATTGAAATCTAAAATAGAGTTTGAATTTTGTTCTAATTCTCGTATAGGCATTCTTATTGAATGACAACATTACAGGATTGAACGAAATTACCTCCAGTCATCGTATTGATTTGACTATGAAACAATATTCTAACTGTTGAACGCAAATACTTCTTGTAGCTGTTTCTAAAAATGTCTAATTTCATCTTTTCTAACGCTTCTTACATTCATTGGAATCACCATACTTTGCAGAATTCTAAAACAGTGCTTCTCAAACTTTCTATACTGGCGCCCCCTTTTTCGATCACAATTTTTATCGCGCCCCCTTATACATTAATAATGCACTGAATGCAATAATAATGCACTTTGACCATAAAGCTACAATAGGCGATCTTAATTATAAACCATACAAATTAGTAACATAAGTATTAAATGTTGTATACTACTTTTAAGCAAAAATAAATAAATAAAATAATAGGATAATTATTATGTTATCTTTCCTTTCTCTAATTTTTAAATTGAACATATTGCAAAATGCAGTGGCTGCTTAGAAGACAAAATATAGATATCTGCTAAATATAGAAAAAGAACTCAGAGAGTCAATTTCTAATCATAAGCATTCCTTATGAAAAACTTTGCTTTGCAAGACAAGCCCCTGGAAGTCGTTAACACTTATTAAACTTGTTCTTAATTTAGTATTAATTAATTAGTTATAAAATACTCTGTGCAGCACTGATACATTAAAAGTATACCGGCTGAAGTGCCCACTCTTTGCACGAGTTCATTGATAAGAAAATAAAACATTATTGATATAATAGCTGAATTGTAAGGAGAGCCGCGCGCAAAGCCAAGTGCTCGACAATGTTTACAAAAATGTAAAATGATTTTTTTTTAATGATTGTTCAAATTATAATTAGTTTTAAGCGAATTGTACTTTTAAGCCTCACAGAATTAGCACGTATAACTGATGTTAAACAGTAGCGCAGAAAGAAATTTTTCAAGGGGGGTCAAAAGTTCCACCAATCTTGTATCAAGTTCCTTTTGATTTTGTCGATTTTCGGTAACAAAACACAGTAAAAACTAATTCTTGATTAAATAAGTAGCATTAATTTATAAAATTAATCATTCATAACAAATACTTAATTAAATTTTGCTTACTATATACTTAAAATTATAATCAATCGGGAAAAAATCAAGGGCTTTGGGGGTTCCGGACCGCTAGGACCCCCCCCTTGTGTGCGCCACTGATGTAAAATAATGAAAAGTATTACGGTGTTTTTTTTCCAGGTATAGAAGCTTAAGTTGGCATTACTTTCCAAGATGGCGACCGATTTAACAGCTGTCAAGTGATTTATTCTCAGTTTGGTTTGGCAATTCATCATGAATACACTCACGCCTGAACAACGCTTTCAAATTGTGCAATTTTATTTCGAAAATAATGGTCGCGCGCGATTTTCATAAGCGAATTTTGTTTAGCGCTGAAGCGCACTTTTGGTTGAATGACTACGTCAACAAACAAAACTGCCGCATTTGGAGTGAAGCTAATCCACAAGTGTATGTCGAAACACCGTTACATCCAGAAAAACTGACTGTTTGGTGCGCTTTACGGGCTGGTGGAATCCTTCAAAAACCATGAAGGCCACAACGTTACAGTCAATGGTGATCGGTATAGAGTCATGAATACTAACTTTTTCATTCCTGAATTGAACAATCATGATATCCAGGAGCTGTGGTTCCAACAAGACGGCGCAACATGTCACACAGCTCGTGCCACAATCGATTTATTGAAAGACACGTTTGGTGACCGCCTAATTTCACGTTTTGGACCTGTGAATTGGCCTCCAAGATCTTGTGATTTAACACCACTAGACTATTTTTTGTGGGACTATGTAAAGTCATTGATCTATGCGGATAAGCCACAAACGCTGGACCATTTGGAAGACAACATTCGCCGTGTTATTGCCGATATACGGCCACAAATGTTGGAAAAAGTCATCGAAAATTGGACGTCCAGATTGGACTACATCCGAGCCAGCTGTGGCAGTCATATGCCAGAAATCATATTTAAAATGTAATGTCCCAAGATTATCTTTCGAATAAAAAAAAATCATGTCAATCGAATAATACATCGTTGTTTTATTGCAATTTAAAGTTCTATACCTCTCAAAAAAACACCCTTTATAAAATTACGATGATGAATAATTGTATTTTTTTTTAAATTTTTAAAGCGAAAAGACTTCAACATGTTTTAACCCGGGAGCAAGCGCGTACTCGATACGGTCGAGCGGGGTTATTGAGTCACCCCAATCCTTTTTTATAATTATTTTATTGTACATGATACAAATCGTGATTCCCGTGAATAATTTAATTAAGAGAAAGTTTACTTACCTACTTTCAAGGACTTTTCAATTTTTTCTTTGGTAACAAATAACAGTTTTGCCAGAAGTAATGATTTCGTTATCTGTGTGTCCCGCGCGACCACTTCCGGGAAAAGAGTATATTCATTATGATAATATGTATGTTACTGCTAAAAAAATTGTTTAAAACGTTTTTCGTTATGCTTTATATGTTTGAGAATACTCATAAAAATATGTATTGGCAAGTAATCATTCAAAGTGCTCTCCGTGGTTTTCCAAATATCATATAACTCTTTTGCATGGAAAAAAGCGCAATAGAGAAATACATTTCTTACAACTTCGCTAAATGAGAAACAAACACATAAGAGAGGGGTCATAACTAACTGTACCAATAACTTAGAAGGTCAAACAGATTACAGCTTTAATGTGCAGTATTTCAAAAATAATGACAGTGATGAATTTTTTATGTTCCTAATTTTTTTTAAATCTGGGTCTAGGATCTGTTTTTTTCTCTGAAAGAGTAGTATGTTAAGTTAAAAAAGAAAGCGTAATAAAAAAATATCTCATCATGGGATTACAGCAAATCAAATAAAAGTTTTTTTATTTGGTTATAGGATTAAAGATAGCTAAGTAGGTATTGAAGAAGTTTTTATTTTTGATGACTTAATATCACGCAGCGCGCCTCTAAATTATATCAGAGTAAAAGTGCATTTTTTATTATGTCTGAAAGTATTTTGTTTTAATTCATTCCAGTAAATTAATTATTTTTTAAATCTTTTATTTTAGATATGCTCGCCCCCCCCTCTCGTTAGGTCATCGTGCCCTCCCAGGGGGCGCGCCCCACAGTTTGAGAAACACTGCTCTAAAAGACTCTTCAGGTCAAAAGCGCATCCACCGAACTCCATGTCTACGTATTTTGGAATCGGAATTCTTCTTGTGCTTCAATTGTTTGGGTTTGGACTTTATTCAAAATATCTAAAATATTTTAATTCCTCATAATTTTTAAACTCTATAATTTAAGGTAACACGGTACCCTTTTTCAAAAAAAATTTTGGAGACAGTTACAGTAAAAATAATTGATCTTTTATATTTAGATTATATTATTAAGTTGATTCGGTAAGCAAAAAGTCAGTTCGACCAGTCATTATTTTAAAATTTTAAAAAATTAGGAATTGTTGAAGTTTTTTCAAATTTTTATAAAATACTCAATTTTTTTTTAAATTTGTTAGTAATTTTAAGTTATTTATGATTCTTAGGTTATCACAAACAATATTTAGTATGGATTTGAAAATCTATTCCCTTTTTGATTTTTAATAATTATTTTTCTAGAAAAACCTGGAAAAAACACGAAAATTTTTAAAATATCAACTTTGGCATTTTTTAGAAAAATAACTAGAGTTCTCAGTCCTAAATCCATACTAACTTTTATAGAACATACATTTGGGAGTATATACAAAAAAATTCAAGGCTCTATCTTGAACAGGAAAAAAGCCTTATACCTTCAAAATTAAAAGTCTGAGAAAAACGCATTTAAAGTTTGTAAAGTCATAAAAGAAATACTTATAATATGCCCGTAAAACTCTAATTTTTTAATATGTTATTTTCCAATGTATATATATGTTCTACATTAAAACACTATTTTCTATTAAATATGACTGAAAATTATATTTTTAATTCAAAATATATTTTTGCATAATATTGATAGCATTTGTTAAGACGTCAGTTTATTCAGCTTTATCTTAACCTAATATTTCACAAAAGTTTTGAAACACAAAGCATTTATGTACAAAATAATAATGATACTAACTTAAGCTAAAATAGTCAGGTTTGCTCATAAAATTTAATGTTTTTCAGTTTTAAATTGGGGCAGTTTAGGAAGTTTTAGCTCTTGTCGTACGACTTTAAAATACTAAAATATAGTACTACAATATATTTAGTATAATGTAGTTTGGTACATCAAAGAAATATTCAGTTATATCTGCAGCATTTGAATTCAGAATGCTTGTATTCGAAAGTCTAATTGCAGAATCAGCTGAGGACTGATTTTTAGCTACATCATTTTCAGTAGTCTTCCATCTCTTCGAAATATGGTTTCTTACAGAAACCCTGAACGCATTTGCCATGGCATTTTCTCTACAGGAAAAAATTAATGATAAAGCTTTTAAGTTATATAAACCAATTTTAAAGCAAAAATTGACCATAAAATTAATCTTTATTAATTAATTATGAGAACTCAAAAAACTCAAAACATAATCAAGCAGAAATGATTTTAGTAATGAAAAATTGGAATTAATAACGATTTCAAGCTAAAAGCTCAAAAGTATTTTTAATTAATTCAACTTAAGTGTGAAGAAATGCTTTAAAAGGAGACCGAAACCCAAACCATAGCTCATAAAACTTCAAATATCTTAAAAACTAATTTGCTAACAGATCTGAAATTTCGTGGCAAGCATCTCAATGATATGGGCCACCAAAATATGCAAAAAAAAAAAAAAAAATTTCGGTAAAAATGAAATTTTTAGGGTACTGAGTATTCTTAATGGTCAAATTATACCATCGATTTTTGGTTAATGTTAAAGAAAAGAGGTTATTTAAATCGCGGTGAATGTTATAATAAATATAAATGAAACGGAAATAAAAAAAAGTTTTAATTTTTTAAGAGAATGAAATGGGGTCAGGATGTCAGTAGTAATCCACCCAAATCAAGAACTTAATTCCATTCAAATGAATAAATGCTACCTTCGCTATTTAAGAAACTGTTTAAACGTGAAATAATTAAATATTTATGGAAAAAATAGCTGACGACCTTATCTATAAACCACACAGGAACTAAAAGATTTCTTCATGTACAAAATAAATTATTTTTTTCGAAAGATTCAAAATTCTATGAAACAATAATGAGCTTTATTTTTATCTGGGCACTATATTCAATGTGGCCGAATGACAATTATTTCGCCTGCTTTCCAAATGTAATTCGAATCTCAACAGCACTTCCTCTCTCCCAACGAGTCTTTTTCATTTTATTTTATGTGTGTGTGTATAATTTCCCTTCCAAAAATACTCCTCCATCCGTATTTTTCAATATCTATATTATTGGAATTAAATGTTTGTTATTCATATAGGCATTTTGATTGTTTATACCACGGAGTTCATATAGTTTTTTTTTAAATCATTACCATATCAGTTGTAATTATTAGCGAGTTTCCTTTTTAACGTCTCTTAGTTACTGTATAATTATCAGAATTTGTTCTAAACAAATTTTGTGTGACAATCCAACGATTTTCTTCAACAAAATCTTTTTTGCCATAAAACAAATTGTTTTTTTTTATAAACCAAAAGAAGAAAAATCATATTTTGAAATAAATTCCATTTTTCGCGAGTTTATGGTAATATTTATTTGAAATTATATACCATAAAATGCGGCGTATAACGTGCACTTGGAATACAAAAAATAAGATCGAAACTTAAGGGGTATACACCGTTGTATATACACCGGGTATAAAAACGATAGCTTTATAAATAACCAAAGGGATGAGTATAAAATATTTTTTTACTGCTATATGTATCGAAATATTGTTTATTTTTAAAGAAAGGACCTGCCTTATGAACTTAAAGAGTTGTAGTTGTAGAATTTCCGAAAGTTTGGAATAATACCTCGAATAAATTACTTGAAAACGTAAGAGCAAAGTCTACTAATATTTCTTCGTGAAAAAGGGGCGCTTCCGCTTGAAAGTATGAGTGAAAAAGGGGCGCTTCCGCTTGAAAGTCTAGGTGCGCGGATTTTACGGTGGCCGATTCTCCGAATCGTTCATTTCAAGACGATAAATGTCACAAACAAGAGGAAATAATTTTTTAAAAAACAACGTTCAGCGAGCTCCACACAATTCTTGCTAACATTGTACCAGAAATTAACTTTTCAAAATCCATTTGGGAAACAATCGCAGTTTCTTTTCTTAAGCCATAAATATCGCCAACGGACTCACTCCCCAGAAATTGGATTCCTATTCAAAGGGACTCCATTGAGGCCAGACAAAATTCAGGCGCTGTTTCGATTGACCAAGGGACGAGTTTCAATGGGAAGCAAGTCGTTGCTGCTATCAAGTCTAAAGGTAGAAAGGAGCTCCGAACATTAACACATGTGGAGGAATTTGGATGAAATAAAAAAAAATATTAGTTTGAGCTCAAAGAATGTATATTGAAATCAATTTTTTAAGTAGTAACATGTTTGTTTCTGTTGTTGGTGTGATGATGAATACTTTTTAATGTGTGTGCTCTCCATTATAAACGTCGAGAGCTCAAACGTCCTCCCGTTGGTGTAGTGTGGCAGTTAGGAGAGGGGATGCCGTCTCAGGTGTCACCCTCGTCACTTGACCATGGTTCAAAATGACGAGGTCCATCACCAAAAGCCCTCATGTAGCTGAAAAGTGCGACGTTAATATTCACTCACTCACCCCCATTAAAAACATATTTTTTTATTTCCTTAAAACCAGACTACAATGTTTGTGTATTGTTTTATGAAGAAAAAGCTAATATAAAATTGCTTAATAAGTATGTTACTCCCGATAATATATATATATATATATATATATATATATATATATATATATATATATATATATATATTATAATGAAGAAGCTCAGTGGTCAAATGGTAGCGTATCGAGCCTCCACGTCACTGTCCTGTGTTCAAACCCCGGGCTGGGCAAGGTGGACTTAGCCTTTCATCCCTTCAGTGAGTCGATAAAATAAGTACCAAGCTTGCTTGGGAACTAAACAATCAGGGTTTCGTGTCAAAATGACGACCTGACTGGAACATCTGCACATGCACCCCAGCACCAAGGTCATGAAAAGTGAGATAAGCACAGTAGGCCTTGACCCTTCCTGGGTTACGGCCCCACTGAGTTTAGTTTAGTATATTATAACGAGTATTCCAAAATTCAAGTTTGTAAGTCCAATAGTTCAAAAACGTGGATATTTATCTACAACGCCTCTTAAGCTCCCGCAAAACTCTTTAGGGGTCAATTTTTGCGAAACTCCTGTTAATGAATACAATTCGCTATCTTGCAGATTTGTCGAAAATTTTCATAAGTCAATTAATTCAGATCAAATAATAACTTCTATTAAAATTAAGAAATAAATTTTAATAAATTATATATATATATATATATATATATATATAAGACGCATTTGTTGTCTGTTTGTCTGTTCCCGTATAACTAGAGATCCAGACAACCAAATATCGTGAAACTTGGTACACGTACATAAAATTACAGGAGAAAGGTTCTTAAATAGGTTTGGCGTTCATAATTCTTTCCAAATTTTTTAAAATTTAATTTTTAAGTGATTTTCCAGTGTTATTACATCATATGTCACGTTTCTCACTAAGTGGACAATTTATACTTTACATGCAGTTTTTCAAGATTATTACATATTTTTACTGTAGCTAGGTTTATTGGTTGGAATATTTATTCAATTTTTCTATTCTTTGATACTTAATTAGGATTATTTTTCGAATAAATAATTCTTTTAAGGATTATTCCTTCAACAACTAAAATTTTGTTTTGTTGTTTTGGTAACATTTAGGTATTATCGCGGGATGTTTATGTGTGTGATTTTGCTTACAAATTACAACTTATTTATTTATTTCTTTAGAATGCGAAGATTATAATTTTGACAAACTAAAACTTCTCATTGAAAAGGGTTATATTTCAGTTCGGTTTAAATGTAGTATAGGGGGCACTTTGAATTTGGCGATTTTTCGATTTTTATCTAGATGTCATGGTGAGATATCGAACTCATTCTAAAATAAATAATACCGAAAAAAGTACCTTGGTGACCACTTTTAGTCACCAAAATAAAGACTGCGCCAAGTAGCCCCGCCCCATACTACACTTGATCCAATAATATGGTTCTTTGCAATTTCATGTGTCTTTATTTTAACCTTTGAGGGTATACTATTGGCTTCAGTGCATAAAATTGTCATGCAGGAAATCAAACGGGTAATCATACTGCCCAAGCAAAAGCAGTGTTGGTAGTAATTACATATCAAACTGGAATAAGCATCAGAGAATGAGCAAAACTGACAAATGGCTTAAATACCTGTTGAGGAAGCAGGTAGTCGTAAGATAAATTATTTTTGGAACTTATGTACTATCCTAACAATCGCCAACGTTTAAAATAACTTGCCAAGTTGGCAACCTCGATTTCGCATGTCATATATATGCTGAATTGTGAGTCGTGCTTTGTTTCATATATTGCCAATAGGTTGTGGTTATATGTAAGTACCTTATTTTTTCAAATTATGCTTTTGCATTGATAAAGTTAGTTCAGTTCTTTTTATGTCAGTTAATGTAAGTATTGTACTTCATTTTTCAATTTATTTTTATGCTCGGGATGTATATACTTTGGATAATTTTTTTAGTACTTGCGTATTATTGCACAATCGCCAACGTTCAAGACAACTCGCCACTTTGGCAATCCCAACTTTGTATGCGTTGAATTGGCAATCATGTGCTTCATTTTGTATAATGTCACCAATAGGTTGCAATAATACGTAAGTACCTTTAATTCTGTGCATTACTATAACATTAGACTGGCCGCAACATACTAATTTGGCGGGATTTCAAAATCATGCCAAAAATGAGTAGTCAACCAATAAGAAATTAATATTATGAGTATTATCTTAGCCTGTTTTATCTTTCGCTCCAGTAATCCTTAATTAATTCAATATATAATTTTTGTTTTATTTTTTTTATATTTTAGTACTTATATATATATTTTTTTTGGTCATTATGTACTGCAAATATTTTTTTGCACATTATGATGTCTTTGGCAAAATTAATCAGTGGTATTTTTCTTAAATATGTTTTTTTTTATCTGTTTTCGACAATTGTTAAAATTTTGTTTGATGTCTGTCTAAAATGCAAATAGCAAAACAAATATTTTACAATATATATATTGTGTTTGTACGAAAATGTTTATACTGATTTATTCAAAATATTGAGCCGTCTTTTATTTTTGATATCTTTTTAAGATTTAATTTTATGTTATAACTAGCTATACCCAGCTAAATTTTGCTGTGGCTCAGTCAGCTTTAAAACTGGTACACCATAAAGTACACTGGTGTGCAAAAATTAAGGACGAGACGGTTTTTTCAATATAACTTTGTACAAAAGCTTTCCAAATCAACACATTTAATACCGTAAGATCCCCAATATGTAAGGACATGTGTAATGTAAGCAACACTTACTAAAAGAGAAATCAGAGGGATAAAAAGAAGCTTGATTGAAAAAGTAGCATGGAGCGCAATGCGACTGAAGGCCGAAACATCCCTGTGATGGGTGTCCAGCAAGAAACATCCGGTCTTTAGTAGGGGATATGATCTCCCCTGACTGCTAGGCAGGTTTCACAGCGTCTGCAAATGCTGAGAATGAGGGTGTCAATGAGTTGTTGAGGCATTGCTGCCCATTCGTCTTGCAGCGCCAATCGAAGCTCCCGAATCGTTACTGGTGGTAAGGTACGAGCTGCCGAGCGTCTGCCTAGAAAATCCCATACATGCTCGATGGGATTGAGATCCGGAGATCATGCCGGCCAATCCATACGTTCAATATCCTCACTCTCTAAGAGCTGTTCGGCAGCTACTGTGTGATGACATGGTGCATTGTCGTTCATGAAAAGGAACTGCAGACCCATAGCGCCTCTAAAAAGACGCACATATGGAAGAAGAATCTCGTTACAATAACGGGTCCCGTTGACTGAACCTGCGTCGAAGATGTGAAGGTCTGTACGACTACCAAGCATGATGCCTCCCCAAACGAGAACACCGCGACCTTCATACCTGTCCCTTTCCATGATGTTCGAGGGATGATTGCGGTTTCCTCGCTCTCTCCAGATGAGTATGCGATGAGTATCTCTACTCAAACTGAATCTGCTCTCATCTGTAAAGAGTACTCGTCCCCATTCATTGTCTCTCCAATTCCGGTGTTCCCAGCACCACAGAGAACGCCTTCTCCGATGGGCAGGCGTTAAAGGTACACACCGTACAGGGCGTCGTGCAAACAGACCACCACCGTGCAGTCTTTTGGCCACGGTAAAACGCGATATCGGTCGTCCAGTCGCCTGTGTCGTGTGTCTAGCGATTTCTCCCGCTGTCTGCCGCCTGTTTCTTCTGGCCTGTAAGACAATGTACCGGTCATCTGCGGGTGTGGTTCCTCGTGGACGACCACTACTGAACCCCGGATAGCTGTTCCTGTAGTTTGAAATTGTCTCCAAAGTCGTGAAACGATGCTGTGAGCAATTCCGAACTCTGCAG
This sequence comes from Trichonephila clavipes, assembly GCA_019973935.1. Classification (NCBI taxonomy): domain Eukaryota; kingdom Metazoa; phylum Arthropoda; class Arachnida; order Araneae; family Nephilidae; genus Trichonephila; species Trichonephila clavipes. The sequence goes on from BMAU01018603.1 coordinate 233,622, forward strand.
CCACACTTGTCACACTGCGGCCTTCCTCCAACTTCCCAATGATTCGACCTCGGGTAAAAGCATCCAGATGTCGTCTAACAGATTGATTATTCGCCATTTCTCGCTGAGGTAGCAACTCGGTGTGATTTTAACTGCTATACGGCGTGCAATCTCTTTGCCAGAAATACTGATCTTACACCGACAACATGCTTTATACTACTCAGACACTCCCCATTACGTCTACCTGCATATCTGCGCATGTGCTACCGTACATCACCTTACTTAATCTCCTGATTTGTCTTTCTGTCCGCTCTGCCTCTTCGTTCAGCTGATATGCTAATTTTTCGACTTCGTCCTTAATTTCTGCACACCAGTATATGTCATGAGGCTTACAAAAGTAATAATACACAAGAATTCAAACAAATCTTTATACGTATAAGACGCATTTGTTGTCTGTCTGAATAAACTTTCTCTTTCACACTACATCATTTGGACAAATTTTCAAAATTTGTTTGTGTGGTTAGTAGTTAATTATAACGCTATAATTTTAATTGAATAGGCAAATATTGCATTTTTAAGTATAAAAATAATTATAACTACTGTACTGTATTTTTTGGAGTGAGTGAATATTAACGTCGCACTGTTCAGCTACACGAGGGCTTTTGGCGACGGACCACGTAATTTTGAACCATGGTCAAGTGACGTGGATGACACCTGAGCTGGCACCCCCTTCTCCTAACTACTACCACGCCACACCAATTTAGCAGGAATATTCTACCAATACTTAGCTGGAATATTCTTTGAAATCCACTCTTCCAAGATATATGACAGCACGGGTTCTATGATGAGTATTTTAGCGGGGAAGGGGTGAATAGTTTTGTAGCAGATATTGCATTTTCAGCTAAAGGCTTTTTCAGCGGATTGCAAAGATTATCATTTTTGTCCCAAAAAAATAGTTAATGTCAAAATTTAAGTGTCTTATGTTTTTGTATGTTTATGGAGACCTTAGAAAACGATTTGACTATTTATTTAAAGTGAACGGTGTATATAGTTAATTTTACAGTGGAATATCTTTAATTAATTTATTAGCTCTAACCGATTAAATTTCCCTAAGTGGAGTATTTTGTTTATGTATGTCCCTTAATTTTCAATGTTGTGACCAAAAAAATATTGCATGAAAAAAATTGCAGTAACTCATAATGTGGTAGATAAAGCATTAACGTGCATCACTCTCAAAGCTCTAATAAAGTTTGAGCTATGAAAGTAGCTAGACATTTGCCAACTTGACTCTATCGTCACTATTTCGCTATGTTTTTCATTGAATCGCCATTGTTATTTAGGAAACGGCGTTGCTTGCGAGTATTACAGTTTTAACATAAAATAAATTCAACAGAAAGTAATATTAATGTATGACACTTTCAGATATAAATTATTTACAATATTTTAAGCGTTACAAAACTTTTAACAATGTGTTACTTTTGCTGAGCAGAGATCAGCTTAGGGAGGTATTTTCAAAAATCGACCCTCAAGAGTGTTACGGGGAGTTATAAATATAAAAAAAAAAATCCTTTTTGTCAGCTATTAGATCTACAGGCTTAAAATTTAACAAAGGTATTTTTTTTCTTTCTTTTTTTTCTTTAGCTGAGATATGCGAAAAGCTTTTTTTGTTTAATTTGCAATTCACTTAAAATTAACTCATTAAAAACAACTTTTTTATCCTTCAATCTGTGTTGTTTAATTTTTCAGTTAACCCGTGCAAAGAACGGGTATACCAGCTAGTATATATATAAGCTGCGATATATATAAAAAATACTTGAATAACTCAAATCGATTCACATACATTTTGAAGCTGAACCTTGATACAAAATTAAGCATAGTATGTTCTTTATAAAATAATTGTTGATATATTTATTTTAGGGGTGGGGGGGGTGAAATTGTGAAAGCTCTCTTATCCCTAAATGTTTTAAAATAGGACTGGAATACTTCAGTTAAAACAGTGTTATTTTGTCGATATAATTTTGTATTAATAAGTTTCATAAATTAGAAACACAGTAAATTGATACATAATTTTTCGTTCAGAAGCAAATTCATATTTTTAACTCGACAAAATAAAATATAAGAACGTTTAATGCATGGAAAAATGGAGTGATTCAAATATAAAAAATATATTACATTAAAATTTTACAATTATTTATATTCGACACTGTAGTATCTTGTGAGGAAAGTGATTTCTAATTTCATTCCTGTTCTTTTGCATTGAACAATACAACCTTAAGAAAAATTCTGCGAAACAGACTAAATTCAAACTAGTCTGAATTTTTCGAAACCTACCTTCCGCCCACCAGACACTGATAAATTTAATTCTAAATCACGAAAATTCACTTCCCTCCGAGTCGAAATCCGGAAATGCATCTCCTAAATGAATTACAGTGGAAGATAAGAGATTTAATCGGAGGGGGGGAGGCATGCAACCTAGGGCACATCGATGACCTTCGGATATCGTTCGTTTCGTGAACGATCGTTTTTCCCCTCTCTCAGTCACGCCTTCACCCCCAACTCGAACACCTTCCCAGAAAAATGTGAAATGGAGAGTTTCGACAGCCGTGATTAGCAGGTGCGAGAGGGTTGATTCCACAACAAGAAGGTGAAAAGGAGAGAACGCACTTGACATTTGTACGATGTTTCCACAAAGGTTTCGATTTGTGTGAAACGACCGAAATGACAAGATCTGTGAATGTCTCATTTGTACCCCAGCGGGTCAGTTTTTTTTTCTTTCACTCTCATTCACAATGCTACGATGAATTTTTCTTTCATGAAAAAAGGGTTGAAAAAGTTTTATTCGGAAAATCTATTTCCGGAAAACTCATATTCCCATCAGTGAACTAACTATATACGTGTTTGAAAAGAATAATACTCAGTTTTGTAAAATTGCATTGAAAGTGCAATATCACAAAAGTACTTGAAAACAATTTTAAAAAATGAAAACAAAAAACATATAATATAAACTTTCTCTCTCTGTGGGTCTTTTCAAGTATTTTTAACTTCATACAAATAACATGTATTAAATTAAAGACATTTTCAAAATATATTAGGGGATGCTCAACGAGATTTTTTATTAAACTCTAAAGCTAACGTAAGCCTAACGGACTTTAAAGCAATGGGAGAGCTAATAGTGACGGGCCTCCTAATTATGAGTTGGGGGTTAAGTAACGAAAACGATACCCCCATCTTCCATGCCTCGACGGCCGTAGAAACCTGGTGGTCAAGGTAACGGACTCGTGGCCGGCATGTCATAAGTTCCAGCCTAGCGCTCCTCTGAATACCCGCCATGTAGGGGGAGGGGGATTCACGTTAAATCTGTCGAGAACTCAAACGTCCTCCCATTGGTGAGGTGAGGTAGTTAGGAGTGGGGTGCCAGCTCATGTGTCGTTCTCGTCACTTGACCATGGTTCAAAATTACGCTGCTCGTCGCCAAAAGCCCTCGAGTAGCTGAATACTGAAACGTTAATATTCACTCACTCTGCTCCACGACCATGACCCATCGGCCACCATGGCCAGAACGATGCTCAGACACAAGTATTACGATCTGGTTTGACTACCCTACGGACAACAATGTTCTAATTCTTTTTCTCTAATGAAAATAAGTAATGCATAGCTCACACAGATTTATTTTCACTTTACTACTTGTATGTTTTTTACTTGCGTTGCTCCTCGTGTACTTATTTCTTTTTCGTTGAAATCCTTTTTTCTCAGGCTCCATATTTCGCTCATCTTCTGACGTACCAAATGGATTTTAAAATTTGTAAAGTAGAGGAAAAAAAACATGTATATATAACGGATTCTAAATTTTGAGTACGTAGTGTGTGTTTAGTTTTAGTGTTTTATCATAGTCCGAGCTTATGTTGGACTTTATTTTATATTGATTCCTGCTTAAAAAAAATCAAAGTATTGATTGATTGCTTTGTTAATACACGTCACACTTAGGGTGAGAAAATTTTATAGGTGTAAAGTAACGAGGACGACAGCTGAAACGGTATCCAACTTCAAAACTTTCATACCATGCCAGAGTTAAAGATTTTCAGCTCAGACTGCATCAGTGTCTGCTCACGGCGAGTTTCAAGTGGCATCGGAGAGAGAAGCGACCGAAACTCCCCAACTACGAGCGAGATCTCTTCCAGTCGGAAAACTTAACATCAGGCGGAGACAACCTTAATGGAATAGCTTCGTTACCTCTTTTACATAGTCGTGATTCCATTCTAAAAGGATCTGGGATAATACATCTTTTATTATCAATCAAATAAAAGTAGAGAAAGTGTAAGAGAGAAAATGTTACTTTAGATTTTAAATCGCTTCTGGAAAACAATAAATAATTTTCATAACAGTAGGGAAGGAACGCATCTGTCTCTAAAGACAAAAGAAAAAGATTTTCGTGATGATGTAATACATTTATTTATTAAAATGCAGAGATGAACACAGCAAAAATTTATTTTTTCCCTGTTAATTATATACTGAAAAAAAAATACAACCACATAATACATGCAAATTACAGTTTTATAATTTGAAGAATGTGTATGAACAGAGTTGTATAACGGCAGTTGGTTCGCCATTAGGTAGTCGCAGGGGATACATTCCCCTTTATTTGACTGTTAGATACAGATAAAAAATCCTACAGGCTGCGTTTCCTCAGTTGAAAATTCAGCCTTTGTCACTGTAACAGAATGCTTGTTGTTATGTAATCAAGTTACGATTATTATGTTAATTATGAACAGAAAATGGAATAAGATACTCCCGAAACACTCTTCTAGACAGGACCCTGACATCGAACCCAATAATCGTCCGACACGACGAAGGTCATCGCGAGGAGGTGCACATAACCTCGCCCCTCGAGGCGAGTGTAATCCCTCCACTTACACGCTTCCTGAGATTTCCTGCCGGATTAATCCGGAAAGATGCACTCCAGAACGACTGGATAATGAGCTTCCTTTTTTTTTCAACCTCCATGTTGAGCTCCTTTTGGCACATTGTGAGGGCCACACATCCAGAGAAATGCTCCACTCGAATATGAATTAAACTCAATATAAGGGTCTTTTCTTCTTCCCTCTGACCATGCGATGCAAAACTTCGTGGCATATTTTTGACGAACAATTCAGTGAAACGTTTTCTTCTCTTTTTGTGGAGGCGATAAGAAAGAGAGGAGTTGGTACAAACACTCGTATTCGTAAAAGCATTTTGTGTGCTGCACATGCATCTGTTTATTATATCGTGCTCTTAAAGTTGAAAAACCTTTTACCAATAAGCAATGTAATGCGCGTTAAATTAAATACAGCATACAATGAATAAGAAAAAAATTATAAATATGTATGTGTGCGTATATATATAAACAAGTTTCAATATTAATTCTCCTGAGACTATTTAAAAAAATACTTTTGATCCTCAGACCTCCGAGATATCTTGCTATCCATAATTCCCTTGTCAACTACCAGCTTAACCCTTTATCTACCGCATTATGATTTACTGTAGTTTTTTTTTTATGTAATATTTTTTTGAATTCCTACATTGAAAATTAAGGTATATACATAAAAAAAAAATACTCAGCTTTGAGAAATTTAATCCGTTAGAGCTAATTAATTAATTAAAGATATTCGACTGTAAAATTAGTTATTTTCGCTGTTTACTTAAAATAAATAGTCAAATCGTTTCCTAAGTTCATTAACATATAAAAAAATAAGAAACTTATATTTTGACATTAATTACTTTTTTGGAACAAAAATGCAATCTTCGCAATCCGCTGAAAACGCCGTCAGCTGAAAAAGCAATGTCTGCTATAAAACTATTCGCCTTCTCCACTAAAATACTCATCATGGAACCCATGCTACCATATATCTTGGAAGAGTGGGTTTAAAAGAATATTCCTGCTAAGTATCGTCAGAGTATTCGTAAAAATGGTTATTCTATGTAATTTTAAAGTGAGTGTTACTTATAAGTACCGTTGGTAGTTAAAGGATTAACAGAAGTAGTTAATTAACTGTATCCAGTGGCCTTAGAAGGGGGAGGCAAGTCCGAACCCCTCTCCAATAGCACTTAATTTTTTTCCGATTGATTATAATCCTATGTATATAGTATTTAAAATTTAAGTATTTGTTACAAATAATTTATTGTATTAATTTATGCTAATTATTTATTCAATAATTCATTTTTTACTGTTTTTTCGTTTCCCGCCAATCGACCAAATCAAAAGAATATATTTGGAAGGACGACCCCCATCCTCTATAAAATTTCCCTACTGAGTGCGATCTTTCAGTGTTAACAGCGAGCCAGATGTCATCGTCACTCGACCGTCGTTCGAAGAGAAGTGGTTAACAACCCTCGTGTTGCTTTCAAAGTGTGTGTATAAAAAAGTAAGCAAACGCAATATTGCGTCATCAGATGCATCAATATTACACTGACGATTCAGCATGTCAAGATAAAGTCAAGTAATTATGTTCGAGAATTTTCGAAATTGAGAAGCTGTGGCTTTATGTATTCATTTCAAAAACACTGTATAGCAAAAGGATGCAAGTACGTCACGAAAATTTATATGAATAATAAAAATTAGAAACATTTTTTTCTCTAAAAGATAACTTGAAAGTTGTGCGTTGAGGATTGAAATAGTTGACAGTTATTGAGAAGTTAGCGATTTGTAGTGCGGAGATTTTCACATCCAGTTTGAGAATTACATCAATCAATTAGTTCGTTGTCTAAACCAGAGGTGACCAACCCAAATAACCTAGTGGGTCACTTCGGAAAAACATTATAATTCCCTGGGCCGCACATAAAAGTATGTACATTTTAATCAGAATTGGAAACAAACATTTATTGAAGTGAAAATGTGAAACAAAATGAATTATTATTATTGTTTTCATTATTTTTCATGTTTTCAGACATAGATAATTTAATAATTATTTTTATACAATATAAAAATAAAATGATCAAATAATGTTTAAAATATACAGTTGCCATTTTCTTGAAAATAACGGTGTTCCTTTTGAATTGATCTTTCGTTACTCATTGTTGAAATTTGATTGTGCTGCCATTCGCAAATGATTAAGTACACATTGCCCTTTATCTTAACCATCCTGAATACTTTTTTTAAACTTTAAAAACATCTCTGACTGCCTCTTGCTCTTTGGGCACTCTAAACAGAAAAGGAGGAGGAGAAATGAAAGTCGCACACCGGAGAATCATGTACCATCCATAGAGTAAAGGCTATGCATAATGCAATTCGGAATTTATAAAATCAAGTAATTTATTATAGTGAAATCACACATTCAAACGTAACTGTTTGATATAAAATATAAATCTATTTTAATATAAAGGACGTTTCTATTATCCAAAAGGATTTATTTTAAAACAAGAACAGTTAACAGGCAAATACATTGTAAATTTATTTATATATATAAATTTCCCCTTAAATAAATTTCAAAATGAAAAAACTTTAAAAACCTGGTATTCAATAAATTTTTAAGAGTCAGCGGGCCACGTGTTGGACACCCCTGGTCTAAACCAAGGCACTTATGACAGTGAAATTCATTTTGGAGAATTTGTCAAAAAGTCTTTATTTAAAGTCATGTCCGAGACTTCATCGAAAACAGTGGATCTTCTGTCATTTTTTGGAAGATGCAGTTCTGAGTGCCTACAAGTATTTCAGATACATGAATTTTTGATTATTTATATTAGTTGATATTTTTCATTTAATAAACATTATTAGCTTGATACTCTGTGTTCGTAGTTATTTTCTGGTATTTTGTATCATGTCAACTACTATTGCTGTAAGGTCAAGTTCCAGTCCCATTCTCTCTAGTACCGACCATTACAACTTTAAGTTATAGTTTCATCTCTAACTTGCTATTCAGCTTCAAGAAGATAAAAAAAATAATAGGTAGCTTTATTTCGTACCAATATAGGAGTTTCCTTTCTTTATTTCTTTTAATCATGTTTCTGTAAAGGATGGTCCGAAAATAAATTACGTCATCTTTTTTTCACGGAAAACTGCACAGAAAATTTAATGTCGTAACAAAAGACAAACTTTTAGTTTTTAATCATACTCAGAACCTATATCGATTTACAGCATATATAGAAGTCTAACTAATGTTCAGCGAACCCATTTTGAACACTTCTGGCATTATGTGTAGTTGCATTATCGTCTATGAAGTATTCGTCGCACTGGATCTTCCAGTATATGTAGGTATCCCATGGCTGTTCGCTTACCCTCGAGGGGCTACGGTACCCCAGTAGTCAAGGTATCGGTTCATATCAGGCCATAAGTTTGAGCCCAGTACCACTCAAGACCCTCCGTGTAGAGAGCAATGCACGTTAAATCTGTCGAGAGCTAGGATGTCCTCCCGTTGGTGTGATAGTTAGGAAAGGGGGGTGCCAGCTCAGGTGTCGTCCTCGTGACTTGACCATGGTTCAAAATGGAGGGCTGTGGTAGCCCAGTGGTCAAGGTATCGGATCATTGCAGGCATGTCATGAGTTCGATCCCAGTACCACTAAAGACCCGCCGTGTAGGGCAGCGATGCACGTTAAATATATCGAGAGCTGAAACGTCCTCCCGTTGGTGTGGTGTGGTAGTTAGGAGAGGGGGGTGCCAGCTCAGGTGTCGTCCACTTCACTTGACCATGGTTCAAGATGACGTCGCCAAAAGCCCTCGTGTAGCTGAACAGTGCGACGTTACTATTCACCCTCGAGGAGCACCCCTTCCCTGCAGCAGAACATGCTCCTTATCCTTGCACAGTGTAAGATGGATTCGTGGGATTCTCGTCCAATTCTGTGGCTTCCATTAGACAAAAAAAGGTGTACCAGAGCACATGACCCGTTTCCAATCTTCAGGTGTCTTCTTTCCTGACACCACTGCAATCGAATGTTTGTCATTCGAGCAGAAATGAGTGATTTTCTCACAGACACCCGACTATGCATTCCTAAACCTCTATCTTTAGCGACAATGACTGGGTTCGAATCCCGGAAAAGATATGGATGTTTGTAAATGTATAGTGCCTTTGTGGCATGGGGGTACTCTTAATAACCTCTCGTGGGGTTGGTGAAAGAGGAAGAGGTCCTTGGGGCGAGGGTTTTCTCCCTCTAAATTGGGGTGAAACCGATCAAAATCGTACTGTTACCTGCAGGGTGCTCAAAGCTAAGGCTAACGACAGGCGTAAAAATTCTAGCCCTTAGTCGCGATGGGCCTCGATCTGACTTCGTCAGGTGTTAGTCACAACACAATTTTCTGCGCGTAGTTCGAGAAAAATCTGTTGGGAATCTACAATTCGTTGTAAAAGACGTCGATCAGGCTGCCGGACATTGTCGCAGCTATTTCTGAGTGCGCCCTGTGTCAAAATGCCTTCGATACCCCATTTCACATATGAGAGCCTTGTTAGTGGGACCATAGTTACACGCGTCGGGGCGCCTGTAGCTTGGGGTCATTGATAAGGTGGTAGATACGTCCCTGCTTCAGGGGCTCTAACCACATTTTCGTCTTCTAAAGAATGACTGAGGGTTCAGATTCCATCTTTTGAAAACCCTGTGAGATTTGCTGTCTTCGAAATCGAGGCCGTTGCTAATGCATATATTCATACGAAAACACCTTTAAACTCTAGAAAAGAAACATTGTTTAGTTGCCTCGAAATTTTTGGTGGGTAGTGAATTACTAGTGCTACCTTATATTCCTTCTAGAAATTTATTATTTATTATTATTGTTTTTTTGGATAATTTTTTCTTTCTTCGGAGCTTTTTGTTGTTTTTCGGAAATGAAGAAAAAGAATAACTATAGAAAAAATAAAAATTAATCGAATTACTAACATAGAAAAGATAACAGAATCGTGAACTATGGGTGGGACGTCAAAACAAATCACCGCTAAAAGATTCCTATCTGAAGGATTCCGTTATTTTGCGAGGTGAGATCCCCGCTGCTCTCCCCCATAAGATACTGCCAAAGGAAGAAATTAGATTATTCGAAAATTACCTTTTTTCTGGTGTCAGAAGTAGTTTGGCAATTTTGATGAGAGTTTAAAAAATACATTAGAATACATTTGTGTTGTGTGTGCTTCTCCTCGTCATACAAAACTTTGTTTTATTGTATTGGTAGCATTAAAAAGTATTCTAATGTTCTCGTTTCTTACAAAATAAAATGACAGTTTTTAGCATTGTTTTTTAAAGCTACATATTTGCTTGATAACCAGATTCACCAGACATTTAGGTATAACGTGCACTTTAACTTTTCGACCATGAGAAGCGATGAAGTGGAAGATGTATCGAAATTTCCTTAGACATTTGTTGGAATTAAATGGTATAGTATATTTATTTTTAAAAAATACTGTAGAATCCACTGCTTTTACGTAACTGTTTTTATTACTAATTTTTATATATTTTGTGTTATATTTGGAATCCAGCAGACTTCATTCGGCCTTTCATGTTATTTTACGTAGATATTTTTTTGAATACAAGCTTTCAACAAAGTGATAATTTTTAGTATTCTGACAAACATCAAGAATACATTTAATATATAAAATCGCACTTCGTATCGACATGAGGGCTAATGGCGGAATGCCCAAAGGAGCCGAGCTCACCCGAAAAGGGTTTCGAGCTACAAACCGATCCCTCGGGAAACAACCACCCCCACGCCCAATCTTTATTGAAAAATCTTTATTACATTTTATAAACAGTAGAAGACAGCAAAATAACAAATTTAAAGGTAACTGCACTACATACATGTATGTGAGTGAGTGAACGTAACACAAGGCAAATAAAATAATAACATAAGGAGTATAAAAGATGGAAGAAAGAATATACATATTCCAACTTTCTTACAAATTCATAAAGAATAATACAATTATCCAATACAAATGCACCATACAGACCAAAAAAGAAAGAGAGAAAGAAAGACAGGAAACATAAATAATAAAAATACTAAAATGTTTCTTTTGAATCATATTTTCAATTGACGCCAACATTTCCTGTTGATACATTTTTTGGCTAATGTGGTGACGGACCTCATCATTTTGAGTCATCGTCAAGTTACGAGGACGACACTTTATAGCACTCTACTCTTTAAAATTTTTCCACTGCGCTAACGTGAACATTTTGAGCCTTGATCAGTTTAACGTGTCTCAACCTTTCAACCGGCAAGGGGAGGTGTAAAGTTGTTGAAATTAAATTTGGTAGAAAAAAAACAAGTGAGCATTTTAAAAATCAAGTGCCTTCAGGCCATTTTCTCCTCCAAGCGATATTAAAAGCTATGAAAAAGGCTCAAACCAATCGTCGTTCAAAATAAGTTGAATTAAAAAATAGTTTAGAATTATAGAAATCTAAATCTCTTGAAATATTTAGAAAAAATTTAAAGTAGTTGTTCAAAGAGATAAAAGGGTAAGTCACAGTAGGGGTCGGACACTCTAGGGCCGGACAAACTGGGCCCCTGCCCGGGGCGGAAAATTTTAAGGGCGGCATTTGGACCAAATTTGAAATATATTATTGGGTGTGCATTTGCTATTTCATTTAACGTATATTATTTTTTTATTTTGTATATTTAATGACAACTTTCTTTTATGTTGAAGGGTTCGAGGCGGGAATATATGTTAAAGCATGAAATTTAATGCGCTTACACATCTTTCATTAGTAACTTTCTCAACATCCCTGAGTGAGATCACAACGGACATTCCTTTCACCTTTACGATGTCCTGTTTCAGCTATCCAAAAGGGTACAAGGGTAATAAGAGGTTTTGGTAGATAGAGAGCCACAGGAGATGTTTTAGTTTAGTCTTGAGTGTAATTTTTAAGATTCAAAATAATATATATATATATATATATATATATATATATATATATATATGTATATATATATTCTGTATTTGTGTCCAGAATCTGGCAATAACTTATTGCACTCAGATTTAGCGTGGCTCTGCATTTTCAACTGCAATTTTTAGGTAAGTTACCTCTATCTTGTAATGAATTTAGATATTCATATCCATTACTTTCAATAGGTTTTTTCTCAGTATTATTTACATAAAGGGGAAAGGTTGGCTGGCCAAAAGACATGTTAAACTCCACTTTTATATAAATTATTTTATATGTTAGCTGTTTTAGTAATAAAGAATAAAACGCAATATAACTTTAATTCTTGAAGAAAAATTATTAATTCATATATCAATTTTCGTTAAGTAATGAATAAAAAAATGTGTACCGTTAGCTATGAAACAACCGTTTTCATCTGGATGTTTGATTTTTCGATTAAATATATGTAACTGTGAAAAAAGAACTAGGGGGGCAGGGAAGCCTAAAAATTGGTTTACATTCCTTGTAGAAAAATATTTAAAAGGAAATAGTACTATCTAATAAAAACAGGGCAGCATTTTCCTATATTTTAAAGTTTTTCAGTAAATTATTTCTCTAAAAGAAAACTATCAGTTGCGATGTATTATTAAAAACTAAGATCGTATTAATTATTTTAAACATGAAACAATGAATATTTTCTTAAAATTCACACTTATAAATTGGATTTGGAAAAATACTGGAAAATTAATTATTTACACTCATTATAAAAGAAAAAAACATTAAAAAAGAAAACATCTTTTTAGCTGACAGAAAAATATTTTATCTGCTTACGCACTCTCCGTAAGTTGTTTTTCCGCACAAGCACTATAAGCGCTCAAACTCGTGTGTTCTGAGGTAGCTTTCCCATAATTAACTATTATTGGCATTTGGCGATTTTTCCAATTTTCGTTTCGTTGCATTTTTACGGCTCTCCAAGACGGAAAAAATACATCTTCTTTAAAAATATTTTATACAATATTTACAATATTTTGCTATTGTAAGCTATTTCAGCTATTTTGTTTCAAATTAACTTGGCAGCGTTGGAAAAGGTTGAAAAAATGTACTAATCTGCTTGAAAAATAGTTTTATCTTTTTTTTTCGAATTTAAATTAGAAAAATTTAAAACATTGTAGAAATTGAGATTTTAGTAATATATTTCAAGTTAATCACACGTTAAAAGCATTTATCTTTTTAAAAAAGTTAATTAATATAGTCCATATAGCGACGTCATGAAATTCCATTTTGGCTAAAAACTGATTTTCGACGCCAACTATTGTCTTTGTTGTAACAATAACAGTGTTACAACAATGCAGACAAATCAAAGTTGGTGCCCAAAACTGGTTATTAAAACTGGTTTTAATTAATATCTTTTTAATTGCTATATCGGACCGAATTGTGAATCTAAACCATTCTCGAATCCACTTGAACCCACACAAAAAAATGTCATCAAAATCGGTCTAGCCGTTTAGGAGGAGTCAGTCACATACACACGCACAAAAGAATTACATATGTAAAGATTATTTGAAAAGATATCAATTAAAAACGCTAAAAAGCATGATTCCTGTGCATTTTTGTAACAATAAAGACCCGGTTTGGCCAGTTTGGCTGAAAATCAATTTTCGACGCCAACTTACGTCTTTTTCAATTCCTACTATTAGCTCACGATCTTTATACATATTTTATTTGCTTGTTTGTTTATTTACTTATTTATCTTGGTGAAATTTTCAATCGTTAATAAAATACATTTTAAAGCGCTCAATTGAGCTGAAATGCAATGTACATGATTATTTTGGATGACAATACAATAATTTAATTATAATTAATAAAAGTTAATTGATTATAACTAATTATTTAAAAATTTACAAATACAGCCACGTTGGTGACTTAGCGACCCTTTAGGCGACTTATGTCAAAATTTGAAAAGGTTTTTTTTTTCTCACGTGTTAAATAAAGCATTCAGTTGGAAGGAAATTTTATATACACGATTGTTTTGGATGACAATACGATACTTTAATGATAATTAATAAAAATTAATTATCACTTAATGATGTGATTCTGTCATATGTATATAAATATTTATATTAATTGCAACTATTTAATAAAAAGTAGCTAATAAATTTTTTCTTGGTTGATCTAAGTAGGAATTGATTTAAAAAATTTTTTATACTACTTGTTTATAACAATAGCGTTGTTACAACAATGCAGGTGAATGTTTAGTTGTATTCTTTGAATGTTTTAATTAATATCTTTTTAACTAATTGCGCGATATCGGACCGAATTGTGAATCTAAATTATTCTCGAATTAACTTGAACCCACACAAAAAATTTCATCGAAATCGGTCCAGCCGCTTAGGAGGAGTTTAGTGACAAGCGCACGCACAGAAGATTTTTATATATAAAGATATAGTATATATAGAGAGAGATGGGGCGGCATTTTCCATTTTTGTCCGGGCGGCAAAACTGCTAGAGCCGGTCCTGGTCACAGTATTCAAGCGACACGTTTAAAATGTATTTACTATAGAAGCATTAGTGGCTATGCCACTTTGGTGCAATATTTTCTGTTTATTTTGAGTTACCTAAGCTTTGCTTTTGGTGTGCTATGTGTTTTGTTATGATGTACTTTGTTTATGCCCCTGTTTCTTTTAATATGTTCACACGTCTAAATTCTTCCACAAAGAGGAATGGTTGAATCATTGTCTAATTCTTCTGTTGTTTTTTGAAGTTTTAACTTTCTGAGAATCATGTTTCCCGATTGTCGCATAGAATTCATTTACTTTTCTTTTTTACTTATTTTGAAATTATGTACAAACGCTATATTGAGAAGTAAATTTCATGATGGCACCTCATAAAAAATTTATATAATATTTATCCTTTATTCTCTAACTAAAACTAAACTAATATATTTTATCATGGGGCTCTCGTCTTTTCGATGTTTTTTTTTTTTTTTTTTTGCAATTAATTTAATCTGTTTTAATTTTTCTTTCTAAATGGTTCGAAAAATATTTGCGGGAATAGAGTTTGAAACACCTCTTAACACAGTTAAATCTTTTTATTACATGTAAATGTGCAATAATAATGGGATAACCTTCTTTTTTACCGCATTTTATACTGACATCAAACCCGTATTTTATCGAATGACTGTCTAATAATTCGAATCTGTTTTGTAAGTGAAAAATTCGCTTTCACGTGATGCGGAAGTTTTGAAGAGTTAACTATGCTCTCGTCATCAGATGATATGATAGAGAATTACGAAATCTTTTGTACAACAATCCATGGAGCAGCTCTAGAGCAAGGATTCTTTACTTGGGAATCCCTATGCGTGGAATATGTAATATTTCTAAATAAAACTTTTATGTGTAGCTTGCTGAAAGATATTACTGAAACAATCTCCATTTGACTATCTCTAGACTGATTGGTACTTAAATAAAGAATTCTTCGTCCAAAACTTTCTCTAGACAAAATTTTCCTTCAACTAGAAGAACACGCATGAATCTTTTAACTACAACATAAACATATCGACTAATAGTTAATTTTACTATATCAATAGTTTATTATTTCAGAGCAATAACATTTTATAAGGAGTCCGTTAGTACATTCAATACACCCCAAAATATTTTGCGCGCGTGTGAACCTCCTCAAAATTTCTGTGAACACTCTGTGTTGGAGAAGGATGTTCTTAAGAAAGAGAACAAACTATCTTTGGAGACTTGTGTATTCGATATATTATCTTCTCTACTCAGAGGTTTTGAGAGAAAAGCAATACGGATTACACTTCTCTAAGTGCAATAAAATTTTAGATCATAGCTAGAGATAACGATGATTGTAGCCGCACGATCTTCAATTCGAATAGACAGATCCCCCCGCTTGACCCCCGAAGCTTGAAGCAACTTCCACACATCCACAAATGGTCTCTGAAAAGTAAACCCGAGGAATAATTTTCAAAATGCGGGCCACGATAAACAAATGAATCACGTGTTCAGAAAAAAATTCCCCGTATGTATTTTAAAAAGTAATAATTATAGACAAGTGCCTATCTCTTGCAGTATCTCTTTGAGACTTCAAATAGTGTATAGTCTTTTTTAATCTAATCAGTGATTTTCGGGAAAATGTTTCCTTGCGTTTCTGTAGGAATATTCAATGGTTTGCATACAGAAGTACAGATATAAATGGCGAGAGTTAACTAAAAACACAAGCACGAAATGCTTATTTTGTTCGAATAACCTATTCAGTGTTGAACAAATAATTCTTGTAACGCCCACAACAACAAGTAAATATTTGTCGCGAGAGGGCGTTAGTGTGTTTAGAACAGTGTATGTGTAAACAGAGTAAGAACAAGAGCGTATGGAAAACGCTCTAATAAAATTCTTTTTATCTTAGTCTCGCCATTTAATGTGTGGTGTTATCTTTTAAGAGATTTTAAAACAAATGGTGTAATGAATCGGTGCAACTTAAACATGGTCCGTCAGAGCCTGAAATGCCGGGACTGTAGATAAGGAATTGTAGTGTGATCACAATTAAAAGAAAGGAAGCGTCCTTTTAGTGGAGAGAAAATTGTCACTTGGTGAGTGGTCAGTCTTCAATTTTCCTATTTTGTGTTTTGAGAATAATTATTTTGTGGTTTATAAGTGGTTGAAATAACTTTAAATTGTGATTGAGATAGTTATTTTGTGACTTATAAGTCTTTAATTTGTGGTTGAGTTAACTATATTTTGCGTTTTGAGAATACTTATTTTGTGGTTTATAAGGGGTGGAGATAACTTTATTTTGTGTTTTGAGAATAATTATTTTGTGGTTTATAAGTGGTGGAGATAACTTTAATTAGTGTTTTGAGAAAAATTATATGTGTTTCATAAGTGGTTAAAATAACTTTAATTTGTGATTGAGATAGTATTATTTTGTAACATAAGTGTTTAAATTGAGGTTGAGTTAACTTTAAATTGTGTTTTGTAATAATTATTGTGATTTATATGTGTCTCATGTGTGGTTAAGATAACTTTAATTTGAGGTTAAGTTAACTTTGATTTGTGGCTTAGGAGGCTCCTGATAATAAGATTCACTGTGGATTAATTAGAGATAGTGATTTAAATACAACATTAAAGTCTTTTAGGGAGTTAAAATCGATAGGTGTCAAAAACGAGAATTGTAATAGTGAGGAAGAAGTTAGCCTAGGAGTGTTTAAGCAGAGAGTACATTTTAAAAATGATAGATATGAGGTAGAACTCCCGTGGAAAAGAGATAGTGTTGAGTGATAAATTTAGAGAAAAGACAACTCGGAAGTCCTATGAGAAAAATGCAAAATGATAAATTGTTGTATTCTGAGTATTGTAAGGTTTTCAGGAATTATTTAGATGAGGGAAAAATTGAGAAGGTAACAAATCCTTTTATTTCAACGAATGACCCAGTGTTTTATTTTCCTCACCAAGTGATAATAAAAAACGAATCTCTCACTACGAAACAGCAAATAGGGTGTGAGGCTAGTGAATGTGAAAGAAGGGTGTTGAAAGAAGAAATGGGATCGAAAAAGTCAGATGAAGACATGGAGTTACCTCAAGCAAACGAGAGATTTATTCCTCTTGAAAGTGAACGAGCCCAAATGCTTGGTGTGGGTCCAAATGCTAAGGCACAACCTGTCACTGTTCCGGAAGAAAAGTTTACCTACAGCACTGCTCATTTTTGCCGATGAGATGTGTGAAGAAAAAGAGGAAAGATCAGTCGATGTGATAAAGGAGACAGCTAAAGAAGATTTTAGTAGGGAGCCATTGAATTTAAATAATGATGAAGAAATAAACCACAGAAAGTGTGTTTTAAGCCGAATTTAAAGGCTTCAAGCAACGTTATATTTGTGCACCATCATTGGCGTCAATATTCGCAAGTTCAGCGAGGAGTAGGAAAACCTACTCGGAAACTGCCTTTTATCCAACGAAGTGTTGTTATGAGAAAGCGACAACAATGCGAAAAAAGGTTAGACTTAAATCTAGAACGAGCGACATCGATTCGCAAAAATATCAAGAGTGTTTTAAACGGCGAGCAACCGTTCATGGAGATTTGTGTTCAAGAGAAAAGTGCAAAGGAGAAACCCCCTCTCATTCTTCCCCCTTCACTGGACGGCTGTGAGGTGAAGTCGGATCCGAAAATGGAAAACGACCGGGGTCCTGAACCCAACCAGGACAGTACATGGAGGACCAAAGGGAAAAAACAACGCTGAATGCCCTCTTCTACACCGCCACTTAAAACAGGAACGGAAATGGACATTTGACTTCCCAATAGAACACTTTTGAGGAGGAACCCAGGAGATAAAGTGATTAAGCCTTGTGTGAATTGGACTTGAACAATACATAGAATGTATCCTTATTATTATATTTTTTATTAACGTTGTATATGCATATATGTAAACCTTAAAATATTCATTTAAAGGTGGAGTTTTCATAATTTGCTAAGAAACTGTCTATTGTGGAATTTATTACCTATTTAGTGTTTACATGTGTACGCTTAGAATTAATTCAGTAATGTTATTTTTGAAGTTTGATATTTTATAGTAAAATAGTTTTGGTTTCTTTTCACTTGTGTACTACATTAACATAGTGTGGAAAAGTTAAGCATCTTTCTAAACTGCTACTTAATTGGATTTGGAGAATTTTCGTATGTGCATTTCTTTGTATGTAAACAATATTTTCCTTATTATTCAACATTTTTCAGATAACTCTTAGTGATACCTTTTATGTGAATGCGCTGATTTGTATTTACTTATGTCTTTTTTTAGCATAGTGTTTTTAAGGCAAAACCCGTTACGTGTTCGAAAATTATGGGTCAATTACCAGCCGAGAGAAATTCTCAGAGTTTTTCTTTTAGCAAAGTGGAAATAGATTTTGTGAAATTTCTGGATTAAATATCCTAATTAAAGAAAAGGAGTCTTAAACAAAGTCCATGTGTGCATTTTCGTGTGCATGGTGACACAAGCGTGTCACCTAGTAATAGTTAGATTTATCTAGTAAAGTTTTCATTGCAGCTTTAAAGTGATTTTTTAGCAGACGAGGAAAATGAAGGCTTGTATTTTCAGACAACGCAACCAATGTTGTCACATAATTAGAGTTAAAAGACGTAGAGAAATTATTAGTAATTACGAGAGTAATTTGTGTAATTTTTGTGTAAAAACGTGTTGAGTGGGATACTTGACTCCTGGTCATTTCCTAGTTGGTCGTCCCATCACAGCCATTGCAGAGCCAAGTTTAACTGAAGTGTCTGTTAACAGGTTAAAGGTGTGGCAAAAACAAATAAAAATTGTGCAACAGATTTGGAAACGTTGGTCAAATAATTATTTCAGTACACTTCAGAATCAAAATAAATGGTATTTTGAAAAGAATAATGTAAACATACACTCAGGAACATTGAAAATAGCAACCCAAGAAGAAAGCATCGGATTGCAATGAAATTTAATATACATAATGACACAGATGAGAGATTCACTTGATCTCAAAAACAAGACAATTAAACGAATACAGGGTGTGCAACGACACAAATACTGGGCAACTTCAATAGCGCGTTGGACCACCTCCAGCTGCAATACATGCCCCCACACGGGCCGGCATTGAGTTGATTAGACACCTTATGTTGTCTTGAGGCAGATGGGCCCACAAATCTTGAACAGCCAACTCTAAATCATGTACAGAGTGACACGATGGCATCTGCCGTTTTAGCTGATCCCACACGTGCTCTACAGGGGACAAATCGGGGGAGCGGGCCGGTCATGGAAAAGTCTGAAAATGACGTAGGAAGTCTTGAGCAACTCTTGCTGTATGCGGACGAGCATTATCTTGCTGGAAAATTGCCCCTGGGAGACCATTTAGGAAAGGTCCCACAAGGGGTCGAAGAATATCAACGTAACGTTGGCCCGTTAAGGTTCCACGCATCACAATTAAAGTGGACCGGCTATCATAGACTATGGCCCCCAGACCATTACACCAGCTGTGCGGGCGGTGTGACGTAGAACAGTGTGGGGGAATTGTACCGCTCACTAGGGCGCCTCCACACCCGTACAGAGTTATTATCTGTCCCCAAAACAAACTGGGATTCATCACTAAACACAACTTTTGCTAATCCGTGACATTCCACATTGATCTGGCTTGGCACCACTGTAGATGCAGTTGCTGATGCTCCGGTGTTAAAGGGAGTGCACGGTAAGGGCGCTTAGATTTAAGATTTGCTTCTGCAAGGTGTCTGGAAATTGTTTGTGGACCAATTGCTACGCCTACGTCTGCTCGTATCGTTGAACGAGTCACTGTGGGGTCCACAAGTGCTTGCCACACGATCCTTCGATCTTCTCTCCTCGTTGTCTTCCTGGTCGTTCTCGACCCGGTTTTCCGCGCGTGGGTACCTTCTCGTGTCCACTGCTCCCAACAATTTCCAACGGCACACTCCGAAAGATCCACCTGGCCAGCAACACGGCACGTCGACCAGCCTGCAGTTTTCATTCCGATGATCAGGCCTCTCTCAAACTCGCTTAACTGTGAGAAATGTCTTCTAGCACGTTTACCTGGCATGTTTCGCCTACCAAAGTCTTCCTACAATCGGCGGGTAATCGTACCCGTTTATGAATCTTCGAATTTGCGCTGGCTTATACAGCACCCTCTTTCTGATTGTAGCGCCACCTCGGTGTGTATGAGCATGCGTATTGGCACACAAAACTTGGATCATTTGCATATCACATTACGCTGTACTTATTTGCAAAGTTTCGCGATTGTACTTAGCTTCCTTCTTGGGTCGCTATTTTCAATGCTCCTGAGTGTACATGATATGGTAATTTTAAAAGAAGATAATTTACCCGCGTGTGTAATTGGCCTCTTAGTAGAATTCTGGAAGTGTATCATGGTAAAGATAATAAAATTCGAGTAGTGTTATATATAATGAAAACCAAAAATGGAATTTTTAAACGTCCAATAACTAAACTTTGTATTTTACCTTTTTCAAGTGAATAATGAATGTGAAAATTTCAAATTTGTATATGTTTTTTCAATTAAATTTTGTGTGTTTGAGTACTTTACCTTTTGTGTATTGAACAATATTACTTGTATTGAGTATTAGTGCTTCTGTGTTGTGTATTAGTGTTTTCTGTATTGTGTATTATTAGCTTTGTATTGTGTGTATGATTGGTTTTGTGTATTGTGTTACTTGAAAATTGTTGAATGTGTCATTCAACCTGGGGGTGGATGTTCAGTGTTGAACAAATAATTCTTGTAATGCCCACAACAACAAGTAAATATTTGTCGCGAGAGGGCGCTAGTGTGTTTAGAGCAGTGTATGTGTAAACAGAGTAAGAACAAGAGCATATGGAGAACGCTCTAATAAAATTCCTTTTATCTTAGTCTCGCTATTTAATGTGTGGTGTAATCTTTTAGAGCTTTTAAAACAAATGGTGTAATGAATCGGTGCAACTTAAACATCACCGTTATTTTGAACCTCTCTGAAATAACCGAAATGGCACCTGCATTAGTACCAAACTTTCAGATTATACCCAATGAGTATTGGGAAGTTCAGTTTCATGAATGCAAAATCTTAAACAGTATAGCCAAAATAAAATTCTTACAACTATATTTGCCATCAAATGAAATTTGATATTACGGCCTGAGAAGGCTTAAGAGAGATCCACTGCTTTAAATAATAATAAAAAAGATGTACATTACTTATAAATATCTTAGCTTATACAGGGGTGCTATTGATTTCTCCTAACAACCAAAGGGTAAAACGACAAAAAAAAAGCTACAGATTTAAATATTAGGATATTTAAAAAGGAGAAAGGAAAAAGAGGAAAGCTGGAGTATTATTAACAGCCCACTTGTTTGACTCATAGGTTTTTCTTTTGAGTGATCGGCCGTTCTTGTTCCCTCACTAGTTAACCCTATTATTTCGACTTTCGATGAACAATTTCTCGGTAAACATTTTTACTTTTGTTTTCATATACTTTTGGATTGCTGAGTGTTAGCGCTAGAAAAGTGTGATAAAAAGGATTAAACGCAATAAAATCGTTACTAGAAAAATTTTTTACCAAATAAGCTCCCTTCTCAAGAAAATGTTTTAGTATACATCAACTCTATGATATATAACTCTCCAAAAAAACAAATAGGCAAGCTTTTGAAAAGAAACTAAAATAGTGCCTTAAAAAACTAAATATTTGTATTAAAAAGCTTCTTTTCCTATGGTGCTGGAGTAAACGATAGTACAGATAATTACACTGAAGAGCCAGAAAAAACTGGTAGAGGCATGCGTATGCAAATAAAGAGATATGGAATCAGAATACGATGCTGTGGTTTGCAAAGACATTGAGTGTCTGGCACAGCTGTTAGATAGCTTACTGCTGCTACAATGGCAGGTTATCAAGATTTAAGTGAGTTTGAGCGTGGTGTTAAGCCGGCACACGAGAGATGGGAAATAGCATCTCCGAGGTAGCGATGAAATTTGGATTTTGACGTACGACCATTTCCCGAGTTTACCGTGAATTTAGGGGATCAGGTAAAACACCAAATCTATGACATCGCTGCGGCCGGAAAAAGAACATGCAATAACGGGACCAACGACGACTGACAAGAATAATAAAACGTGCAACCCGTCCGCAAATTGCTGCAGACTTTAATCCCTGGCCACCAAGAAGTGTCACCATTCAGCGAAACATCATCGATATGGGCTTTTGGAGCCGAAGGCCCACTCGTGTACCCTTGGGGACTGCTTTAGTGGCCGCGGTAGCCGAGTGGTATAGGTATCGGACCGTGGCTTGCTTTGTCACGGGTTTGAGCCCAGTACCACTAAAGACCCGCCGTGTAGGGCAGCGATGCACGTTAAATCTGTCGAGAGCTGAAACGTCCTCCCGTTGGTGTGGTGGGGTAGTTAGGAGAGGGGGTGTCGTCCACGTCACTTGACCATGGTTCAAAATGACGTGGTCCGTCGCCAAAAGCCCTCGTGTAGCTGAACAGTGCGACGTTAATATTCAATCATGGGGACTGCTTTAAACCTCGCCTGGGCCCGTCAACAGCGACATTGGACTGTTGATGACGAGAAACACGTTGCCTGGTCTGACGAGTTTCGTTTCCAATTGAATCGAGCGAGATGGACGTGTACGGGTATGGAGACAACCATACAGAGGACTGTTCAAGCTGGTGAAGGCTCTGTGATGGTATGGGGCATGTGCAGTTGGCGTGATATAGTACGCCTAATACGTCTAGATACGACTTCGACATGTAACAGGTACGTAAGCATCCTGTCTAATCACCTGCACCCATTCTTGTTCATTGTGCCTTCTGACGGGCTTGGGGAATTTCAGCAGGACAGTGTGACACGTCCACAATTGCTACATATTGGCTCCGGGAGCACTCTTCTGAATTTAGACACTTCCGCTGGCCACCCATGAGCATTATTGAACATATCCGAGATGCCTTGCAATGTACTGTTCAGAAGAGATCTCCATCCCTTCTTACTTCAACTGATTTTTTCTCCGAGAAAATCAAAATTTATGGGAATGCATAATTTTCAATAATTGCCATTGTGATAAAGTCAAAACATTTCTTTTGGTTAAGTTGCGTTTTATGTTCCTGAGAAAAAAAAGTATGGGTTGGGAAATTTTGGACGGAGTTGGAGGCTTAAATATGTAAATTACAAAGAGGCTTCAAGGGAAAACAAATAGCAGAGGGATCCTCAAATTACTTCGAAGTTATCTTATATTTCTGGAGACCTATAAGCCAGAATACCCTAAAAGCGAGCAAATAAAAATATACAAATGCGTATATATCAAATAGTCACAGCGATGATGATCAGTTCAAGCCTCCAGTATGACACTAATAAAAACAACCCCTCAGCACAAGTCAGAACCAACACAAACACATCATCATTAGTCACTGATCGTAAAGGAGTCTGATCGAGCGAAAGTTGTGTTCTCGCGTTATCTGTCCTTCAAAGTTATGATGTAATAAATATTTCGGATTCAGATTTCCACACCTTCCCCGCACCACCTAAATCACGGAACTTTGAGTCAAATTTAAGGCAGAAGTATTTCAACAGAAGATGCCGTTGTCTTCGACATTTTTCTGAAAAATCTGATTTTATTTAAATAGAAACAGATGATGTTTTTGTTAGATAAAAGCATTAGATAATATTATAAACTAATTATAAGCTATGCGTACTGATAGGCCTACATGTAGAGTTAAAATATTCAAAATATAAAATATTCTTACCGTTTATTAAGTTTTGTTTAATAAAGGTGAAAGAGAAAAAGTGTAAATTCGAATAAAATTACGAAATATTGCTAATTTTCCAAAAGGTGACTTTTTTAGTTGTTTTCACGAACAGTAAATATTTTGAATTTATTGGTATAGTCGACTCTCGGTAATTCAACCCTTCGATAATACGAATCTTTCGCTCATTCGAAGTATATCCTCAGCCTCTAGAAAAACTCTTGATATTTCGAACTAAAACAATACATTTTGGTACACTCAATATTTCGAAGTAAAATCTGCGGCTGGCCAGACTACAACACGCGAGATTTCGAAGTTATCTCATACAGCTCTCGACAATTCGAACACTCGTTATCATGTAGAGTCCCGTAGCAAACAGGTTGGAGCTCACATGTTTTGTGGTTGTGCGTCACTTCCCCGTAACGTAGCCCCTTTAATGACCATCTGACTGCCATTCCTTTCTCGAGCAAAAAGATACTCTTATTGCTTTCCTTCTTCAAATGGACAATAGTCTGCCGTTCATATCTTTCACTTAACGCGTAGTCTTCCACACATGTGTTCCAAAAGGATGGTCCGCTACGTGAAAAAGAGATGCGTAGGACATGATGATTTGTGTGACTTGTGGTATGAGGCACCAAATAGGGCAGGGACAGGAACCTTGAAGAACCAATAGTGTCGGGGACAGTGTCTGAGGTAACTCATTGCAGATTAAACAGATTTTTAAAAATAACAATTTTTTTTCGTCAAAAAAAGATTAATTATGTACAGTATGTATTCTTTTAATAATTGTTTTTAATTCATAAATGTATTCTTTTAATACAGGACTTTCAACATGTATAATATTTATACTGTATAATATGTACTTTTTAAAAATATTTTTATAAAATTTTATACGTATGTGCAATGTTGTTTTATTACATATTTTCAAATTTAAATGTGTTAGAAAAAAATTTCTCTTCGTGTATTTCAAGAGTTTTTTCCAGCTTACTTGATAATTTCAAGTTTTTTATCGGTTCCTTCAACTTCGAATTATCGAGAGTCAACTGTATTATTTTTTTTTTCTGATTTTCATTTCCAACCCTTTACATTTAAAGCAATAACATTGTAACATCGGTAAGTTAAATAATCATAAAAAATTAACAAAAAAACCAGTGAAATTTCTCAACTTTTCAAACTTTAATTGAGACGCGAAAGCTGAGGATTTTTTTATATGAAAATCTCTTTTGCTTTTTCCTTAAGTTAGTTACCACCAGCTTAAGAAAAAAGAAAAAATTCTAAGGTATAGCGCTTGAGAAGGAAAACAACATTCAGCCCACCATGATGATTTCGCCATGGGGGTTTTATAATAGGAAATAGCGTTGCGAAGTCGTATTTTAAAGTTAAGAGAAGAAAGACTATCTCTCTAAAAAAGAAATTATTATTTCGGAATTTTTTAAAATACGTATTATTTGGGTTGTTATTTTTCTACAATTCGAATTATAAGTTGATTATAAGTGAATTTTCCGAATCACTCGTTTCAAATGTTGCCCAAATTCGTTTAGTAATATAGAGAAAATATGATTTGAAAATATTTGATTAAATATCTACATCTTTAATTTAGGATTTTGTAAAATTGGCAATTTAATATGCATGTAGTTTTCATTGGATGATTTTTTTCAGTATTGTAAATGGTCGATATGTTCATTGGAGCTTACGAAGTATTCATACTTCGCTTGCAATATTTCGAAATTGTGCTTCCAATCACATAAACCATACTGCTGAATCCGGTTTCCAGAAGGGTAAAATTTTATTTCTAACCTTTGCAATGCCTGATGTCGAAACATCAATTTTACTTTCCACGTCGCTTGCCATCAATAAAATATATGCTGGAAAAATCGGTTTTTTCTTCATCTTTTTTTAAATTTGTACTTCCGACTATCGTTTAACCGTTTAAACAAGCCAGGATTAGACAGGAAGAATAAAGAAAAGTACTTCTTTTGTTTCTCCAGACCTGAAAAATAATGGAGATGCCACTTCACAAAAGATAAATTAGTGTTTAGAAACAATACATGAGGGTACCACATTTTTTTCAAATTTTTCATATGCGTATTTTCTTCCTTTTGTCTTCTATTTCCCTAAGTACAATACAACAGATTAAAGGAAAGTTTTACATGTGTGGGAAACACCCTGGGTTCCACCCTGGACACCAAGATTGAATTGAGGCAAAGAATTACCAGTCGACATTTTTACAATAACAAATAATATTTATTCACTTGAATCAATTATTAACCTTCGAAATACAAATATGAAGCAATCAGTCTACGTCAGTGGGATTTAACTTTACTATTAAATTAAATCCCGAAATATGATACTAATCAACTATTAAACTCAATATCTAACGGGTTTACTGGAATAAGAGGACCGAGAGATATACGCAATTTGAGTTACTAGTAATCATTAAGTATCCACTAACTCTAATATTTATCTTACTCTTACTATCCGATGATTGAAGTTTAAATATCACCTGACTTTTAACACTTCACTCCTTTCTAGTCGGCTCAAACTTTCCGAATGTAGATCGCTGCCTGATAGTCAGCCAGAAACTAATCTCACAATCAACTTGAATCTTCTTAGCGCTCCGTATATGTATCTCTTGGCTCAATAGCCTTCTCCGCTAACCAACAACACTCTCCTTATATGCTTTGATTCATTTGCATATCCGTTTTCTCCTTTTAGAGCTGGTTGGAAATATACGCGAATTTACAATCCCCAAAGACGCCCAAGAGTATTAGTGGTAAAGTGCCGTACAGATTCGTCACAACTTGACTTGGTAATGCAAAAAAACCTGACTGCTTGACAGCAAGAAAACGATAAAAGGACAATACAACCTGATTTTTTTATGTGCTCCTATCTGCCGGATCTCCGTCTACTGCTCCTATACTGAGGCTCCTTCTCCTGAGGCTGTTCTGTGGTAGGCTGTCGATCCTCATACTCCTCCGGTGGTCCTTATGGTTCTGTGAAGTGGCTCCTGAGATAATACGGGCAGGGTCTCACTATTGTTCTTTGTAGACCGGACCGGTCTCCCCTCAGCGGCACTGTGTCCTCCGCTATCTTTTGTCCTGGTCTCTCGGGCCTTGCCAGACTCCACTCTTGTTTCTCGACTGCTCTCCTCTTTAGGAGGACTGAATCTCCTATGTCCTTGATTCGATGGTCCTGGAAGTACCTCAGGCTCCTGCGAAGGGTTTTTATTAGTGCCCTGCCTCATATGTTTACGTGATCTAGAAAATATTGACGAATGAACCCCTCTCTTCAGCCCCTGCGGCGGTACAGGCGTTTTCCTTTTATTATGTTCATAGTCAGACCCTTTAAAGGGTATTTTCCTACATATTTTTGTTCTCTTTTTCTCATCCCTTTCTGCCGTGCCCGTCGACTCTACGGCTTTACTGCGTTTAACTCTCAGATCCTCCAATCCGGCATTTCCCTAATCCAATTTACAACTCTTATTCTCATTACCCGAGGGTTTTCTAGAGCGTCTGGATTTTTCCGAGTTCGACCTATCAGGCCAATTACTCGATCCCTTTCCCTCATATATTGTCTCATTAATACTATCATAACTACTTGTGTCATAATTTCTCGGATGATAAATCCGTACTTGGTCAACATTTACTGTGACCTTTCTTCCTCTTTTCCAAATGGTCAAACTGTTGTTTTTAACTTCCAACACTCTGTATGGCCCTTCAAATCTAGGCATAAATTTTCCTACAACTCTTCCAACCTGCTCCTAAAAATTATTTTTTTTATTCATTCTTGCATTCTATAAGATGTTAAATAATTTCTAAATATGCTGTAATATCTAGAAAAGTGTGGGTGCTTCTACTAAATAAAAAAAAGAGATATGTTCAGGTTTTAAATTTTAAAGTTAAAACGTAACTTCCAACTCTTTAAGTTTATTCAAAAAATTTTAAAAGAGGTTTCTGGTAGTAATGTTTGGTATTATTAATAGAATAGATTATTTTTCTTAATTTAAAACTTATGCCAATACAAAGTAATTTACGCATCAAACATTTAACCGAAATAAGGAAAGTGTAGTTAGTAATTATGTCCTCAGATGGCGACACCAGCAATTTTGAAATCGTGGAATTTTGAGGATTCTTGTACCAGGACGGAATGCCCTATAATTTATGGATCACAAATGCTTATTTTTAAAGTCTTCATTCGAGACAAGGTCTACTCTTAATTTTATCTTGTAAAACGTTGCCCATTCAAGGCGTTCTCGAATCAGAGAGGTGAAAGTAAGCAGCAAGAACAATATTGACGAAATAAAACGTCACTCCATTCACATCGGTCAAAATAAGAAAACGTTTTTCATTCACATGAATCAATATCAGGGGAATGGGGAGAGACACAAAGAGGCGTTTCCTTTTCAGAAATTCTTGCACGAGCTTCGCTGTACAACACGATTCCTTCATCGTTTTGAATAGCATTTTTAAACTTGCCTCTACACATTTCTCGAGGTCCTGGACCCTACACAAATATAGGTCCCACCCAGGGCCGGGCCGTGACCTTTGGGGGCTAACAAAATATGGGGGCCCCCTAAATAATTAAAAATTTCGTCATTTTCTTTTAAAAAAAATTGAGCGGGAAAATTTAAAATATATGAAACTTAAGGTTTTTTTAGTTTATACAATCTAAATACGTTATAAACAATTACATAATTTACGATAAAACTTTTCTACACTTTGGTGCGGCAAATTTCTTTATTTACTCATCATATTTTAAGTCTTTGGTGAGATCAGTATTAACAGAAATGAGTGATAAATAATTAAGCCTAGTATTTGTCATTGCTGCCCTATATTTGTTTTTTATATAGGACATTTTAGAGAATGCACACTCCGCTTCACAACTAGTAATAGGGAGTATTAGCAAAATCTTTAAAATGGTATAAAAATTTGGAAGAACTTCAACAAGTTTGTTTTCAAAAATTAAATTGAATATATCACTACAAGTATAGGACTCCAGCTCAGTTTTTTTAAATTTTTAAATAAACTTTGAATTGAACACCTTCTGGTCTACGTCATCTGAATAGTAATTAATAGCGCGTACACTCTCCAAGTCAACGTTCTTCTTACTTTGATCTTTCAAATCCATCAAAAATTTTAATTTCTTACTTTGTCCTGCATATATATACTTGGTTTCTTCTATTTAAATCAAGGATTAGCTTATCTAACGCAACAATAAGCGTGTCTCTTTTAAATTTTTCTGTCCCATACACAGCTTTTTCTGTAGATTTATCTGCAGATTTTGAAATAAGTCGTCATCGCTATATTC
Organism: Trichonephila clavipes; assembly: GCA_019973935.1. NCBI lineage: Eukaryota > Metazoa > Arthropoda > Arachnida > Araneae > Nephilidae > Trichonephila > Trichonephila clavipes. The sequence continues at coordinate 262,964 of BMAU01018603.1, forward strand.
TTGGCCACATCGCTGTATTCTATTCCTACTCTAGGACTTAATTTTTTGGCTGAGTCTTGATACTGCTTTAGTTTTTTATCTGACTCATATCGTACACTGCTTATAAGCGTTTTTAATGACATAATTAACTTATTCCCTTCACAGATGTCCAAACCAGGAGTCTGTAATTTTTTGTTAATTGAATTAAATCTTTCTAAAATTTCTTCCCAAAATATAATTAAAATGGGAGTTTCGAGTTTTGTTAATTTATTAAATTAATTTACTGCCTCTTTTCGAAAATCAATTTTCTCATTTTCATTGTCACTAAATGTCGTAAGAATATTCATGATATTACTGAAGTAGAATAGAACTCGGCATCTTTTTTCGATTCTGTAAGCACGCAACTTAACCACTGCACTAAAATGATCACTTCAGTCCAGAGGCTGTTACTGGCTTATATAGATACCACCGCCACATTACCATAATTATCTTTTAAGGCTTCAACAACATCGTAGTGACAAGACCATCTGGTCTGCCTTAAACTTTTAAAGGTAAATTTCACGATTTAAAAGTTCCCACCTATGAGTCGAAGCAGAAAAGAAAACATACGTGTTGAACTAAACCAAACAAATTCACGATTTCAGTTGCGACCTTAACTTATTCTGTACAACCAGATTAAGAAAATGTGCAGCACACGGCGCATAGTTAGTGATTTTATTTTTTCTTTTAAAAGAGTTTTCACACCATTATATCGACCGGACATATAGCAGCGTTGTCAAATGACTGTCCCCTTCAATTATCCTATTAGTTTCTAAAAAAATCTTGTAGAGAATTAAGTAAGCATAAGCCAGTGTGACTGCTAATCTTAATTAATGAGACTCGTCTCTCATACACTTTCCCCCGAAAACAATATCGTAGTACAATAGCAAGTTGGTCATTATGGAACAAATCTGGTGTTTAATCTATCACAATTGAATAGTACTTTGTGTGTCATCGTTATTTATTTGAGTTGTAAGTGTTTTAATCATTTGCTTGCCCATGATCTCAATTATTTGCTCATATATTGTTTTTGATACGTACGATATTAACGAGTTTGGTCGTAATTCTCGCTGTTCAATATGTTCACGAACGAATGAATGGGTCGAATTCTGCTAACAATTCCAGGGCACCCATAACATTACCACTATGAGGAGAACCAAAAACTTCCTCGGTACCCCTCTAATTGATAAACCTCTTATAGCCAAATACTTTACTACCGAAATAACTCGTTTGGGGACATTGTTGTAATATTCTGTATCTTTTCTTAGTTGCCCCTGTAACTGTCTATCTAAAACAGACTATTTTCCTTTCGAGGCAACCAAACTATCATTGAATTTTTATGTTCAATAGAACTTTTATGATTTTCTAAACAACTGTTTCCAATCAATGTTACGTGTTTCCAATCAGAAAAGGCGGTTGTGTATTGAGAATTTGTTTTGAAAAAAAGTTTGCAGGTCAAACAAAAAATACTACCAATACTAGTTGAATAATCGAACCAAAATCTTGCCAGCACTTGGTCATTTTTTTAATTAAATATTTATTCGAAAATGATATCTTTTGTTCTTTTTTGTTCTCTTACCGAAACAGAATATATATTGTTTGTATCTTTATTTTGAAAATAACTCATTTCATGTGAAAGGATATAATCAATAAAATTATTATTTAGAGATTTAGGCCACGAACCCCCGCCAACGTATAATTCTCAAACTTATACCCAACATTTTCTAAACACTTTTCGGTCGGGGCAATACTGATGTCCTCTGGGTGAACAATATCTTTTTCAGAAGGCTGCTGGTCAACGTAATCTTGCATATTTTCATCATTAATATTTGCATGTTGTGTTTCTCCGTTTTCATTGGCTAAGTTCCTTTCCATTTCGCTTGTTAATGTCTCTGCGTTTGTTATATTATTGTTACTTTGTTCCATTGTAAAAAAAGTTAAATTTTTAACACATTTAATTTTTTTTCTTTTTCTCGATTTAACAGTAGTTTTCGTTTTTCCGCTACACTTTTATATTTTCTGCCAGACATATTTATATTGTTAACTAAGTACTTGATTTTCCTGAAGATCAGAGTTTAAAAGTTTAGGTCATAAAATTACGATAACACAATCGATGTGCTTAATAAATTAAAAATATTCTAACAATTTTTTACAAAACAATATAGTATATCTCTAAGGTAATTGAAAAAAAGTACCTAGTTAGTTTAAAAAAATGAAAAATTCTTGTCTGTATTCGCGAAAACCTAAAACGCTGATTATTATGTATTAGCCCATCAGTTTAAAGGGGATTTTATAAAAATAAACTTTAGAATTATTTGCCACACTTTAAATAAATATGGTTTTTCCGTTGTCATCCATTATTTGCTGTAGCTACCTATACTTAAAAAAGCTGACTTATTACGAAAATCAAGACTATTTTACATTTATCCATAATATTCGCGGTGAATTTCCATGACCCACATAAGCTGATTGCTACTTTTTATATCCTATAGAATTAATTAAGTTAATACAAATTTTAAGACAACATACATATTTATGGGAAATCCTAATGTTTTCAATCTTTGAAAATACTTAATCGTTACTTCAATATCTTCCTACTTAAATAATTTAGAAATGTGTATTGGCACTTACTTTTTACTTGAAAAAACAGGTACCTATGTTTTAATTGTAGGTAGTATGCACAAGACACAGCACCAAAGTAGTATATTATTGTAAATTAGAATTATTATTGCTGAAAAATAAATGGCTACAGAAATAGTGCCGCTACATTTGTGTAAATGCTTGATGCTCGCCGGCGCCGCTCTATGCTAGAGCCTCTGTCTATTAATTTCCGCGTATTCGGTGGTAGGATGGACGAACGAAAGACTAAATTGCTCTTGCTCTTGAAAATGAAAATAAATGTGATATGGTACTTCTGGTTTTTTTTTTTTATTCTTTTACTGGGGTTTATTATTTCATTACTATCTTGAAATTTATTATTTTATTACATCTTTTTCTGTTTATCTTCAACGGAGAACGGGCCCCCCTAGAAACCGGGGGCTCAGGGCTGCAGCCCATACGTAGATCCCGCCTCGGTCCCACCTATAATCCTTAAAAGTAGACAATCGCACGAACCGGCTAGCCCGACTGATACCTTTCGATTGAATGAGTAATGATGGTGGGCGAAATGAACAGCGGTCTTCACATATTGCCAGTTGACATATCCTCCGAAATTACCAGATTTTTGGATAGTACAACATTTGACCAAAGAAATTATACGAATCACGATCTTATTGAGGCTTAATCGAGAACAAGATGAGGCCCCTGGCACAGTTGTCCCATGCCTCTACAAATGTTACGTCAAATGATCTCATAGCGTACGGGGGAAAATATGTAATGGTGGAGTGAACATGAGAAAAAACCTGCTTTTATATAGTAATGTAAAAAGTTATTAACAGGAAGGAGTCTTAAATCTTATTTCTCACAATATGTAACTCTGATTATATTAATTTGCTCGTATGACATCACGACTTATATCATAGGATATCCCTATAGTACTATATTCTATACAATATACCATAAACAGTAGCGCACATAAAAATTTATCAAGGAAAAGGGGGTGGGGGTACGGGGTCAAAAGCTCACCATTCTTGTATCATGCTCCTTTTGATTTTGTTGATTTTCAGGAACAAAACACGGTAAAAAATTAATTATTGAATAAATAATTAGAATTAATTCATAAAATCAATCATTAATAGAAAATACTTAATTAAATTTTACGTACTACATACTTAGAATAATAATCAATCGGAAAAAATATCAAGGGCTTTGGGGGGCGGTCACTGACCATCTATATTAATAAAGTTTAAGCATGTGTGTTTCACCTCTACAGCCCAAACTAAGCAACCCAGAAGTATGAAACTTGCCACATAATTATTCTATGTCCTGATGATGTGCACAACGAAGAGGTTTTTTCGAAATTCGATTTTTTTAAATTAAATTTTTAAACGATTTTTTCATCAACAAATGGGTATTTAGTTAGTTGTTTGCGCAACAGTCTCATTTGTTTTGCTTATCCATTTGAAAACATTCCGAACCATTTTTACATTCAACGCATTTTATCCTTTTACTTAATTTTTTTTAAAAAAAGGATGTAATTTAATTAATGTTATAATTTCAACTATACTCTAGGTTACTTCATATTCATTTGTTTATTTTATTAATGTTTAAATTTTTTATATTTAAAATTTTCATTCAAAATTAAGGCTTAATTTTTCTTTTTTAGATTACCCTTTGATTTAAATTGCAATAATTTCTACTTTAGTGTCACACAGTTTTATGTTTTATTTTCTGAACTGTAATTTTCTTGCTTATAATTATGTGATAACGTGACTCAAAAGTCAGTTTTTTCGTCAAAAAATTATTTGTGAAGCTTTTTGTAAACAGAAGCTTGGATAATGAGGTACTTATGTTGTAGCATCTCCCCACAGCGAAATTGATCACACGCTAATCACACCTTGATACCAAAACAACAAAGATTCTAACATATTTTATATAAAATCAGTCAGATTTCTAGGAAAATGACGCGATTCGTGAGGTGCCAATAAGCAAAAAAATGATTTCTGAAGCATTTTGTAAACAGTAACTTAGATTAAGTGGTACTTATGTATTAGCGTACTTAGGCTACAATCCATCTGTACCCAGCTCATTAAAAAGTATAGCGTAAAACTAAGTTATCACCTGAATATTGGTATATTTCAGCAGTACTTCTTGCCTACTTCCAACTGCATATCATGACCATTTGGTCAAAAAAATAAGTACTTATGTATTATCGCAACCTATTGGCGGCATTATATGAAACAAAGCACACTGTTGCCTATTCAGCATGGACGACACATAAAAAATGGCAGTTGCCAACTTGGCGAGTTATTAATAGAGTTGGCAACTAACTATACATAAGTACCAAATCTTCCTATAACATTCCGGTTCTTACATATTATTCCAACCTATTGTCGACATTACATGAAACGAAGCGCATGGTTGCCACAATTTAGCACGTACAACACATGCGGAATTTTGAACGTTGGCATTGATGCGATAAAATGTAAGTAATAACATTTTTACCCATTGAAAATGAAAAAGAATAGTACTTTTCCTGATACTTACCTATTAACCGTAGCCAAAGTGGCACATTTTTCACCAAAATTTGACTGTTTTTTCTCATATAAAACACATCTGTTTTGATATTGTGGTGCAAATTTTGCTGCAGTGGTGCCAATACGTAAGTGCCTTTTTCCTTTATTGGCAAAATCCATGTTTTTCAATTGTAACAGAAAAGTAGAAAAATAAAACTAAAAGAAAATGACACTCAATTCAAACTGATTGGAATTAACAGATTGTCAATGGTGTGTGTGATTTAAGTTAAAATTTCTATTTACTTATTAATTTCTTGATTTTTTTTCTCCTGAGCAGTTTATGGTAGTTTCATCAAAATCAGAGCTTAATTTATCTATTTTAAAGTAGCTATTTGGTTTGAATTAATATTATAATTTCTACTATGTGTGTAAGGTTACTTTTATATTTATTTTTATTTTATGCTATACTGTCCATATATGATACATATATATTTCACCTATCATTATAGCTATTTATCATTGTATGTACTCATTCATTTGCTCTTTGCAATAAAATTATAATTTTTTGTAGAAGTATTGCAAAAAAGTATTGTCACAATTTTTGAGCAACACGGTTTATGATTTGTTTCATTCAGTACTGTTGGTTCTGAACAATAAAGTTGAAAATCCTAGCTAGCAATATAACAAAGAGAGTGATAAATGAAACTAATGGAAAAACAATTTATTGCTGAAATAAAACCCTTTTTTCATGAATTAATTAACGCAGTACATTTTTTTATAAAAAAAAAAGTTACCGATGAGTAAAATTTGGAAATTTTAACTTAAAAATTAATCCCTTAAAAATTTTGTAACTTTAATAAAAATATTGGCAAACACAAGTTTATTCTAAGCAAAGATCAAAGCTGCTAACTTGGAGAGTTATTTTGAATGTTCACATTGGTTCGATAAAACGCAAGTACCAACATTTCATTCCATTCCATCCGTATTTTTATCACCGCAGCCAAAATGGCACTTTTTTTCACAAAAATTTGACTGATTTTTTTTCTTTATCATATAAAACACATAAGAATCTATTGTTTTGATATTGCAAATTTTGCTGAGGTGACGCCGATACGTAAGTACCCTTTTCCTCTATTGTCAAATTACATTGTAACAAAAAAAGAAAAATGTAACGGAAAGAAATGACACTTAAAACTAATTGGGATTAACAGATTGCCAATATTTTGCGATTTAAGCTAATTCTTTTTTTTTTACGAACAAGATTTTTTTTTACGTTTTTTTTTTGTATTATCCATCTAGGGATAATACAAAATGCTTGGGCTACAATTTATCTGATTTTGATATCAAGGTAGTAAGCCCCAAAGTAAGTAAAGCTTGAAATTGAATCATTGCCTGAATATCGGTACGCTTTAGCGTTACGTCTTACCTACTTCCAACCTAATAGCGTGACAATTAGGTCTGGAAAAGCTTATTGTTCTTCTTTTATTTGCTAATTCCATGTTTCATCAGTTGCGTTGAGTTGAGTTAATATTAACGTCGCACTGTTCAGCTACACGAGGGCTTTTGGCGACGGACCACGTAATTTTGAACCATGGTCAAGTGACGTGGACGACACCTGAGCTGGCACCCCCCTCTCCTAACTACCACACCACACCAACGGGAGGACGTTTCAGCTCTCGACAGATTTAACGTGCATCGCTGCCCTACACGGCGGGTCTTTAGTGGTACTGGGATCGAACTCATGACATGCCTGCCATGGTTGGATACCTTAACCACTGGGCTACCGCAGCCCTGTTTCATCAGTTGCAAAATAGTAACAAAATTATAGCTAACTAGCCATAATCCACCCGCTTCATTGTGTATTTCACGATGTTGTATAAATAAATACTGTTTACATATTCATAAATTTTTTATGTCTAGCATTAAGAAATTGATTGTATTGAAAAATATTTTTATAGCTGTAACTCTCTCCCGCCACATGTTTCTATTATCCCCTTCTCTCAACACCAGAAAAGACGACATGATTCTTTTAATTCGCCTATTGTCAATGGGGTGCCGGCTCTCCTTTACCATTATGGCGGCCAGACTGGCTGTCGTCACTCCAGGAGTTCAGACAATAAACAATGACCCCATGGCCACGTGTACTGGTCATTTTACAGCTGGTGGATCTATAAAATCTAGGGGCAATCGATGGGTGTGAGTTCACAACAATCGAATACGTCGTACTTGTCATTTAACAGCTGGTGAAACTATAAAACTTATCGTGAATCGAAGGATGGGGATTCACAACAATCAACGACGTCACAACTCCTTCACTGGACTGCTCTGGCCTCAGTTTGGTTTAGTTCGTAACATTTCACACCGAAAGGTTGTCTTATCAATGAGACCGACCAGGACAGCAATCCAAGTAACAAATACAATCACAAGTAAAATAAACAAATAAATCCAAAATTCTATAAAATGTACACTTTACAATAAAACTTAAATTCCGAATCTTGGATTATTTTTTTCCATTTCTTAAAGTTACACCACAAAATTTAGGGTTTTAAAGAAATTAAATCATATCATAATATTCCTATGATTCTAATACATCAAATCGCTCATTCAATTGTGTTAAACATCCGTGAGCGTACACAGTACTAAGAGACACAAAAGATTTACCATAACACATAATTTCCTTCCCCTTACACACACACCAACACTCATACTCATAGAAATATTAATTCACACCTAGTACAAATCCTAAGAATTGCTCATTCTCATCTGCTTATTCCAACGATATTAAATAAACAAAATAAACATTTATAAATTCCAAGCTTTGCAAAAAACATTAAAAAACAAATTTTTAAATTAGGAAGTTTAAACTAAGACTTATTTAAATTGAGTTAGATGTTAGTTATCGGTAAGCATTCTCACAACCATTTTATAACAAGTTATTCACAATTCATGGTATTGTCTTACATTACGTTAGTTATTGAGGAAACACTTTAATTGGGAATATAATTAACAAACCTCATTAGCTCATGCAATGAATTTACTAAATCTACATTATGTACACGGAACAAACTTGCCCATGGCTCTAATTTACCTTTGGTCTGTCCGACTTCCGACCCAACCCTACTCAACAATTTTAACACAAAGTCAATTTGCTTTACACGGTTTTTCCAAATTTGCATCAGAAGGTCTATATCAACCATTCGTGATACATCCACCTGCTCTAACCATCTCAAAATCTGAGTCATTAACTTACATCCATAAGATGAAACACATACAAACTTAAACCTCGCTTTTCTAAAAATGTACATTCCAAATGACATAACGCGTGCGGCATGCTTCGGATAACTCATCATGAGAGAACGACGAAAATACCACTTCCATAAATCCAGTACAGTGACCCACGATGCCGCGTTGTTCCTTTCTACCCAACCTTCCCTTTTTAACAAAAGATAAATCTCGGCTCGCGTCACATGGTTCTAATTCCTATACTTCATACATTTGATACGCGGGTACGGGTATCGGTTCACTCTTCCTAACCAAACAACGGGCAGAGTACAGTTTGACTGCCCCATCTCGTTTACACCTAAATCTAAAAGATACTCTGTATCATCTCGTAGTGAATTAACATCTGGGATGAACAACAAGTTTTGATTCTAAATGGCTTTCCCGTAATTAAATTAATATCCTTCTGCCTTAAAACAATCATCCCAGGATCTGGTGGAAACCCTTCTTTCTTTTTAGCGTTAATAATTCTCTACTTCGATCAGGCGGTAATTTAAAATACTATTGACTTTCCCTTAAAATACCCTGAAAGTCAATATCCATAAATAGCTTTACCGAATAGAGAATTTCGAAATCTTTCACTATTCCTTCTGAGCTATTCTCTATAACCAAATTTGCCATTTCTCGCTTCCCACGGTACAATTTTATTAAATTAAGACGATAAATGGTACTGCGATCTCTTTTTCCGGGTAAATCCATCTCAGAATTAAATTTTGAACCAATGTTAGACCTATTATCCATCTCTAAACTATCCTTATAAATCTCCCTTGGTTCTGAGAGAGGCAAACGCATTGCTAACCCGTCTCCCAAGCCTTCCCGCACATCTGCTTTACACATGTTTTCTTTCCCCCATTTAACTGCCCTGCTATCTTAGTTATTGTATAACTTCGAAAACTTTCCCGATTCACTGTTAACTGCTTTTCACAACTCATTAACGTCCCAATGGTATATTTTTCCTCGCAGATATTCTCACAAATCAATCCTTCAGGGTTTGCCCCTCCCCTATCTCCTTTCAATTCAAAAGAGCCACTCCAATGTTATCCGGATTTATTACCCGCTGTGCACCCATCGCCACAGCTCTGACCCTTCCTTCACATACCCCTACTTTCACTTCACAATCACTACTTCTATACACATTGAGTTCTTTCCCTTCCTCAACCTTAAAAATATTACTCTTTTCTGTTCCTCTCCCTCTAACTTCAGACGGGGGAAAACGTTCGTCCATCTCACTGGGGGGTCACAATTTTCAAAATCACAAGACATGGCGTTCTCTACGCTTTTATTAACTACTGGGTTAATTAACGGCCTGCACTTACTAAACGGTTCCTTAACTTCTGCGGTACGGTTTTCTGACAAATAACAAACATTTGCGAGATTGTTAATCCTATTTCCTGCCTTCAATTCATTTTCATATAACTTATTTCTGAGTTGAGCTCTTAGTCTTTCTAATTCAAATTCCTAGCTAGTCTACGTTCCTCGAAATTCCTAATTTCCCGTTTTTCCTCAAAATACCCTCCAACAAACATTTAGCTACTTCCTCAGTATAGTATTTACTTTGACAAATTCTCTTAATTTCCCTCTTGGGTAGAGTAATATCAATTTCTACCCTTAATTCTTTCGCAACTTCTAACAATACGTCTTTTCTTTCTCTTAACAGAAACGCCATGATGTACTAATACACACAAAACCAAATCTAAACTTAATAGTTACAAAAATTTCACAAAGACTCAAGGTAACCTAACAATACACTAGGCCTATACTTAACTATATTTTGCACATATGCGCAAATCTAACCAACACAATAAGCTACACAACAGTGTACTCCAACTCAACAAGTATAACTACTGTATAATAAATTTCACAAATCTAAAATCACAACACTAATATTGCACATTTATACACTTCATACAAAACTGAAAAATCTTTCCGGTCTCTTATTGTTTACTAACTTTACCTAGTCTTTATATTCCTTATTTAAAACATTTTACGTACAAAATCAATACTCAGTTGCTGCCCAGAAAATAATCTCAATGAAAAGACTCACCTTCAAATTTGTAGAGGACACACAGGAATTCTGGCACTTGACACTTGAAAATCTGGAAAACGGCACTCCTAACACAGGCAAACAGATACTCAATGATTTCGCAGGCAGGAACGGGACATGCTTGAATCATATACTTCTCACAGCTGGGGACACCAGGAAAACATCTCATAGCAAGCAATTCCAAAATACAGGCGGGCTCACTTCATCATTAGCAGGAACGGGAGACACTTGTATCCAGCACTTCTCACAGCTGGGAACTCCAAGAATTAGCCATCATTCAACTCGTCTCATCACAATCGCACACGGCTGGCATTTTTTTCTCTTCACTTAAAACTAAGGATTCGGGCATCTATTTACTTAAATGCCGGGTCAACACCGCTGCCACCAATTTAATATATATATTAGCTGTAACGTCGTGAGTAGCTAGCCATCAATAAACTGTCACAGCCTAATTTGAAAATAAAACTATTGTTTATTTTCTAAACAATTTGTTAGTGAAGCAATAGATTACAGTTCATATGCCAAGCCGGTGAAGTCAGTCTATATTCTATTCTCAACGCCACCGGCGTTCATCGTCTTTCCACTCCAACCTCGGACTAAGCCCTTTTCTTTAGCGCTCTCTACCGGTCCGTTCCAACCAGGGCTCTCCTCTCCTGCTTTCTCGATCCAGGGCAGGGCTTTTCCCTTTCCCCATCCAGGGCCAGTCTCCTCTCTCGTTTTTTTTTTTTTTTTTTCGTCTCCTGAAAAAAAACCCTTTTAAACACCAGGGGTGTGTCCACAACACGCCCCTTCTTATTGGCAGGTCACAAAAGTCTCTCTCGGCCTCCCTCGTCCTATTTGCGCATAACACACCCGGGCCGTCTGGTCCAAGGCACCATAATTCCTTATCCAACATCTGGGCACATGTCCATCACGCCACCTGTTTCTATTACCCCCTTCTCTCAACACCAGAAAAGACGACATGATTCTTTTAATTCGCCTATTGTCAATGGGGTGCCGGCTCTCCTTTACCATTATGGCGGCCAGACTGGCTGTCGTCACTCCAGGAGTTCAGACAATAAACAATGACCCCCATGGCCACGTGTACTGGTCATTTTACAGCTGGTGGATCTATAAAATCTAGGGGCAATCGATGGGTGTGAGTTCACAACAATCGAATACGTCGTACTTGTCATTTAACAGCTGGTGAAACTATAAAACTTATCGTGAATCGAAGGATGGGGATTCACAACAATCAACGACGTCACAACTCCTTCACTGGACTGCTCTGGCCTCAGTTTGGTTTAGTTCGTAACATTTCACACCGAAAGGTTGTCTTATCAATGAGACCGACCAGGACAGCAATCAAGTAACAAATACAATCACAAGTAAAATAAACAAATAAATCCAAAATTCTATAAAATGTACACTTTACAATAAAACTTAAATTCCGAATCTTGGATTATTTTTTTCCATTTCTTAAAGTTACACCACAAAATTTAGGGTTTTAAAGAAATTAAATCATATCATAATATTCCTATGATTCTAATACATCAAATCGCTCATTCAATTGTGTTAAACATCCGTGAGCGTACACAGTACTAAGAGACACAAAAGATTTACCATAACACATAATTTCCTTCCCCTTACACACACACACCAACACTCATACTCATAGAAATATTAATTCACACCTAGTACAAATCCTAAGAATTGCTCATTCTCATCTGCTTATTCCAACGATATTAAATAAACAAGATAAACATTTATAAATTCAAGCTTTGCAAAAAACATTAAAAAACAAATTTTTAAATTAGGAAGTTTAAACTAAGACTTATTTAAATTGAGTTAGATGTTAGTTATCGGTAAGCATTCTCACAACCATTTTATAACAAGTTATTCACAATTCATGGTATTGTCTTACATTACGTTAGTTATTGAGGAAACACTTTAAGTGGGAATATAATTAACAAACCTCATTAGCTCATGCAATGAATTTACTAAATCTACATTATGTACACGGAACAAACTTGCCCATGGCTCTAATTTACCTTTGGTCTGTCCGACTTCCGACCCAACCCTACTCAACAATTTTAACACAAAGTCAATTTGCTTTACACGGTTTTTCCAAATTTGCATCAGAAGGTCTATATCAACCATTCGTGATACATCCACCTGCTCTAACCATCTCAAAATCTGAGTCATTAACTTACATCCATAAGATGAAACACATACAAACTTAAACCTCGCTTTTCTAAAAATGTACATTCCAAATGACATAACGCGTGCGGCATGCTTCGGATAACTCATCATGAGAGAACGACGAAAATACCACTTCCATAAATCCAGTACAGTGACCCACGATGCCGCGTTGTTCCTTTCTACCCAACCTTCCCTTTTTAACAAAAGATAAATCTCGGCTCGCGTCACATGGTTCTAATTCCTATACTTCATACATTTGATACGCGGGTACGGGTATCGGTTCACTCTTCCTAACCAAACAACGGGCAGAGTACAGTTTGACTGCCCCATCTCGTTTACACCTAAATCTAAAAGATACTCTGTATCATCTCGTAGTGAATTAACATCTGGGATGAACAACAAGTTTTGATTCTAAATGGCTTTCCCGTAATTAAATTAATATCCTTCTGCCTTAAAACAATCATCCCAGGATCTGGTGGAAACCCTTCTTTCTTTTTAGCGTTAATAATTCTCTACTTCGATCAGGCGGTAATTTAAAATACTATTGACTTTCCTTAAAATACCCTGAAAGTCAATATCCATAAATAGCTTTACCGAATAGAGAATTTCGAAATCTTTCACTATTCCTTCTGAGCTATTCTCTATAACCAAATTTGCCATTTCTCGCTTCCCACGGTACAATTTTATTAAATTAAGACGATAAATGGTACTGCGATCTCTTTTTCCGGGTAAATCCATCTCAGAATTAAATTTTGAACCAATGTTAGACCTATTATCCATCTCTAAACTATCCTTATAAATCTCCCTTGGTTCTGAGAGAGGCAAACGCATTGCTAACCCGTCTCCCAAGCCTTCCCGCACATCTGCTTTACACATGTTTTCTTTCCCCCCCATTTAACTGCCCTGCTATCTTAGTTATTGTATAACTTCGAAAACTTTCCCGATTCACTGTTAACTGCTTTTCACAACTCATTAACGTCCCAATGGTATATTTTTCCTCGCAGATATTCTCACAAATCAATCCTTCAGGGTTTGCCCCTCCCCTATCTCCTTTCAATTCAAAGAGCCACTCCAATGTTATCGGATTTATTACCCGCTGTGCACCCATCGCCACAGCTCTGACCCTTCCTTCACATACCCCTACTTTCACTTCACAATCACTACTTCTATACACATTGAGTTCTTTCCCTTCCTCAACCTTAAAAATATTACTCTTTTCTGTTCCTCTCCCTCTTACTTCAGACGGGGGAAAACGTTCGTCCATCTCACTGGGGGGTCACAATTTTCAAAATCACAAGACATGGCGTTCTCTACGCTTTTATTAACTACTGGGTTAATTAACGGCCTGCACTTACTAAACGGTTCCTTAACTTCTGCGGTACGGTTTTCTGACAAATAACAAACATTTGCGAGATTGTTAATCCTATTTCCTGCCTTCAATTCATTTTCATATAACTTATTTCTGAGTTGAGCTCTTAGTCTTTCTAATTCAAATTCCCTAGCTAGTCTACGTTCCTCGAAATTCCTAATTTCCCGTTTTTCCTCCAAAATACCCTCCAACAAACATTTAGCTACTTCCTCAGTATAGTATTTACTTTGACAAATTCTCTTAATTTCCCTCTTGGGTAGAGTAATATCAATTTCTACCCTTAATTCTTTCGCAACTTCTAACAATACGTCTTTTCTTTCTCTTAACAGAAACGCCATGATGTACTAATACACACAAAACCAAATCTAAACTTAATAGTTACAAAAATTTCACAAAGACTCAAGGTAACCTAACAATACACTAGGCCTATACTTAACTATATTTTGCACATATGCGCAAATCTAACCAACACAATAAGCTACACAACAGTGTACTCCAACTCAACAAGTATAACTACTGTATAATAAATTTCACAAATCTAAAACCACAACACTAATATTGCACATTTATACACTTCATACAAAACTGAAAAATCTTTCCGGTCTCTTATTGTTTACTAACTTTACCTAGTCTTTATATTCCTTATTTAAAACATTTTACGTACAAAATCAATACTCAGTTGCTGCCCAGAAAATAATCTCAATGAAAAGACTCACCTTCAAATTTGTAGAGGACACACAGGAATTCTGGCACTTGACACTTGAAAATCTGGAAAACGGCACTCCTAACACAGGCAAACAGATACTCAATGATTTCGCAGGCAGGAACGGGACATGCTTGAATCATATACTTCTCACAGCTGGGGACACCAGGAAAACATCTCATAGCAAGCAATTCCAAAATACAGGCGGGCTCACTTCATCATTAGCAGGAACGGGAGACACTTGTATCCAGCACTTCTCACAGCTGGGAACTCCAAGAATTAGCCATCATTCAACTCGTCTCATCACAATCGCACACGGCTGGCATTTTTTCTCTTCACTTAAAACTAAGGATTCGGGCATCTATTTACTTAAATGCCGGGTCAACACCGCTGCCACCAATTTAATATATATATTAGCTGTAACGTCGTGAGTAGCTAGCCATCAATAAACTGTCACAGCCTAATTTGAAAATAAAACTATTGTTTATTTTCTAAACAATTTGTTAGTGAAGCAATAGATTACAGTTCATATGCCAAGCCGGTGAAGTCAGTCTATATTCTATTCTCAACGCCACCGGCGTTCATCGTCTTTCCACTCCAACCTCGGACTAAGCCCTTTTCTTTAGCGCTCTCTACCGGTCCGTTCCAACCAGGGCTCTCCTCTCCTGCTTTCTCGATCCAGGGCAGGGCTTTTCCCTTTTCCCCATCCAGGGCCAGTCTCCTCTCTCGTTTTTTTTTTTTTTTTTTTTCGTCTCCTGAAAAAAAACCCTTTTAAACACCAGGGGTGTGTCCACAACACGCCCCTTCTTTTGGCAGAGTCACAAAAGTCTCTCTCGGCCTCCCTCGTCCTATTTGCGCATAACACACCCGGGCCGTCTGGTCCAAGGCACCATAATTCCTTATCCAACATCTGGGCACATGTCCATCACGCCACCTGTTTCTATTACCCCCTTCTCTCAACACCAGAAAAGACGACATGATTCTTTTAATTCGCCTATTGTCAATGGGGTGCCGGCTCTCCTTTACCATTATGGCGGCCAGACTGGCTGTCGTCACTCCAGGAGTTCAGACAATAAACAATGACCCCATGGCCACGTGTACTGGTCATTTTACAGCTGGTGGATCTATAAAATCTAGGGGCAATCGATGGGTGTGAGTTCACAACAATCGAATACGTCGTACTTGTCATTTAACAGCTGGTGAAACTATAAAACTTATCGTGAATCGAAGGATGGGGATTCACAACAATCAACGACGTCACATTATAATTATTTTAGTACAAAAAATAACTTTTTAATTAATTAAATGCTACTAATTTTCCTTTATTTCCCAAACTTTGAATATGTGTTTAGATTACTGAATCTGTGGTGATAGAGCTGGTTTGTTGTTACTCGATTCGAGGTATAAATAATAGTGACCACTTGTAGCGGATGTGTAATATTGGCTATTTGTGATGCAACGAAGTCTATGATCTGTGATTTCTGACTAAGTGTTAAATTTCTGGTTCTTTTTTGAAAATCGTTTGGCTTATTATTCAGCCAATCTAAGTCCCTCTCGTTATAGGAGTGCTGCCAGGTTGCTGTTTAAAATTCGAGCGATTAGATTTGATCCTATGATATTTCCTTAGTTAGAATTTGTGTATATTTTTATTTCCCATATTCTATATTTTTATCTTTTTAATTTGTGATACACTAAAAGTCATAATATTTCTTTTTATATTTATATATATACAGTCGGACCTCTAAATTGCGAATTTTTCTATATAGGGAACTTTTTCCTGAAACCAAGAACATTTCACGATTTTCTTCACAAAATAACCTCCCAATAGCGAAGTGCATTTTCTATATAATGAACATTTTCTCTTGTGATTCAACTTTTTGTCTCCCCTTTTTCAAAAGTATTCCTGGACATTTCAAGTTATTCTTTCTTTTAACTCATATGGTGGTCAAAAATCTTGAAATTTTTTTATTAGGTACCTAGAATTCAATAGAGAGCAATAGAATTCTTGGCGTTTCATCCAAGAAGTGTAACCTTTAACCTCCATCTTCCAGTTCCCTAGAAACATCTTCGATATCCCCTTTCCACCCTCAGTGGAGTTGTCTTGTCTACCCGTGTCATGGAACTAGTCTCTGTTCATTTGTGGTGTTGATCCGTCGCACTAATAACTTCGTTTCTTGTTGCTCGAAAATGTCAAAACGTTGAGTGCTTGAGCATCAAAGAAAAATAATAAATTCTTCAGGAGGCGCCAAGAAACTTTTGCTCGCAAGTTTCCTTTCTTTCTTTTTGGTAATATTATACATAAATATTAATTTGCAAAAAGGGGTGAATGATTACTTTTTTTAATGTATAGTGTTTATAAATTTAAAATTTGTTTTAAGTGGTTGAAAAAGAAAATTGAAAGAGATGAATCTCCATATAACGAATTTTTTTCGGGATTCAGCGACTTCGTTATATAGAGGTCCGACTGTATATATATAATAAGAATTGCTCTAAATGGAATTATTTTTTAAGTTCAATTACAAAATAGATTGAGAAATTTTCAGTAGCAAAGACACAAATAATATAACTTGCAGAAAATTTATTTCACTATACTTCACTGATTAATTATACCCATGGCTAAATTTTCAGAATGTCATGAATGAAGACTTTTTAAGAATTAAATTTGAAGTTGAGATTCAATCAAAAATGTTGGTTAGGGAAACAAACATCAATAAGGGAAAATTTATTCAAAAAATAAAATGAGACACTAAGTAGAAATTATTATTTATAGAAAGTGGAAGTTTATTTGCACACGATTATCAATTTCTCCTCTTCCTCACCCTGGATATCCTCCACCCATTAGGCTCTTCATACTTGTTATGCAGTGGCTCTAGTCGCAGCTGTTTCTTGATTCTGCTCAACTTTGTGGGGTTAACAAACTTGTAGAAGGCAGGTGCAAACTCCACCATCCACTTTGGATCCATAATTGTTGCTTCCCGCATGTATTCCTTCGTTGTCTGGACCAACTCATGATACAACACCCTGCAACACACAATATAAGTGTCAATTCTTGCAAACAACAATAGAATTTTTTTCACTTAACACTCACTATTTAGATAATTAAATAGAGTTATGTAGCTTTAGTGTGACATTAATTAAACATCTATTGTTATTTCACTCTTCACATATTTAAACAAGAATTTTGATGCTTGGCTAGACTTCACCTGTTCAGGGCCATGTATGTGATCATGCGTTTTCCCCCTTGCTGATCAGGGTATCATATACTGTACTTATTCAAATCTCAGCCACACTTTTTTCCAGTATTAAAGCTACTGAAAATTGGATGCAGCTTAGAATTGAATTTTAAAAAATGCATTGGAAGGGGCAAATAGAGCAATTATGGGTTCTAAACTATTTTTCATTTTCCATAAAGAATTTTGGCTGTGGCTTAGATTCGAGTAAATACAATATATATGATCACTGTTTCTCTACGCAGAGGCAATCACACAGATGCGATTTAAATTCAGATGTTTTTAATTTGATCCACAGGATATTTATGAATACAAACAACTGCTGTTCGTGATGGGAGTGCCAATACGGTTGCAGCAAAGGAGTTCAAGTTAAAGAGAGAAAATTCAGATGTAAAAAGTTACAATGAGTAGGTATTGAGTGGAGCTTCTGCAAATGGCTGATCAGAGAGCTCAGCTATTTTTGCATTTAAGTCTAGGTGAGAAGTTTAACTAGTAAATGAAGAGAATTTATGAATAAAATTAAAAGATAAATAATATAAATTAAATACACACACACACACACACACACACATATATATATAGGAATTGCAGAAAAGCAGGGTCTGTGGAAATTAAGACCAGGAGTATATTTTTTGATGCTAGTGATTGATTATCAAAGTTGTCAAATTTATAAAAGAAATTGGTAGCATTTCTCATGATCGTTTGTCTAATAGTGGGTATTTTACTTCCTGCTCTGAGGTCTACATTCCTCATGAACCAGCAATTTGTCTGACAGTTAAATTTTGAGCACTTCCTAAATAATTCATTTGGATCTTTGATGCATGTCATAAAACAGGGAAAGTGTAGGTCAGGATCAGTTTTAAGATCAGTGAGTTGAAAAACATTTTTTTTTCTATCATTTAATTTTGATTTTCTGGAAATTAAGGGGTAGAGTTTATGCGTGGCTTTTTAAAATTTTTCTATAATTATAGTTACACGCTGTTTGAAAGTGAGAGTTTTATCAAGGATAATTCCTGGGAGTATTTTTAGCTTGATTACACCAAGGGATTCAATTCTCTCTGATGTAGATGTCAGGTGCTTCTTTTTAATCTAGCATTTTGAGGTGTTGATTGGCTATTTCCACTTGATGAAAAAGTGGTCAAGCTGTGTTAGTGGTGGGAATGTTGTTAACATAGATGTTGAAGAACGTGGGAGAAAGACGGAACCCCGGCAGAAATTGATCTAGTATTTGACAGGGTATCATTAATTTTCACAGAAAACGTTCTATCGGAGAAGGAGGAATTAATTAGGATAATTAATGGTGTTAGCATATTGTATTGAACCCGTTTATAGATAAAACCTGTGTGTCAGATGCGGTTGAAATACTGTACCGGTTTATGTTTTCTTTTTGTGGCCAGATTTAATATACTCTATTGTTCTGAGTAACTGGTGGGTGTTGGAGAGCTGTGGCTGAAAGTCATGCTGCTCCGGAATTAAAATTTGATTTTGATTAGAACAGTGATTCCCAAAGTGGTCTATATGGACCCCCAGGGGTCTATGATGACCTGCAAAGGGTCCACGTCAGCAAAAAAATAATTTGGGGGTCTATGATAGCCTAAACCAAATCATGACTTTGATTTTAAAAGAAAATTTAATAAAATGTAAACCAGATTTACCTATTTAGCAGCTTTATTTACTAAAGTTACTGGGGTTAATTTGCAGTTACAAGGCAACAGCATACATTTTATTAAAAGGACCATCATTGCAGTGTTTCCTGTCAGAATCAAGCTAAGGGAATATAGAGCTGAATGTCACAAATTTTAATAGTTTGTCAATTTGTCACAGACAATCTGCCAGAAAAATGACTTTTTAACCTATGTTCAATATTTAAATGCCCTTTATTCAGGTTTTGAAACTAGGTTTGCAAATGCTTTGACTATTGTAATATCACAGTATATATATAGGAATGAATTCATGTTGTCACATTAAATTTTTTTTAATATTCTAACAAAGATTTTAAAGTAAAGTTTAGAAACAAATGTCAGCAATTATGGCTTTAAAAATATATACCTGTGTAACACACGGTTTAATTCTAAGACCGAAATGTAGATGGCGGTACTTGTAACGGAAGTGTTACCAAGCGAAGCACTGGATTACCGCCAGAGAGAGTTGGGAAATGAATGAGTGAACTTGACTCGTTTCGCTGTCCAATCCTGGACTATGTAATATATTTAATTTCCCCTTATTTCCTCTAAATGTTTAACCTGTATTGTGTCTAAATGTCTGTCCATTGTAACTGTTATTTTATGTCATTAAAACTATTTTAATTACCCCGAGATTCTGTCGATTACTTTGGTTTACCCAGTAATGACGTAAGAGAACCGTTACAAATTGGCGTCAAACGTCGGGCCGATCCGAACAAAATTCCCAACTTTCTCTCGCTTTTTCCACTTAGGTTGAGGCGTTGTCACCCGACAACAAATAGAGAATTCGCAACCCTGCGAATCAATATTGTTTTCATCCAGAAAACCTGTGAACAGATAAGTGTTGTTTATTCTAAATAATCTTACTCTGTTATTCTGTATAAGAACAGTGATTGTACATTATTGCTCTTAGTATGTATTGTGTGTTACAGTATATAGTAACGTAATTGAATTTTAAGTGATATTTTCACTTATTTATTTGTCAGTATTCTTAATACTTTTTTTGAAAACGAAACTCGCATTCTATTGTTTGTTCTGATTAAAGCTATTTGAAGGTTATTTATGAATGTATATTTACTTACCAATTAAGAATTTAATGCCATTAACATATATATACTTTTGTTATCTAGAAATTATTGCGATTGATATTTATTCAAATAATTTCACTTTGATTCTTGTTTGATTTTACTAAACTTTTAATTAAGTTTTAAATTGAATGCAATTTTTATCATAATGCTTTTTTTACTTTTTATGTCTCACTTAAAAATAATTATTTTGTGAAGTACATGATTTATTACGAAGTATTACTATAACATTTGAAAACTTGTATGTTTTGATAAAGTATAAACATTTATGCTTTTTATTTAAAAAATTTTGGAAAATAATTTTAAGTACTTCTAAGTGTAAACAAGTTTGTAATAGTGTTAATTTCGGAGTGGATGAAATAATTTATGAATGGTATTTCTATTTAAAAACGTATTTGAATTGCTTTTGATTAAAAACAATTTAATTGATTTAAGTTAACGAAAACGAAATTTTTCTTTGATTTAATTCAAATGATTTCATGTTAATTGCTGATTCTCTTTTGATTAATAATGAATATTATTGAAATATTATTATTTTGATTTTGAAGTACGAAATTAGAAGATAGTTGATATTGAAGAATTTGTTTCATTTTTTTAAATCTCATTAATATTGATGTGAAAATTAATTAGCACATTTTGAAATTAGAGAATTATATTGTCATTCAGGAAGAGTGTATTATAGTATAGAATATTTTTTTTGTATGTATCGGAAACTTTTAAGTGCATAAGTATTGTTTGACTATAATATTTTCAGATCACAGAATTAACAGTTTTTTTTGAGTGAACTTTAACTTTATTAAATTAACTTTGAAATAGTCTAAAAGTGACGAAAATGGCTTTTTTGGGAAGGTCCAGAAAAGAGGATTTACGAATGTTGGCAACAGAATTGGGTCTGACTCCATCGGACAATCTCAAAATTATTGAACTAAAAGATCTCATAACCAACAGCGATAGGTATGATGAGGAATTCGTCAAAGATGTGCTCAGCGTCATTGTGGAAGAACGTACTGCAACAGAAAAACAAAATGCTGCGGAACTGGAGGAGAAACAGAAAACCATGGTTTTGGCTCAGCAACGAGAAAGAGAATTCGAACTGGAAAAAATGAAAATTCAACTTGAAATGCAGAAGCTGTCACAAGCCCCTGTTACAAGCCAACAGCTAGAAAACCCAAAGCTTGAGTTAAATAGAATTATTCTGAGGTTCAATTCGAAGGAAGATGAAATGGGTCTATACTTGACAATTTTCGAACGTCAAGTGAAGTTCTTGAACATCCCTGAAAAAACTTGGACAGCATACCTGATTGGCTCATTGCCACCGCATCGCAAGAGAGGATGCTCAAAACTATGAAAAGGTAAAAGAAATGCTTCTCAAAAGATTTCGAGTTTCAGGGGATAGGTTTAGGCAGTACTTTTCCCAACAGAAAAAAAAACCAAGATTCAACATGGCGAGACTTTTATTTCGAATTGAGTTCTTATTTTGAAGGTTGGATCAAAGAGTTGAAGATAACCATGTTTGACCAACTTAAAAGTCTGATAATTGCTGATCAGATAAAAAGAAAAACTCCAGCAAATATCAAAGAACACTTTCTGGATATTTGGGCGGATTTGAACGATCCTTTGGAATTGGCTGAGAAGTTGGACGCATATGACAACCTAAGGCCTGGAATGAAAAGTAATTCAAATCAGACTTTCAAGAAGAAAGAAGAATTCAGGAAACCCTTTCCATTAAAGAAAAATCAACCTGTTGGAGGATCCCATGATAACCACTCATCTGGACCCTCTAGAACTGTACCTAGATCCCCAAGTTTCAAAAATGAAGGAAGAAACCCCATACAGTGTTACGGATGTGGGACTCCTGGAGTCATCAAGTCAAAATGTCCTAAATGCACGAGAGCTAATGAAATGGAAACAGCAGTGAACTGTATGACGTTATTCAACTTGAATTCAAACTTGTATCCCACAAGTGTGATTGTTCTCAAAATTTTTGGAGAAAAGATTGCTGTATGTGCTGATATCGGTGCTTCCCATACCATTGCAGGTGAAAAGATGTTTAAATTCCTACAAGAGCATGATGTCACCTTTACGAACAAGAGGATTTCATTTATGATGGCAGATGGAATTCGACAGACCATTATGGCTCTGAGTACTGTCGTCGATCTGTGCATTGAAGGCAAAGTTATTCCAACAGAATTTCTAGTATTGCCTGAAGCCAAAGGAAATAAGACTTTGCTAGGATTGGATTTCCTCAATGCAGCTGGTATCGTCCTTGACGTCCAGGGTGGAAAATGGCACTTTTCCGGAAATCCTCAGAAACAATACAAATTCTTCAAGAAGACATTAGAAGATATAACACTCAGCACATTTGAACTTCGAGAGGATGAGGGTAAAAATCTATCTCCAGAACAGGCAAGAAAAATCAACATACTCCTGGACAGAAATGAGGCAAGTTTCCAACCAGGGGGAGAGCACATGCCTTTCATTGAACACCGTTTTGACAGGGGTGATCAACCCCCAATAGCAACGTATCCCTACAGGATGAATCACGTAAAGAAACAGGATTGTCATAAAGAAAACTTCGATCGACGAAGAAGAAAATATAAACCTGGTGACAAAGTTTGGGTGACCATTCATCCCATAAATCGTAACAACAAGAGCAGGAAATTTATGCCCAAGAGAGAAGGTCCTTACCTCATACTCACCTTGAGATCACCAGTAACTTATGAGATTGCCGACCCGGCCAACCCAGATCACAAGTCCTTGGAACTTACCATGTTTCTGCCTTAAAGGACTATCAGGAACCTGACACAGAAAGAAACATCGGATTTGTTGCTCCTCTAAGGAAAAGAGGACGCCCAAAAAAGAAATTACCTCCTGGTTCCGAGCCGAGACGTCAACGGAACCAGAGGGGGACTCTGTAACACACGGTTTAATTCTAAGACCGAAATGTAGATGGCGGTACTTGTAACGGAAGTGTTACCAAGCGAAGCACTGGATTACCGCCAGAGAGAGTTGGGAAATGAATGAGTGAACTTTACTCGTTTCGCTGTCCAATCCTGGACTATGTAATATATTTAATTTCCCCTTATTTCCTCTAAATGTTTAACCTGTATTGTGTCTAAATGTCTGTCCATTGTAACTGTGTTATTTTATGTCATTAAAACTATTTTAATTACCCCGAGATTCTGTCGATATTACTTTGGTTTACCCAGTAATGACGTAAGAGAACCATTACACCTGTTATTTATCCCAAATTATGGAACATCTTAAGAAAGATTTTAATTGCTTTTTTTAGAGAGGAGAAGTTTCAGCATGGTTACCAATCTCCAAAATAAAAACAGAAAGAAAATACGATTAAATACTATTAACCGAGGAGATTTTGGGATTAAACCTGAAAAGACTAAAGCCAAATGTTGAAAATTTGTTATTGAAACACAGATTCATTTCACCCATTAAAAACATTTGATTGTTCCTCAGTTATTTTATGTAACAATTTTATACATTAATTAAATTTTAAACACACTACTCTACTACAGTTAGAAACATAAAACTTTTAAAGCAAGTAGTGCTACACTATCTGTCTAAAAATATAAAAGTTCATTAATTTGCAAAAATTAAATATTAGATCTGATTAGATAAATATTGGGTCTACGAGACCAAAAAGTTTGGGAACCTCTGTATTAGAAGGTCATTTAATGTATTAGGGATGATTTTTTCTGCCATGAACCATTTACTGAGAACTGGTAATAAAGGATTGACCTATAATTTTTAGCAAGGGTCCTTACCAGGTTTTAAAATAGGAGCAACTGACGCAGTTTTCCAAGCATTCAGAAAGTAATTAAAATTTAGAATATCATTAATAATTGAGAAGGGAAGTAGATTTTTAGCATTTTATTTGTGATGCCATCTCTTCCTAGAGATTTTTTAATTTTAACCTTTTTTATATGAAAAAGAATCCCCAAGGGGAAAGTCAGTAAAATTGAAATAGAAGATTGAACCCCTGTGGTCTGGATGCCAGGCAGGAGTGTTACACAAACCAGTTGTTAGCAATGTTAAGAAAGAATTCATCAATGAATTGAGTAATTGCGTTATCAGAGTAAATGTTATAGACATCATTTAATTGAAATTGATTTACAAGTGAATCCGCAATGTCTTCAGATTTATCTTGGTCACTCAGGAATATAACTTGAGGGCCATTAAAGACTGAAGAGAGGCCTTTTTTTTTAAAAAATTCAGACATATTCCACAAAGAATTGTCCTCTGTATTCAGGGTCAAAAGTGCATCCTCCCAAGATTTTTGTCTGTATTCGTTAAATTTTGTTGGGTAGTCTGGTAAATTGTTAGATTTTTCTGGCTCTGTTTCATTGTTTGAACAGCTCACTAAGTTTTCCTATTACAAACGGTTTACCTGATTGATTCACAGGCTTAGAGGCTGATTGATGAGCTTTTAAAGGCAGTTGTGATACTGAGAATTTTGTGGAAACTGGAAAATTTGTGTTAACTGGGTTATGGGTGGAGGTAAGCTCCAGAATAGAGAGGATATTGCACATATTTTTCATAAGAACAATATCGAGATTTGAGGATGTCCCAAGTCCGAAGTGGATGAAGCTACAAGCTCCAATCGCTTATTTTGAATGTAGGTCAAAGGATTGTTTCCTCTCCAATGTGTATGTTTGCCCTGAAATCCCTGAACAGAATCAAGGTCGGTGAGTAGGCATACAGATTGAAGAAACAAAAAGGGTTTTCTGATTAATGGGGGTTAGCGCAATAATAGTTGCTTCAGTACCCTGTAACTGTGGGGTAGGAACGTGAAGGTGAGAAATGTTGCTTTTAAGGAGGATTGCAATCCTAGGGGAGGCGGCATTGTTGAGTTGTTCCTGCAAATGGTGTAGTTAGGAATGGAGAAAGGAAGCTCTGGTCTGAATCTGGTTTCTAGTAAGAGAAGAATATTGGGGAATGCTTATCAATGAAATCTCGAGACTCGAGGATACAAGAACTCACAGCGTTCCATGAAATAATATTTAGCCCAAAAATAATATCAATCAGTATGGATATTTAATTTATCGAGAACGTTTTCTGTTTTACTAGATTGCTCCAGTGCTGGAACTTTTTCAAAAATTAAGCTTGAATTACATTAAATGATGGTTATTTTGTGGTGTCACCTAGTTATTAGTATTACTTAACAGTTTTAGCAAAACTTAGTCTTGAGATGACAGACTTGGAGGATACAGTGGTTTGATTTTTATTTTTGTTATCCTTATTAGATTTGCCTTTCTTGAGCTTTGAGCATTCAGTTGAAGAGGAAGCAACATGCCTTTTCTATCTGCAATTTATGCAAGTGAGATTTTCCCCACACTTCCAAGCAATATGTCTTCATTTGACTATTTTGCAAAACATGGTGGAAAAAATTGCAATTATAGCATTGAGTGACTCTGGATCCAGTTTAATTTGCATAATTAGGCAACTTTTAATGCCATAAATGTCAGTGATGATTTTGCTCCTTGTGATTTCAATCACAAAGATCGGCAAGGGATTTTGGGTTTTGAATTGTCATAACTGTGTGACTTTTTCGATATTAATGCCCTTATTCACCAGTCTGATTTTATGACCTCTGCATCTGTTGTTGCGGGGAGGACTTGAGTTAGTTATTAAAGTGGCCTATTGGCCAATGGCTGTACTAGGTAGTACTCTATATTTTTAGATGTCAAAAATGCTCTGAAATGACTCCTTATCTGGTTGAACTTTTATATAATCCACTGCATGGGAGGGAGGGACTGTGGGTGAAATTAGGTCCCAAATCGCATGGTCCTGAGAATTCGTATACTCTCTGAGCAGACAGGCATAGGAGTGTGCTTCTTTCTCCTTCCGATGGTCCTGAATGGGTTACAGAATAGCTGTTTTTATAATGAAACTAAAATTAGGATATTTGAGCATGAACCTAATGACTTATACAATGGGTACAACAGCATTTTGCAGGAAACACATTTGAAATAATAATTATAACACATAATAACAATAATTTAGTTAATAAGAACAAATATTTTTAAAAATTCTGAGCCAATCGATGAAATTAAAAGCTTTTGTTTTCTATCTTAACTTTTTGAAAGAAGGAGCACACATAAAGGAAATCTACACTAATTGCAACATTGTTAAATTATAAACTAGCTGTATGGCACGGCGTTGCATGGGCTTTCTGTACTTATATAAGAAAAAGCTTCAGTAAAATATACTTTTTCGAAATTTCTGTGTGTTGCACAGGCTATTGCACTTTTAAGAAATAGTATATACTTTTCAGAATTAAAATATGCTAACACTCATATGTGCTTCGATAAAATTAAAGTAAAAAATGACAAATAAAATTGATAAAAGTGTATTTTATTTTTGTTTAACATTTTAAACTATCCTTTTTTTGTAAAAAAAAAATTAAAAATTATCAGTTTTATTATATTTTTCAAAAGTAAAATACGTTAAATTATGTTTTGTTTATTATTTTCATATGTGTGTAAAATGAATTTCATATTCAAGAAATATTTTTATAAGTGGTATATAAATGAAAAAATATAACACAAAATTATATTATGTTCAGTAAAACAATGAAAAAATATTTTGAAAAATTAAAATTACTTTTGTAACTTTAGAGAATACTTGAAGTATCATAAAAGGCATAAAAAATAAGGATGGCAATTAATAATGAACCATAATATATGTGGACATTGCTTTTATTTATTTTTTTACTTGTAGTGGATGACAATGGGTAATATACAGTTTTCCAATATAAATTCATTTATTAAATTAAAAAATGGCAACAAACAAAACTAGTCCAACAGCATATACAGTAAGGAAAATCATTCGTTGAGTCCTTGTAGCGCAATGAATAAAATTTAGCTTTTTTTGCAAACATAATATATTTTAAAGAGGGTAGAGCCATTGCAGAACACTGTATCCAAAAGTAAAAAATAAATTTTAATGAGTTCTCATTGCAATTTCTCTTCACAGAACATAAAGATTTCATAAAAACGCATATTTGAATATAAGAGAGAAAATTAACTTACTAAAAAGGTAAATGGAAATGAGGAGATGAAAATATAAATAAAAATTATAACAGAAAAGTAATAACAATAGTATGTTTCTGCTATGGGAACTATAAGTGAAATAATCTGAAATAGATAAGCCAAAAGAAAAAACTATGCCATAAACTATTTCCTTAAAATATTAATATAAATAACATACATTAGGAAGCCTTCAAATGGAAAAAAAAACAAAATTAGTACCAATTAAAATTGTAACAAATAGATAAAATAAGCCTACATTGTAATAAAGCAGTTAATTAAATTTTCTGTAGCATTAAATTAATATCACATGAGGAATAGAAGTAAAGCTATTTAACATCTATATTACATTTAATATAAAATTCAGATGTAATACAATAGTGAAAAAATTAAATTAGTAAGTACTAAAATAAACGATCTAAAACAGACCTACGTTGAAAAAAAACCATAATGAACCTAATGAGAGAAATAATAAACCCTGTTGATAAAAAAATTAATTTTTTAAACAATACTTTTTGCAAAATTTTAGTTAAAAAAATATTTGTTATTCTGTTGCAAAGAACAAACAAATGAGGAAATACAATGATAATTAATTATAGTGATAATTGAAATATATATCATATATGAACAGTATATATACAAAGTATATGATCTTCATAAAACTAAATGAGGAACATATTATCAGAAGCAAAGTTAAACCGTGATGCATGAGATGTAAAATCACATCAACACTGAATTTTAAAGAAATCCAAAAAGAAACATGAAAAAAATTGTATCAAGCTGTATCTTTCTTCCTCAAAAACTTTTGATTCACAAATGGTATAAATATATTTATATAATTGAAGAATGTTAAAAGCAAAATTGATGCAAGATACCATGTGACAAAAAATCTGATCAACACTGATCAGCATCTAGTGTTTTCCTATAATGATAACATAGTATTTGCCGATGAAGGAAGAAAAGCAATTATCCTTTTTTTTTTCCAACCAAAGAAAATGTCAGAAATGCACGCATGTAAAATCTTTAAAAATCTATATGAAGAACAGATTGTAACAAGGAAAGTTAAACCATGATGCAGCACAACAAAAATTACATTATTTCTGAATTTTAAAGTGCAAAAGAAAATTATTTTGCTGAGCATTTAATCCCATTTATAGTTTCTGTGATCTTCTTGATGAATAAACTTAACTATCTTTCCATGAGAACAATAGATGAGTACTTATCGGTTTAAAACTATGAGGTAAAAAAAAAAAAACAATACTAAAATCTGGTTAATAACAATTGTTGACATAAATTGAAGGTAGTTTTTTTTTCAAATATTGCCAAAACGTTAATAGCAATTAGCTTAATTTAGCTTCTGTTTACAAAAAGCTTAACAAATCATTTTTTGGCTTAAAAGCTAACTTTTGAGTCACGGTATCACATAATTGAAAGTAGGTACAATAAGCAAGAAAATTACAGTTCAGAAAATAAACATACATTAAAATGTGCGACACCTAAATAGAAATTATAGCATTAATTAAATTAAAAGATTATCTAAAACAGAAAAATTAAGCCCTGATTTTGATTAAATTACCACAACCAGTGCTGAACAAACAAACACTCACGTAAATTCTTAAATATAAAAAAATTTAAACATGAATAGATACGAAGTAACCTAGCATATAGTAGATAATTCAAAGCGAAAAGCAACATGTAGAAATCTGGTTAATAACAATTGTTGACATAAATGGAAGGTAGTTTACAAATATTACCAATCCGTTAATAGCAATTAGTTTAATTTAGTACTATTTTCTTCTTGTTATACTGCTAGCTAGGATTTTCTACTTTATTGTTACAATAAGCGAGATTTAGAACTTGTCGTTGAACAAAGAAAAGCAATAAAGTTTTTTCTAACAGAAAGGTAGGTACTTTGTGTAACAGATTCTTATTATTATTGAACATAAAAATAAAAGCAGGTAAGAAGTGAAGATTGTCTAAAAAATCCACTGATATTTGCATTGAAGAATAAGTAATTATTATCAGTACTTGCATATTAGCGTCACCACAGCCAAATTGAAGCCATTTTCCACCAAAATCTGACCGATTTGTTTTTTTTACATATAATATGTTAGAATTTTTGTGGTTTTGGTATCAAGGTTTAAATATTAAAATAAATAAAATTTAGTTTTCTTTTTTTGCAAGCATAATATAATTTAAAGAGGGTAGAACCATTGCAGAACAGTGTACCCAAAATTTAAAAATAATTTTTTAATGAGTGTTCACATTGAAACTTCACTTCACACAAAATAATGTTTTCATAAAAACATATTTGAATGTAAGAGAAAATTAACATGCTAAAAAGGTAAATAGAAATGAAAGAATGAAAATATAAATAAAAATTATAACAGAAAAGCAATAGCAGTAATATGTTTTTGCCATGGGAAATGACACTCCTTATGAACTTAAAGGGTTGTAATTCTATATAGAAGTATACTATTTTTTGCTATACCTTGGAATAATGATTTCAAAACATGAGAGCATTGCATAAGTACATTTCAGGTTTCTTCGTAAAAAAGATGGTGTGCATTATACGGTGAACACAACAAACATTAAAAAATGCAGCTGAAAAGTATAGGTGAGCATTATATGCTGGATTTTACGGTAATCTGATATTTTTCTTTGCATTTTTTTTTTAGTATCAACAAATTGTTCAATATGCTCCATTTTTTTTTATTCATTTCACCATTGGAATGCGGGTCTAAATAACTGTGCATATCTTTAATGATGTTCAACAGTGATCAGCATCTGCTGAGGAAGAAAAGCAATCATCTTTTTTTTTCAATCAAAGAAAATGTCATGGAAATGTACATGCATAAAATCTTAAAAAATCTATATGAAGAACAGATTGTAAGAAGGAAGATTAAACCATAATGCCACACAACAAAAACTGCATTAACTCTGACTTTTAAAGTGCAAAAGAAAATTAGATGAATTCAATACTAAAAAAATTAATTAGTAGGAACTAAAATTAAAATTCACCTAAAATGGATAAAACAGATTCCCGTTGAAATAGTCCAGAACCAACAACAGGACTGAATGAAACAAATAATAAGCCGTGTAGCTCAAAAATTAATTGAGGCAATACTTTTTTGCAATATTTCTATTAAATATTATAATTTTACTGTAAAGAGCAAACGAATGAGTAAATACAATGATAAATAACCATAATGATAAGTGAAAATATATAAATCATGTATGGACAGTTTAACATAAAATATGCATATGATCTCCAAGAAACTATGTGAGGAACAGATTATCAGAAGCAACATTAAACCATGATGCCATGACACACGTAAAATCACTTAACTGCCAAATGTACTGAAATGGTTAGGGTACTTTTGCACTATGAAATCACATTATTCAGACGTAAAACTTTTGCTGAGAACGTAAATTTCTCATATAAATCCGCCTTGAAATGTCAGAAATAGTCTAGAAAATTTTAAATTACGAAAAATACATATATCCTTGCTTCCAGAATTTTTTGACGCCATATTTGGCAAGCTTTATAACAAAGTCAGCAGATGGCGCCACGTGTATGCAATCTACGTACAAAAATTTTAAAATGTTACTTCAGAATAAAATTACTGGATAAACTGCTTAAATACACATTAATACTATATTTTATGAAAAAGAATATTTTGCTACACGAATAACGACTTTAATAACTTCAGAAACACTAATTTTGCTTTTTTTACATGAAAAAATGGGGGATTTAAAAAAAAGTAACCCTAAACCATACGTCACGAAACCACTCCCCATGGCATCCTTTCGAAAAGGCAATGGTCAAGTGACCTTAAGATCAGCTGACTGTTAGTCTGCTTAAATTTTAGAATATTACGATTAATTAACATCGTAACTCTTATATAAATCAATTCAAATTATTGGAGTTAAAAAATATGAAGTGACCGAAACTGATTGTTTGGGCTAACAAAAAATAAATAAGTAAATAAAATTCTTTACTCCCATACAAATAATTTTTCTAACAGGCTTCAGCAGTAAAAGTATGAGTTAATAGCCATTTCCTTGAAAGAACCGATTATTCTCAGAAATATCTCCTTTTATAAAAACAAAAAAAGTTTTTCGTGATGTTGTAATAAATTTACTCCTACTTAAGGTGAAGTAAATAAAAGAAACTACATCTTTATAACAACTATATGACTAGTAGTGAAAGTCAAAGGAATAAAAAAAGAGAATTTGCCTAAAGTTGGATCGAACTTATCTATAATAATGAAAATGCCGGTCTTTCAGTCACAAAAACGAAAATTAGGTATAATTAACTGACATGATCTGAGGTTACAAGTATTTGCGATGAAATGTTTTAAATGACCCTTTTCAATAGGAAAAAATATTCAGGAAAATATTCTTAAATATAGAAATTATATTCTTGCACTTTTACTTGGTCTGAATACATGTTAATTTCTGACCCCTAAGTTTTTGGACAAATATCGAGAACAAATGT
The DNA here is from genome assembly GCA_019973935.1 of Trichonephila clavipes. Classification (NCBI taxonomy): domain Eukaryota; kingdom Metazoa; phylum Arthropoda; class Arachnida; order Araneae; family Nephilidae; genus Trichonephila; species Trichonephila clavipes. The sequence continues at coordinate 295,216 of BMAU01018603.1, forward strand.
TTTTGCTTGAAATAGTTCATTGATAGGGTCAATTTTAGACAATATTGCTAATCATACTCTTAAAAATGATTAGAATTTATTGTATTGAATATAAATAAATAATTAATAAATTTTTAATTAATGAATTTTTCTAGGCTATTACAAGTTTGTTCAAACTCTATATACACTGCTTTAACCGAATCTGTTTTAGCTTCCCAACGGGTATAGCAAGATTGTAGAGTAATGCTTAAATGCTATAGTAGAATTTCTCATCTTTCTAGATGCAGAAAATAAGCATTGAAATATCCAGTCCCAATTTTTATAGTACATACTACTGGAAGTGAGATCACAAACTAAAAAATTAAGAGATGATAGGCAAGGGGATTTTGTTATAAGGTTAATTTGTAGTTACAAGGTGACAGCATAAATCTTAATAAAAACAAAGATCATGTCTGCAATTTTGGCTTTAAAAAGACATATCTGTCATTTATCACCAATTATGGAATATCGTAAGCAAATGTTTAATTACTTTTTCATCATGGTTGCTAATCTCCAAAACAAAAAAGAAAGAGGGGAAATAAGTTCTGGATACCATCAAGGAAATTTAGAATTAAACCTGACACAATTGATTCCAGATGTTGAAAAAATTATTGAAGTACCAGATTTATTCCTCTCTTTAAAAGCATTTGTTTGTTGTTCATTTATTATATGTATTAATTTAATTTTAATTCAATTAACCTGTTTTTTCTTAAGTTTTAAACACCATACTTCACTTCAGTTAGAAATTTAAATAGTTTAAAGTAAGTAGATCTATACCACTTGTCATTAAATTGGTAAATCTGCAAAAATTCAATATTCGGTAAGCAGGTGTCTACCCCAAACCGAAGAGCATGGCAAGGGGTCTATGAAACAAAAAAGTTTGGGAACATCTGCTGTATAGGATCTGCGTTTATTTTTCTTACTCAATGTTTGTCATTTTGAGTATTTCTGGTGTAGTGGTCTCCCCTCAGCGAAAGGGGACACTTCCTAAGGTCTGTCAGTTGTAAAACTTGTAAAAGTAATGCTAGTTCTTTTTTAGGGTGGTGGGGGTTAAAACAGCAGTAAATTTTGACCATGGGAGAGTTCTTATTTCTGGACAAAGATCAGTGGTGAAATGTTTTCGACTCTCGAAACTCTTAGAACTGTAAGATGTTTTGGGGAATCCCATTCCACATATAGAAGAATATATCTTAGAATAATATTTAAAGTATATAGATAAACATATTTTTGATATTATATGTAACGACAATTTTAAAAAAGTATTTTATTTTTTATTAAAAAATTTCATGATGTAAGTTTAATGTTATTTACTCATTGATAATATTAATTTTTAATCCAATTGTCACCAATGCATGTATTACATTTAGTAACTAATATGTGCTAACAATTTTTTTACACAAACTGTAAGCGTACATGAAAAATTATGAAATTATCTGCACTAGCATTTCATATTCCGGGTTAAATTCGTTTTTATATTTTGTTTTTGTAACCACTTGCGTTGAGAAATATTTTTCACTTACTAAATACATTTTTGTTAAATGTTCATAGCTGTGTGAGAAATTCAGTGTATTTTGCACATGAATGAGCAATCTAAAGTTTAAAAGTTATAGCTTAAATTTTAGCATCGAATCTGTTGGTATGTTGATAAATTCTTCCATTTTCTTCATTATATGTGTTCCCCCACAAATGTAAAAGGTTTCAAAACATTGTACTAACTAGTATGAAATTACTTCGTGGAACTCGGGATAGCAAACAATAGCATATACACAACCTACTAGATAAAGAAGAAAAGTTTTTAAAAATTCATTTATTATATTACAATCAAAGTTTAAAAAGTTTTTCAAAACAAAGTTAAATCACGTAGAAATAAAATTTTTAATTTGAATGTATATCATCTTTAGATAATTATGGTTATAAGAATTTCATGAGAATGTGAATCCATTTTGCATACACATTTGTAATATTTCTTTCCAAATTTTTTTTTTATTGTGACTCGTGGAACCCCAAGGTTCTGTGGAACACAGTATGAAGATCAATTCTCTAGATAAATGACGAAGAGAAAGAAACTGTTTAATTTTTCCTGAATAAATTATTTTTAAAGGAAGAATAGGAGGATTTAAAGAAATGGAAAATTAAATTTCACGTTTTAATCTGCTGTATTAAATGAACAAACAGTATGATAAATTTTACTTTTATACGACATAACAGGGACCGGAAACCTATTTCACGCGTGCTACATGGGGAATGTGGCACAATTCTCAGTGGCACTCTGCAATACTCAACAAGTATGTCAATTTTTGAGAGGATGGAAGTTTATAAATTTGTAATGGACCTTATTTGACAAAGATCTCCGGAATTATGGACAACTACGAAATTTTGAAAAAATCGGAAAAATAACTCCAAAGTACAGCTATTTTGTAAATTATTGAATGTCATTGCTGAAGAGATTTAATTGTTTAAACAGAGAAAATTACATACACTCTGCTCTCCGCTTTTGGTTCTACTATCTGACAAGTAAAAAAAGTAAAGTAAGTAAAAGACTTTCCTCATAAGAAAAATATTTCGAGCCCACATAGAAAATCAATAAAGAATTGTCTCAATTATCTTCTTAGACAAATTCTTCTCTGTGAAATATAATTAAATATTTTTCAAACACAAATACACAAATAATTTCATTATATTACTTTAAATTATGAACAGCAGTATCAATGGTATCACGTGTATTTAAAAAATATTCAGACAAATTTTAAATGAAAAATGTACAAACAAAAGAAAGAATATTACAAATTTTTTCCCCCGTCGTTTTCTCAGTACAAATTCTGAAATATATCTCACCGTTGTTAAAAGCGTTGTATAATAATAGACATGTTATATTTTATGCTGTGCATATACATATAGATTAAAAAACAAGTTTTGAATCTCATATAATTATTGATTTTAGTATAACAATAACATCAATTTAATATTTATACCATTAGATAAGCGAAAGAATATTTAATTTATATGTATATTTGGTAACAAAATAATAATTTCATTATTATGTATAATGCATTATGCATAATACATGACTCGACTGGACTACAATTCTTGACTATTACATCGCCTCTGCTGCTTACAGAATTTAGACATAAATTTACACTTTTAAAAATTTTTATATTTGTGCTGGATATATACAGTCCCCCCCTCCCGAATCTAAGCAGCCATTGAGAGAGATTCTAAGCTGCACACCAAATTCTCAACAAGTTTGTGTGAAAAATGAAAAATAGTGAAAAAGGGTTTATCTACATCAAATTTTACGAAATTAAAATAAATTTAAAATGAGAACTAATAAGAAAAGTGAATAATTATTTATTTTATCAGTATTATAAACTTTAAATTACATACATGCCCCCGTACTTGCTCTAAATACCCCAACCAACAAATTTCTCTTCCTTCGACTATAAGTCACACCCGATTTTCAGTAGCATTAACATTGAAAAAAAAGTGCAGCTGAGATTCAAGTAAATACGATAATTCCTCTGCTTTAATTAAGCATTCACTAATAAAATCTTCTTTAGTATATGATTTCGATCTGTGTTTGCGATCAAAAGTGATATTATATAGCTAGTTTTTACTGCAACTGTATTGTCTTCAACAAATTTAGGTTGCTGTAGTAGCCTAACGGTCAAGGTAACAAACTCGAGCCATGAGTTTGAGCCTTGCACCACAAAGCTGATGCACATTAAATATGTCGAGGCTCAAACGTCTTCCAAATGGTGTCATTTGGAAGTTAGGAGAGGGTGCCAGCTCAGGTGTCGACTTCGTCACTTGACAATGGTCCGTCGCCAAACTCCCTTGAGTAGCTGAACAGTGCAACATTAATATTCACTCTCATTCCCTCACTCAACAAATTTAGTGAATATATTTTTTTCATTTTTTAAGAGTTGATTTCAATTCCGACAACTCGTCTTCACAAAGTTTTACAACACATTAGTCATAGTTTATTTTTGGTTTTGTGTCATAATGCCTTTGAAATCATATTCCTTAGCAACTTAATTACAGTTCTTACATATCAGGCACAATATTTTATTCTTGCTCTGGGCATAAAAATATAATACTGCAATTCCCATTTTTCTTGAAATTATGATGTTCATCCTCAGTTCATCTTTTCTTTCTCTGTTCTTGAAGATTAATTATGTTTTTATTGAATTATATTTTTTAATTTCATATGAATAAAAACCAAAACCTACTTTCATTCACAAACTATTGAGTAAAGACTACACTTTGTCCTGGTCATCTTACGGTTTTTAAATTAAAAAAAATAAAACTTCAACTGCTTCTTTGACGTCACACTTTTCATCTCATTGATTGGAGATTCAAAGAGTAGAGGGTGGGGATGCTATCTCAGGTGTCGTCCTCGTCACTTGACCATGGCTCATAATTACGGGGTCGGTCGCCAAAAGCCCTCGATTAACGAAAAAGTGCGAGAAAAATATTCACTCATTCAGCACTTATTAAAAGTTGTATTTTTATGTTATTAATTGTGCAAAATTTGTAATAATTGTGCGCTTATTTAAAGAGATATTTAAGTAACATCGCATAACTCCTATATAAAGCAATTCAAGTGATTGGAATTAAAAAATATGAGGTAACCGAAGCTGAATGTTTGGGATAACAATGGGATAATAGCCTTTGCTGCTCCATATCCAACACAAAAATATTAACTGTAACTGTGGGATAACAATAAATAAATAAAATTACTTTGCTCCCAAAAAAGTAGTTTTTCTAACAGGTGAAAGAAACCTTTGGATAAGCTAGAGAGCACCAGTTTCTTTGCATAACTTCAACCAGTGTTTCTTAAAATATGGGTCGCGTGACTTGCATCTGGGGTCGCTAGAAATTTTAGGATTTTTGCATAAAATAACTTGTTTGCAGTGACACACATAAGGGACCTCAGGTCGAATTATGTCGCCTAAATGTGATGTACACAGTGGAGTCAATTTCTTCTTTCTTAACTGCTGTCAGATTACAATTATTAAGAAATGGGATAAAATTAGAACAAAGCACATTTTAAAGAGTGTCAATTTTGAAATTGGTGGAATGACATTTTTTAAAAAAAGTAAGCATTTTCTCTTTATGAAGGAACTCAAAAAAGTTCCAAAGAAAAGATTGTATTTTGAGGTTTTCAGCTAGTAATTTCTTTAAATTATTAAAAATAAGCATTAAGAGAGCACTTTAAAAATAGCAATTAGACGTATGTATAACACTCTAAAATAGAAATATAAAATTGGATAATAAAGACGAATGCAACATTATCTAAAAACATAGCGAATTGAGAACTGCTACTTGGGTTTAGATTCACTTTTGTGTCTTGTAAACTTTCTCCTTTTGCGTATTGTACTGAAACGAATCACAATTACAGCATAGCATAATTAAAGAACATCACAATCATTGTGAAATAAACAAATCAAGAAAATGTATTACTTTATGAGAATTCCTTGCAGCGAAAAAGCTAATCCAAATGAAACCGAACATAATATTAATTAACTTATAATCGACATATTTTCACTTCATGATTATCAATGTTTGGTTTTTTAATATCTGTAATATATATATATATATATATATATATATATATATATATATATATATATATATATATATATATATATATAATATATATATATATATATAACCTGTTAGAGCATGTAAGGATAAAAATATTATTTCATGTATATAAAATTCTCAATTTCGTATTTAAAGCAATAACTTGAATAACAATTAACTCTGAATAATTTAGATATACAAAATTTTAATCTGAAAGGGTAAAAAAAGACTTTTTCACATAAGGTTTCAAGTATATTATTATAGAAAAACAATTTTATGAATAAATTAGAAAAGTAATGAGGGAAAAAAGTAATCATCAGCTATGTCATAATTAAAAAAATAAATTTTATTATTCTGAAGCTCAGAATATCATATTAAATAAAAATTTTTTTAAATTTTTGGTGTAACTAAAATTTATATAGTAATATAATGGAGTGTATAAATCCATTGTACGTTATTATTTTTTATTATTGAAATACTATGAAGTGCCAATTTCATAAGAAATCAAGAAAAAATTCTTCCTTGTACTAGAGATATCACTTTTTATATTGAAAATTATTTTTATTACAAATATAAAAAAAAATCCTTAGAACTATCATAAAACACGCATAGTTTTTGAAATACGAAATATTAAGCGATCTTTTGTCATAACATTCCAGTGATTCAAAATCCTCGGTCAAAGCTCGAAAGAGCTACCCAATCTGGTCATCTTCCCCCTCTTCCCCCAACAACTATTTTTAGAAAGTAACGGGTAGTAGGACAGAACCCTATGCAATAACGTAGTCTCAAGACGTCATCTACAGGGTTGCCTTATATTCTTTTTACTTTGCGATCCCCCCCCCATTTTTTCATGGAAAAAAGCAGAATTAACGTTTCTGAAGTGATTAAAGTCATTATTTGTGTAGAAAAATATTCTTTTTCATAAAATATAGTATTATTAATATGTCTCTAAGCAGCTTATGCCGTAATTTTCTTCTAAAACAAAGTTACTTTAACTTTATGCTTAGAATGCATACACGTGGCGCCATCTGCAGCCATTATATTAAAGCTTGCGAAACATCGCGTCAGAAAACTCTAGAAGCCAAGATTTATGTATTTTTCGCAACTTAAAAATTTTCTAGACAGTAAATGACATTTCTACATTTCATGGTGAATTTATATGAGTATATAATTTACGTTCTCAGAAAAAGTTTTACACTTATATGATGTGATTGAATTGTGCTAAAGTGTTATTACGTTTTCAGTACAAGTGGATGTCCCCCTTAATATAGATATTCTTGCAACTATCATACTTATGCTCCAAATTTGTTTATGAACAAATTTGTAACAGAAAATTTCTCTTGTAACATTAATTCAGAAGATCTTTCAAAATTCTTATCCTATTTAGTAATACTTAGAAATTCAATAGTAGTTTAATTTTTCCGTAATACTAAAGAAATGAGATAATACCATTCTGGCTGTCGATTGAAGAGTGCACTAGATGGATGGATGTAAACCACTTGACCATCTACCAAGGTGCGATAACCTTCTTGAGGATCCTTCTTCGCAGCATTGCGAAAGAAACCACTGCAGATTGTCTTCTGCACTCTAGTGATGGTTTTGCCACACGAAACCACATCTAGTTTATGCCTGGATACAAAGAGACAGTAAGTTAGACATCTCAAATACAGAAGTTTACATTCAATTACTGTAATGCAAAAGTAGATATTTCTCAGAAAATTCTAGTTTTTAAATCTCTTTGAATATAATATTAACCTTCTCAAAAATAATTTGGCACTTAGTGTAATATCTTTTACAATTAGTAAAATGAAATAGTTCATAATAAAAATAAAGTAATGCAGTTTTCATTTACCCAAATCTGAAAGGTTATATGTATATACAGAAAAGTACAAATCATATATCCAACACATTTGTGGACAAAGTGGCATATGCCACTATGGTATAAGCTAGTGTTTCCTACACTTTTCACCAAACTTAAGTGTGCCATATTTTCCCATGCTTCCTTACTCTGACCGCAACTTTACAATCCTACACCAGGAAACAAGTTGAGTGGATGCTGAAAAACAACTTTGGAAAGTTCTAGAGGTACTTAACATCATCGATTCCACAGAGAGAGAGAAAGAAGTACAATCTTATATTTAGATTTCCACATTGCTGATTCCTACCATTCATATTTCATTTCAATAATAATAAGGGATGCAGAAACTGCCAAATTGCTTTGTGGCAGAGTGAAGGCTGCACTTACAAGAACTCCTTATTTTATTAACAAATTAGAAGAATTTACAATCATTTATTTCGATTTTTGATAAAGTGTTACTGCATTACCATTTGAATCATCTGAAATTAAATATTATGAAGCCAAAGCCAAGCTACAGAAAATGTATTCAATATAAAATCTATGAAGTTTTGGCAACTTAAATTTGCTATACAGCATTTTTCTATTTATTATAAAGGAATAGGAACACCTGTGAAAAAATGAAATTTTTTTTTATTAGTAAGGGGTTGGGCCACCTTTGGTGTGAATGACAGCTTGTATTTGACATGGGATTCACAAAAAAAGGTCCTCATTCAGATAGTGTACATGATGAAGGAGCATGAACTTTGTTCTCTAAAAAAACCCACAAAGGTGACACCACTTCCTCATCATGCTCATATGAATAGTTATTCAAGACAATGAGAGGCCCAACATCATCACAGAACCTCCGCCATTTTGATGGTTGGAATCAGGCAATCAACCAAAAATGCTTTTACAGTTAATATCTTTATTAGGGATTTAGAGCAACAAAGGCTATTATCCCATACAAAACCATCAATATATTAGATAATGTCAAAATATTTCCTCTTCTGAATAAAAAACCTGAATGTTGATCTGTTTGATATAGCTTTCTCCAGTAACTCTTTAAAAGTGATATTGCAACTAGGATCAATTTTGAGAAAAACTTTAAGGTAATCTCGAGGATGAATGTATCTATTGCATCTTAATAGAATATGCTCCAAGTCATTTAAACGATTACAAGAACTACACATTGCATTATCCGTTAAATTAAATTTTTGACAAAGTCCTGGGGTAATGATCATTTTACTAAAGATTCGAGTGCATAAAATTTCTTCTCTTCTATTATTTGTCCATTTAGAGATGATGCCAATGTTAATAACATTGCCCAAATTTTCAAAATACTTGCTTAAATAAAAATTATTATTTGTTTTTTAAAATCTTTCTTGGTATATTTTTTTACTGATGTCTTCTGAAGCAATCCAATCAATATAAACATCAGACTCTGTGACAGATTTTGCGAGATAATCCGACTGCTCATTCCATAGTATATTAGAGTGTCTCGGAGTCCAAAGTAATATCAGTTTATTGGTATAAGATGATTGTATGTAAATTTTACTAGCTAGCCTGTGAATCACACTATGTGATTTAAGAGAATAATTTTGAAGAGCATGGAGAACAGAGAGACTATCAGATAAGATTAGTAGATTTTTGTTTGGAACAGTCAGATCATCTAAGGCTTGGCAAATAGCCAAAGCTTCAGCAGAAAAAATAGAGTTATTGTGATTTATTCTATAAGCAAATGAGAAATTTTCTGTGATACCAGCTATTGATGTTATTTGATCATTTTTCGATGCATCGGTGGCTATTATATGGAAGTTCTGAAAATCATGCTCAACTGTTTCTTCAAATAAACCCCTTATAGCTTGAATTGGTAACTTTTTCTCCTGAAATTTGAAGTTATTAGTATATATTTTACTAGGGAGAAATGAAAAGGATGATATTCTGGGGATTGTAATGATTTGGTTACTATTAGCATTAAGGGATTGTAGTATACCGACAATATTTTTCTTATCCTTCTTTATAATTTTTAAATTCAGATCATCAGGATTATTGCTATATAATGGAGAAAAAGTTTGATTGGAGATTTGAGAAAGAAAAAATTTATTGGCCAGTCTTCTTATTTTGTTCGAGAGAATTTCTTGTCCAGCCAGTTTCATTAATACAATATTTGGTGTCCATTGTGGGAGACCTAGTGCAGTTCTGAGAGCTTTGGTTTGTATTACATTAAAAGGCCTCAACTGATTGTCAGACCAATTATTTATTATATGACATGTGTAAAAAAAGGTGCTACAGATGCTATTATTGATCAGTTGGATTAGATTTTCAGCTCGGGGACCATAATGCTTATAAGCCATACCTTTAAAGAGCATTGAGTTTTTTCAGTGTTTTATTTTTCATTTGATGCATGATATTGGTATTTTGATTCCGTTTCAAAAAATATACTCCTAAATATTTAATAGAAGTTTGCCATGGTAGAGGGTTCCCGCCTAGTAATGTATTAGGAAATAAGTGAATTATTTTGTTCGAAAGTTCAGCTATTGTACTTTTGTCTGGGCTTAAACTCAATTTCCCGTAATTACACCATTGACATATTCTTTCTAAGGTATTTTGTAATTTACAACATATGATATCGAGCGATTGATGTGATGAATAAATAAAAATGTCGTCAGCATATATGGCACACTCGACTTCAGTCTCCAATGTTTCAAAAAAGTCATACATATAGATAGTGTATAGTAATGGAGACAGTACACTACCTTGGGGGAGTCCCTTAAGCAGTGTTTTTTCGGATGAAAGACATCCCCTCCATCGAATTTGCAGCGATCTGTAAGATAAGAATTCATGCATCCAAAGCGCTATTTTTCCAGTTATACCTATTTCTAAACATTTGTAAATGAGGCCGTCAATATATACAGAGTCATAAGCACTTTTTATATCTAAGCTAATCCCCATGAAATATTTTTTTCCCATCTTTGCGTCTGTAATTGCTTTGTAAATTATATAAGTTGCTGTTCTGTTATCTTTAAAAGGAACAATCCATAATGTTGTTGATGTAGTTTTTGTTCTGTTATCAGGAAGTGGGCAATTCGATTGGCTAAAATTCTTTCAAATGTCTTGGAAAGAAATTTAAGATTATTGTTCGTTCACTATGATTCAATAGTTTCAAGAATTTAGCCGGGATCCGATCTGCACCTGGGGTTGTGTTCTTGGCAGATTTTATTGCTCTATTCAATTCAGATATGTGAAAGGGTTTGTTAATTAAAACTATTATCTTGGGCAAAAAAGTCCAAAGGAAGTGGCTCATTGATAATATTATTGGATGTGAAGTTTTCTGCAAAGAGTGTTGCTTGAATCTGTGGATGATATATTATTCTGTTGTGTATTTGAAGGAAATTCAGTGTTGATTCCGGATTATTTTTCATTGCGATTTTCTTGATGATGTTATAGAATATTCTTGGGTTAGGAACATTATTGCATACTGTATCCCAGTATTTCTTTTTGGATTTTTTGATATAAAATCGGAGCCGGCTGGAATATTGCTTATATCGAATCCACAATTTAGGGGAGATTTCCCGAATGGCTTTTTTTCTAAAGTGTTTCTTAAGTTTGTAAAGGTTATGGCAAGCATTATTCCACCATGGAGGGAAGATTCTATTAGAGATTTTTATATATCTAGTATTATTTGAAATTATTTTAGCTATACTGTCAGATAGATTATGATTGCAGTTGTCTATCTTAAAAACTGTTGATTTTGCTTGTTTTATTACTGAGGGCCAATCCACTTTTTTTATAGTTCGTTTAATCGGGTTATGAAAATTGAAATCTGTGATAACAGGACAATGATCACTATTGTAGGAGCTGTCTAAAACATAAGTGTTGCTGTATCCGATGAGACTTGAAGAGCATAAAGTAAAATCCAGAAGAGCACTAGAGCCAACATTGTTTCTATGTGTTGGAACATCAGTATTTAGAAGAATGAAATTAGAATTTGTTAACCAATCCAGAAAAATTTCACTGTATTGAGAGGTATGATTTGAGCCCCACTTTGGGTGATGCAAATTAAAATCTCCGAAAATAAAAACTGGATCCACTAAGGAATCAAGAAAAGATTTAAGTTATGTGTAATATTAAGTCCTCGAGATGCATACAAATTTATCAGATGAAAGGAAGTATCATTAATTATAATTTGCAATATTAAAATTTCAAAGTCTGAAGATGGCATATTGTTAAAGGATATTTGTCTGGCAGAAATATTTGATGGTACTGCTATCAGCAGCCCTCCTCCTGGTCTGTCAAGTCTGAAAATGATTTTACCTGGGATTTGCAAATTGTTGTTACATTTTAAAAAAGTCTCTTGAAATATAAAAATATCCCATTGTGAATAGGGAGGAATTTTTAACCAAATAAGTTTGTTTTTTAAACTTCTACAATTCCATTGTAGAAAGCGCATAAAAAAGATATACTAGGAAAAATCTATATAGAGGAGAAAAGCGACTCACTCACTCACTGACTGACTCACTGACTAATCATGATATCTCCAGAACTATTAAACCTACAGACATGAAATTTGGTAGGTAGCTTCCCTTCATGGAGTAGACGTCAGCTAAGAACGGATTTTGCAAAGTTCGAACCCCAAGGGTCGTTACGGGGGCTTGAGGGGCGTTATAGATAATTATTTCCATTACTAAACTATTAGATGTACAGTCGTGAAACTAGGTACACAGATTTCTTTCATAAAATAGAGATTCCCTACATTATGATTTTTACAAAAATCGACCTCCAAGGGGCGTTGAGGGCGCTTAAGGGACGTTATAAATAATTATTTCCATTGTTAAACTATTAGACGTACAGTCTTGAAATTTGGTAAGCAGATTCCTTTCATAGAGTACAGATCCCCTACAGAATGGGTTTTGTGAAAATCGACCCCAAGTGCGTTGTAGAGAATTAAGTGGTGTTATAGGCAATTAACTAATTTTTTAAACTATTAGACGTAAAATCTAGAAATTTAGTGAGCTGATTCCATTCATTGAGTAGAGATCCGCTATAAGATGGGTTTTGTGAAAATCGTTTCCTAAGTGGTGTTGTGGGGGCTTAAGGGGCGTTATACATAATTATTTCCATTTTTAAACTATTAGACATACAGTCTTGAAATTTGGTAAGCGGATTCCTTTCATAGAGTACAGATCCACTGCAAAATGGGTTTTGTGAAAATCGACCCCAAGTGGGGTTGTGGAGAATTAAGGGACGTTATAGGCAATTAACTCCTTTTTTAAACTATTAGACGTAAAATCTCGAAACTGAGAAAGCAGATTCCATTCACTGAGTAGAGATCTTTCATAAGATGGGTTTTGTGGAAATCGTTTCCTAAGTGGTATTGCGATGGCTTAAGGGGTGTTATAGATAATTATTTCCATTTTTAAACTACAGAGTGTTTTTTTTCCAGGTATAGAAGTTTAAGTTGGCATTACTTTCCAAGATGGCGACCGATTTAACAGCTGTCAAATGATTTATTCTCAGTTTGGTTTGGCAATTCATCATGAATAGACTCACGCCTGAACAACGTTTTCAAATTGTGCAATTTTATTTCGAAAATAATGGTCAATTTTCATAAGCGAATTTTGTTTAGCAATGAAGTGCACTTCTGGTTAAATGACTACGTCAACAAACAAAACTGCCGCATTTGGAGTGAAGCTAATCCACAAGTGTATGTCGAAACACTGTTACATCCAGAAAAACTGACTGTTAGGTGCGCTTTATGGGCTGGTGGAATCCTTCTTCAAAAACGATGAAGGCCACAACGTTACAGTCAATGATGATCGGTACAGAGCCATGATTACTAACTTTTTCATTCCTGAATTGAACAATCATGATGTCCAGGAGCTGTGGTTCCAACAAGACGGCGCAACATGTCACACAGCTCGTGCCACAATCGATTTATTGAAAGACACGTTTGGTGACCGCCTAATTTCACGTTTTGGACCTGTGAATTGACCTCCAAGATCTTGTGATTTAACACCGCTAGACTATTTTTTGTGGGGCTATGTAAAGTCATTGGGCTATGCGGATAAGCCACAAACGCTTGACCATTTGGAAGACAACATTCGCCGCGTTATTGCCGATATACGGCCACAAATGTTGGAAAAAGTCATCGAAAATTGGACGTCCAGATTGGATTACATCCAAGCCAGCCGTGGCAGTCCTATGCCATAAATCATATTTAAAATGTAATGCCACAAGATTATCTTTCGAATAAAAAAAATTCATGTCAATCGAATAATACATTGTTGTTTTATTGCAATTTAAAGTTCTATACCTCTAAAAAAACACCCTTTATTACACGTAGTCTTAAAATTTGGTAAACGAATTCCTTTCATGGTGTAGAGATCCGCTACAAAATAGTTTTGGGGAAAATTGATCCCCAAGGGTCACTGAGGGGGATTAAGGGGCGTAACAGATAAATATTTCCGCTTTTCAACTAATAGAAACACCTGCTTGAAAATTAGAAGGTATGTTCCATTCATGGAATAAAGTTCCTTTTACAAAGATTTTTGCGAAAACGGAACCCCAAAGGAGTGGGGTTGCGAGGGATTAAGGCGTGTTATAGAAAAATTCCTGTTTTGAAATTTAACTCATTTACTTGAAATTTGTTGAGCACTTTTCTTTAGTTGAATATAGTTCCACTAAGAATGGATTTTACGGAAATCAACTCCAGGGGGAAGCATGGAGGGTTATTGGGGGGTATTGATAGACAAATTTTCCGTTTTTGAACTGCTAAGACTATAATAATAAAATTTAGTTTCCATGCTTCTTTTGTTGAATTGGAATTCGCTAAGAATGCTGTCAACGAGGTATTGATGATAAAAATTCAGTTTTTGCTCTGTTAGATTTAGACTTGAAATTTAGCATGCATGTTTATTTTATAGAGTAGAGATCCACTGAAAGTTGTTTTGGTGAAAATCAACTTGATTATTAGGTTAAGTGAGCGAAAAAAATCTTTCTCCTTCTATTTTAGATATAAATAGAAATTAGATATTATAATTTATGTTCTTTTTATATCAAGGGGCGAGAGTGTAACAGCTATAAATATATTTTTATTTTTCAATACAATCGAATTCTTAATGCTAGATATCAATAATTAATCTATATGTAAATAGTATACATATATACAACATCGTGAAATACCCAGTGAAGCGGGTGGGTAACGTCTAGTAAAATATTAAAAAAAAAATGATTTTTTTTAATCCTCCGCTTGAGGTTATGAAATATATTTACAGATATAGATGAATTTTCTATATTTTTAGAGAAAGAAAAAAACGTAACTCAGAATTCGCGAAAAATATCTGCAATTTAAAACTTTAAAATTATCTAATTTCAATATTATTTCATGTATTATCCATATTTTTTTATATACTTGGTATGGATATTTCAATTTTCTGTTGTGGTAGACCTATGTTTTTTTTTCTAATAGGCGATGATGGTTGTTTACTAATTTCTATTATTTCTATCAAATGTTTAAACATTGATTCGATCATTATTTGCATCGAGTTCATTATAGCTGTAGTTTGTTTTTCAAGGGCTGCTTGAAAATTTTCTACTATATTTTCTAATTTTTTCTCCAATTCTTGTATATTTGGTCCGAGGGCTACTGTTTTTACTGCTATAGCATAATTTGCGGAGTGAGTTCCTTTGAATTTTCGTCAAGCCTCTCCTAAAGTTAAGTGCTTAGTGCATTTAAATTCGAGAATTTTTTTTTCTTTTATAAAAGAGAGACAGTTGGGAGAGTTTGCTGGATGATCTCCTTTACAGTTTGCGCAATTTGAAGGGTTTGTACATTGTCCAGAATAGGATCCTCCACAATTAATGCATCGAACATCGCTGGGACAAAAACGTGATGAGTGCGTAAAACTGTAACAATTTTTATATTGCTGTGGTTTATCTATAAATAATTGGGTTCTATGATTGAAAAGCCAAAGTTTTACACATTCTGGTGTATTAATGCTCAGAATAGTTATTAAGACTGGAGAAGCTTCTTCACGATTGTTTTTCTTGATGAATCTATGGATTTCAACAATTTCAATGTCATTTGAGTTTTTTAATTCAGTTGCCACATCTGTCAGGATGTCAAAAAGTAGGAATCGCGAAGTGAATCCTTCCCATATTATGTTTGCTTTTACTGGAATATTTAGAATTTGTTCAAAAGCTGTTATCTGAACAGCGCATATTGGATCCGAGGTACTTATTTTTATTTTTCTACTTCGAGTGAAGTACATATGCATTATTTTATCATGCCTTGGTATTTTGTTTTCTTAATTCAGCATGTAATAAGTGGGGGTTCGATTTAGGGATGGTTCCGTTTTTATCTGAATGTTTAAATAAAATTGTAATTTCATTAAAGCTTTTATCATCAATTCGCAGAATTAATTCTTGGGCAGTCTGGGTTGATTATAGTCTGTATCTTCCTTCATGTTATTATTCATGTTTGCTTCATCAGATTCCGTAATCCGAAATGTTGAGTGACTCAGCTTGAGTCCCCTTCAAGCAACAAAAATGGGGGAAGAAAATGGTTATAACTTACCAAAGTCCAGAAAAGAACAGAAATAAATATATAAGATCCCTTTCTTAGAGGTATACCAAAATATATTAATCCACTGTAAAAAAAAGAAAGAAAAAAACAGCGAAAATTCAGATCAGAAGTAACAATCTCTATATTTCGAATTACATGTCACCACAACTCAACCATCAACCTTTTTCCACTCATCTAACTCACTGTTCTGACAAGACCTGTTTGGAACATCAAAAATGCTTTTATTGGTGCTCTGGAATAATGTAAACAAGGATTCCTCAGACAAGATGACTTGTTCCAATTGCACTGGTGTCCAGTATAGGTGACACTGCTATAATCTCTTCATAGCATTTTGTGTCAAAACTAATGGTTTTGGAATAGTTACTTTGCCATGAATGTGTGTGTGTTTGCAGCATGAAACTACCATTGAACAAGTTTTCACAAATACTGGGGTCTGAAAGTATTCATTGATGGTAGCGTAGTCTTGCATTTTCTGCCGACTATCCTCTTCAACACCCATCTATCATGATCCTTCAACTTTCACTCACTGTTGTGCTTCGCAGAAGACACCATAGCCAGGTTTGAGTAGGCAGTCATAACCCTTGACACACTCACAAGATTGGTTATTCTGGACATGGATGCTCCAATTATCATGCCTCTTTTCATGTCAGAGAGGACAGACATAATTACACTTTACTAGGAACAGAATTTTCTCATGTAACTCTTGACAGATACCTTCCCCTTTGATGCATTATCCAGTCCTGCACTACAATAAAATTAAGAGTATTACAAAAATTATAGTGGCATATTTTTCAAAATTTTCTCAGTTTTATATTTCCTGAAATTGTAATTACAGTGGACTTAAAAAAATAAACATGTGCCATAAAACTGTAAAATTCACAGCTCCGATTCAATTTCATACTTCCTCCTTACCACACAATCGGTGAGCTCCTTTTAAAGGAATGGCACATCCTTAGCCAATCATCGGAAGTAATGCCCAAACTGTAACAAACTCAAAATATCCACTACAGTTACTGCATCATGCTGGAGAAACCTTTCTTCAGATGTGGTCTCATACTGATTTAAAATAACAAAGGACAAGGAACTAAATCTACAAAGAGTTACACTGCTTTGTCTGTCTAGCAACTAGTCCTGATCATATTGAAGCAGTCAGAGATATAACAACTGATTCCTTTAATGCTGCACTTCATTGTGGGGTTCCCTGTCACACTGGCACCAATTTTGGAGCTAGACAAAATGTGAAAGCTATTGTTTTCTTTACTATCGATTGGCACTTTATTCCTCCATCATCCCCTATTTGGGAATCAGAAATTCAATCCTTTAAATTTCATCTCAAGAGAACGTTGGAAGAAAACATATTAATTTAAAGTCTTATCAACCTTGCTCACATAAATCAAAGCATTATTAAATTCCAGACCCCTCTCATATGTTAATGACTCTGACATAGAATGCTAATCTGCACTCACACTTTTACATTTTTTTACAGCTTATGAACTACCTCCAATCACAGAAACAATTAGGAGATGCTACAGAATATCAAACGTGGGGCTCCGACTTTCTCTCTTCCTTACAACCTCAAAAGAAATAGCAGGATGCACAACCAAATTTGAAGGAAGATGACACCGTGTTGATCAAAGAAGGCCTCCTGGTACACGGTCAATGGCTAAAGTTTATCCAAGCTACAACAGACTGGTTCGAGTTGCAACTGAGAAAACTCAAGACTCGATTTACAAATGCCCAGTTCATAAACTTTTCAAACTTCCTATATATCTGAACTAGTTCAGATATAGGGTGTCAGAATGTGTTTCCTACACTTCTCATCAAACTTAACAACCCTGCACCAGGGGCATTCCAACTGTAAACAGGAAACACATTGGATGGATGCAAGGCTTATCAATCTTCATACAAAGACAACCAGTGAATAATACAGATTTTTAATTACTGAAATATCTCCCTCTCTGGTTTTCTGCCAAATTAAAAAGTACCCATCATGGTTAATGTGTTGTTGTTGCTAATGTTGTCAGATTGAGACCGTTCATTGTCATAAGCCAAAGCTTTGAGTACCATGTAGGTGACGGTACAATCTGACTTGGTTTCATCTCTCTCGTGCTCTTTCACAAACCACACAAGAGGACCACCATGATCTAACACAGCATCACTATTACTAGATGGGTGGCAAGGTTAATGTTTTTATTCTATGCTTTTAAAGTTCTAACAAAGTTATGCTGATGTTATTTCTTATGCCTCCTGATCTTGACTACATCAGATTCAAGCCCATGAAATTCATCATGGCAAGGTGCTAGATGTATGCCTGTCCTTGGCCTTAGCACCATACAGGTGACAGTACGATTTAGCTCGGTTCCACCCCAATTTTGAGAGAGAACACCCTGGGGAGGGTCAGGGGCCTCCCACCTCTCTTTCACCAACCTCACAAGAGGACTTGCGGCTCGACAGTTATTCAGAGTACCCCCATGCGGCGAAGGCACTATACATTTACAAACATTCATGTCTTCTCCGGGATTAACCCAGGCCCTATGGCACAGCAGTCAGCGTCGCTAACCACTATACCGAATGGCTGACAACAAAGTTATACATTACGTTAAAGAGGCTTACCATGTGAGAATAAAGGAAAAGTAACACATTTACCTGTCCATTATTCCTAATAATTGTTTTCGAACATCTTGGGCACGCTTCATGGTTCTCACTTGAACAAAATTCTCATAACACCATGCATTAGAACATTTATTGTTCTTCCAGGAATTGAACACAGCTAACAAGGTGAGGTGATCCCCTTCAGGTTGATTGAATTTAGCTTTCTTTTGATCAGCTAAAGCTTGCTTGTCCTAAAAAAGCACAATGTTATAAAAATTATAAGTTTATATAGTTTTCTACTATTTATAAATAATCCAGTTTCAATATGCTTTGCTCTATGTCAAATTGATGCTATATTATCCTTCAATTTTCCATGTTTTATGCATTATGTTAATAAAATCTTGTCCTCACATTCAACTTTCTCTTAACCATATTTTTAATTGTGTCCTTCTATATAGGCTAAACTCTACAACATAGACCTATACCAAATGGACCATCCACTTCTTTATTCGCCAAAGGTTGTGGACATAGTTAGGGCTGTTTTGGACATTGATTTCATTGCAAGGACAACAATAAAATAAAATTACAAATATCTTTTCACAGTTAGTTCTGGCAAATTCAATCAAAACTGAGAAAGTAAAAAAACTCTGTAAGAGTGTTTTCAACAATCTAGAAAGTTTTATCCTTAAAATTGTCTTTTACACCCAATGTATAAAATATGAGTTTTGTCAAAGTAGTATAAAATACAATTCTAAAAGGGGGGATAAAAGCAGTTGACAATTAAAAGAATATCATAATCAATAAATTATGATTTTCTAGAACACAAAATACATCACAACATTAGATATTATAACCCAGCAACTCTTAAACTGGGGGTCCGTGGAAGTCTCTAATTTAATATAAAGATTTCCCTCTTTTGCTGAATCAAGATATGTAATACTGAATTAATTAAAATTTTTAATTAATACAGTTACATACAATATGCATATATAATGAGATGTTTACTGTTTTCTTAAAGGGAAAAAGAGAAGTGTTAAAAAGGTCTGTTTAAGTAGCTTGGGGCTCAGCGATGTCAAGCTGATACACAAATGGGGCCTGAGACAATCAAAAATTTAAGAACCGCTGTTATACCCGTAGAATGAAGAAGTGAAAGATTACTAAATAAATGAGCTTCATATTCAGTTTGTGTAACTGGGAGAAAAAAGATTACCTTTGGCCTGTAAAAAACATTTTGTACAGACAACATTGAAACAATGGTGAGGATTTCTTCACTGCAGCCCAACTGAGCAGACATAATGAGCATCTTAGATAAATTAGGATCCATAGGGAATTCAGTCATCTGAAAATAACAAAAATTAGTTAATCTCTTTATAAATTGAAACAAAAGAAAAAATGCCATAAGTAACTTCTTAAAATACTAACATAATAAGCATATATAAAATACTTTTTTTGATTTATCAAATTTAGTTGTGGTGCTATTACACTACCATTAAGAAATCCAATTCTACTATTTCCATCAAATATCCATTTAGGAAATCTTAACATTATAAATAAAGGTAATTACTTCAATTTTTTTACATTCATCATGTACTTAATACCTTGTGAATACTATGATTTATAAAAACAGTATTCACATATCCTTCATTAATAGGAGTAAAAAACATATATATATATATATATATATATAATTATTTTTTAAATTTCTTCACTTTTACAGTTTATTTCAACATTGAGCTACAATCACACCCTAAATCAATATATATGTATTCTGTAAATTTTACCTCTTTTGAAAATGTAATCAATTTGACAATATACTAAAAATCTTATTTATTGGTAAATTTATGAATGTAGTTCTGTATGTAAAATTATATTAGTTTACATAGAGCTTTGCACTATCTTACAAAATAATAAAAGAATACTAATCCCCATCTTGATACAACTATAAGTTTAAAATAAACTTAAACAATGTCTTACTTTTCTTCCAAGTCGAGTGAGTAATCCTTCATCATCTAGGGCACTTAAAGAATGTAGTTGTTCCAATGCCAATATGACTGACTGTGAAAGAAAACAAAATGGTAAGCACAGATTGAAATTTAGGATAAGTAAGCATAATTTTTTTTACAATTATTCATTTTCAGTTCAATTCTGAGCTACAAATTTTTTTACAAAAGCTGAAAAGATATTTTATTTTCGATCATGGCATAAGAGGATTTTTGAAACTTGTTCACGTTGCAATGATCTTATTATTTTTGCAGATTATTTGTGTGGATTTAAAAGGAAAAGATACACATTTAACCAAATATTTAACATCCAACAGAATTTGAAATTGAAACTTACCATCTCTCTGTGAACTTCAAGATAATAGCATAAACAGAAAATTACTCCTTGAGGCTTTGCGAGAATTTGGTATCCCTGACAAGCTTGTAAGACTCACTGCTCTAATGCTAAGTAAAAACCATGCAGAGTTAAGATCCAAGGTAATCTCTCAGAAATGATGGAAATGGGTTCAGACAGGCCTATGTACTAGTATGCCTATTCTTCAACATTGCATCGAAGATGGTCATTTGTGACTAAAAGAACAACACCAGGGAAACATTTTTTAAACATGTACAAACTTTTGCAAGAATTCTCTGATCTGAAACATGCATTCCTAGCTCTGGAAAAGGAGGCCAGTAAAATGCTCTTTACTGTTAACCAGGAAAAAACTAAATATATGCAGTGCACATGGTTAACAGACTCTGCTATTTACCTACAAATTGGTACTTATAAATTTTCAAAAGTTGATAGCTTTGGATATCTGGGCTCTGAGGTTAATACGGCAATATCACATCTGAAATACAGAAGAATCCAATAGATGCTCTTATGATTTGAAGAGGTATTTTAGATCAAATTTAATTAAAAGGAAAACTAAACTACAAATTAGAACTAAACTCATCAGAAACTTGGACCATGACACAAAATGATGAAAATACTTTTGGCACCTTTGAGCATTGGATTCTAAGAGGAAGGAGGAACTCAAATTGATGGCATTTGACACAGATGCTCCAATTTAGAACTCTACCATGTCTTTAGGGAATACATATAAATCCAAAGAATTAAATGGACTAACCCCATTATTAGAATGAAAAAAGGAATATTCAACGCAGAAAATGTTTTTGGCCAAGAACTGGAGGTCAACTGCCTAGAAAAAGAGATTTCACTACTTAAGAGTGACTAATTGGAAAACCACAACCAAATAAAGAGAGGCCTGGAGGAAAACTCTTAAGAAAGCCCACCCAGGGCCATTGAAGAACTCATAGCATTTTGTGAGATTCAAAACCCTTAAACCAGGCCTACACTATTCGAAGAAACAAATGCCATTATAAAGTTTCTTTAGCATAACGTTCTTAGATTGACTTTTGGGGAAGTTATATCCACTAAGAAACATAAGTTTAACAACCAATCATCATCCCTTATTTTAGGAACAAATTCTTGATTGCCACTCATAAATATCCTCCCACAAGTTTTTAAGAGTTATTTTGTAAGCCTTTTCTGTGATCATTTTTCAGATCACACAAAAAAATACCTTCTCTTGTATCTTTTAAATTTAAAATTTCTTCTGTCACTTGCAACGAATCATTTGCACCATGAATATGCTTTAAATTAATTGAATCTCATAAAGTTACTGTTATTTCAGGAGATATGTCATCAATGTGATGAAAATAATTTGCGGTTTCATTTTCTTTGCATTCAACATGGCAAAAGAATAATTTACTATAAAAATGGTAGATGGTTGTTGTAATGATGAACCAAAGATCAATTTGCTGAGCTTTCAAATGCAATTTCATTGCAGTTAATTTAAAAATCCTCTTGAAACTTCTTCTACTTTTTTTATAAATATATTGCCTGTTTCTCTACCAAGCAAACACATTTTTCAAGTTCTGCATTATGAAAATAAAAATTTTTTTATTACTTTCTAAAGTGATTTACATTTCCATTATTACCCAAAACAAAAATGTGTAGATTGTTTCATTTATAGCAAAACTTCATTCAAATTACAGATGAATATTACCAAAGGTTGCTAAATGATAGATTTCTTCAGTAGCATTTGGGTTCGTAGATATCAAATACTAAACTCGAATTAGTAGTCACACCAGTGCATTATAACACTGGCATGTGCAAATATGTCTTTTGAAAACATACACACATAATGACAAATTTTTAAACATAAATATAAAATTGTCTTGTGGGCCACACAATTTAATGTGGCACGCCACTTGCAGCCTATATGTTAGCTAGGTCTGCCTTAAACTTTCCAAAGCTAAAGAGATGACCAAAAGCTTTATACAATCTCACAGATTTCTTTAAATAATTTTTCATCAATTCTAGAGAACTCACTTTAACATAACAATAAATCTAGTACTAAATTTACATATAAAGAAAAAACCAATATGGGAAAAAAAACATCAAGTAAGATTTCGAAACCAAAAGTGCTAGTTTTTAATATAGTTATTCATAGATATTTTTAACAATTAGTGTTCAAAGTTTTGTTTATCCAACATTTGATTAATATAATTCTTCAAAAATAGAGGATTTTGAAAAGTATATGTTTTTTTTTATAATAATATCAAAAAATTCAAATGACTTTTCTATTTTATGTAGTATGTATTAATGAATTGTTTCAAAAAATAAAAAAAGGTATTTGCTCTGATTTCTTAAACATTTTGATGCTTTGTAAATGTGAACTCCATTCATAAATTTCTGATAACTTACTTCAGATGGTGGGGCATCCATGAAATCAAATGACAGTAAATCATTGATGCCTAATGCTTTTAACTGTAGGACGATGTGAGCAAGATTAGTTCTTTGTATTTCGGGGACTGGTGTGGTCAACATCTCATCTCTGTATGATCTCTCTGTAAAGAGACGATAGCACTTTCCAGGTCCTGTCCGTCCTGCTCGACCCGCTCTTTGCTTCGCCTGGGCCTACAAGGTAAATTTAATTATATCTCTATAGGTTCATAAGGAGTCAATTAAAAACAACAGAATTTACATTGCTATAGCATAATCTTTCCTTTATAGTAACAAAAACATTATCAATATAAAAGATCTTACTGTTATTAATGCCCAAAATTCAGCAAAGGCCATGGCAAAGGGCTAAGTGATGCCTGTCATTAACCACAGCTTTGAGCACCATATAGGTGACAGTATGATTTGGCTGGGTTTTTTTTCATCCCAATTTTGAAGAAAAACACCCAGGGGATAAAAAAATCTTACATATGTTTTACATAATATCTAAAAAAAATGCACATTTCATAATACAATGATGTTGCGTCCAAATCATCATTACCTTAATATCAAATGTGCATTTTTTAAAATTTGATGATAATTGTAATGAATCCAAATTATGAGATTCATTACTAATGTAATGTTTTTGCCCCATGAAATATATTATTTAAAATACAGCAAATAGTAAAAATGTAATGAACGTACAGAAAAAAA
Organism: Trichonephila clavipes; assembly: GCA_019973935.1. Lineage (NCBI taxonomy): Eukaryota > Metazoa > Arthropoda > Arachnida > Araneae > Nephilidae > Trichonephila > Trichonephila clavipes. The sequence goes on from BMAU01018603.1 coordinate 319,314, forward strand.
TTACACCTTATTTTAATAGATCAAAACTTCCAAGAGTCAAAGAAAATTAATTGTTTCCTATTATGAATACTAGGTATCATATTTTCCTGTATATAATCGTTAAAAAAGTTTCAAATTTCGTTCTGCGCATTATATGCCGCCGCGGATCATCTGAGAAAAAACATTCTCCATCAGAAAAGCTAACAATAAAGTTTTGAAAGAAATGCCATTTATGTTTTATAAAATAAATAGATGACGCTTTATGACTTGGATTATGTATTTCAACCATAACTAGTTTTGTCCAATTACATTCAAAAACGAATTCGATTCCTTGGAAGGAAAAAACAGTTACTAGTCGCTGGCACCATTTCCATTTTTCTGTTGACTAGAGCTATTACATCCTTTGAAAGTTTTCATAATGTTGAAGAGAAAGCGTTAAGTTACACTGCAAACTTTAAGTTAAAAGTTATAGAAAAGGCTATTGAAGTCGGAAATCAGGAAGCTGCAAGGTTTTTCAATGTTGATGAATTGAATCTTCATTTGTGGAGAAAAAACAAGACCAGCTTCGAAAATTGTGATCACTGTTAAAGAGCCGATCGTTGTGGAAAACCTCTCTGGCCAGAATTAGAGGAATAAATAAATGGATTTTAAAAGAAAGAGACAATGGGAAAGCAGTCTCGATCTTAATTTTTTTGCTGTTGACTTGCTAAATTTAAAAAAAAAAAAGATTTTTTCCACGTGGAGTGTTTTGTTTAACGACTCAAAACATAGATGGCAGTAGCAAAGAATTTTTCTCTTTTATTGAGATTATCATAAAAAATATTGTCATACATATTTAAAAAGACGTTTCATAATAAATTTTTTTTTTTCTGTACAATTTCTTACTTTTATTTTTAATTATATTGTGTATTTTTTACCTTATATGACACTCATTATCAGCAGTTTATATTTTGGATTATTTGCCATAAAAACTGCAGCTAATTATACAATGTTTTTGTTTTTTTACTCGAAAAAAAGGCTTTGCGGATTATATACAGGAAAATAAGGTAAGTACATTTGAGCTTGCATTCAATATTAAGTATAATGACTATGTGGAAGTTACTTAAAAATTGAAATTCTAAAGCTTACTTGTGATATAGGTGTAACAACCAAGGAGTCCATACCAGTTTTGGAATTGTATACATTTTGTTTCACAAATCCAGGATCCACAACATAATATATTCCATCAATGGTCAAAGATGTTTCTGCAATGTTTGTGGCTATCACAATCTGAAAATTTTAAGAAATTAAAATTGGATGCATTTATAACAGGAGTTTTTACTTCTGTTGCAATTTAAATTAAAACTTAAATTTTTTTTAAAAAAAGGAATTGTAATCCTTTAATAAATATAACATCTTAGTAATAAACTAAAATGCAATGAAGCTCAAATTAGGTAAATGTAACTCTTAAAATTTAAAATTAATAGAATCTGGCAATAACTTTTTTATTGCACTCAGATTTAGCACGGGCTCTGCATTTTTAAGTGTAAGTTTTAGGTAAGTTACCTCTATCTTGGAATGAATTTAGATATTCCTATCCATTACTTTCAATGGGTTTTTGCTGAGTATTATTTACCTAAAGGGGGAAGGTTGGCTGGTCAAAAATGTTCAACCCCACTTTTATATAAATTATTTTACATATTAGCTATCCTAAGTCAGCAATGTTTATAATACTGCAGCATCCATTTTATATTTTTTAATCTTCGTTGCTCATGTGTCCTTCATTGTGCGATTTTCCTACTGTCTTTGTGTTTTTTGAATGTGATTGTTGGATGTTATCTCTTGTTTGTAGAGAATAAGACTATACTTTATATATATATATATATAAATAATGTAATGATGAGATACGCCTACATCTTTTCAATTGTAGTTGTGGTAATTAAAAATTGGAATATTGATCATATCATGTAAAAGAGTAAGCTGTTCTTTAACTAAGAATTGCAAATAAATCTGTCAAAAAATCAAGGTCTAATCCTATTAACAAGGAATCACTAATCAATTTGTAAAAATATAGGTTTTAATCATTTAATACTAAATGAAATGATTCTACAATTTTACAAAATAGGGTATACATAATTTTCATTTTGATATAAATAAACTTGAATTTCAAGTAAATATTAATTTATTTGAAATGTGTTATACTTCAACCATCCAATACCGTTCAGCGATGTTAGTTTGATGTGCAAAAAGGCATGGTCAATGGAGTTTTCAAATTGAAAATAGCCAACCTTATGGGCGTTTCAAAGTCTACTGTTAAAAGGATTACAAGGAGACAGTCTGCACATAACTCAGAAAAGTAGGTCAGAAGTCAAAGTTAAATTATTGGGATAAATGAATGTTGAACAGGATATTAGTCCAAAAACATAAGACTATAATGCCGCAAATAGCCTCCAAAATGAACACCCATCTCCAGAACTCTGTACCTACCAAAACTATTTGATGAGAGATATCAAATGCTATGAAGTGACAATGATGGTGCAACTAAACAGTGGTGTGTGACAAATTAACATTTACATTATTTAAAATCACTGGACATGATTTCATCAGGCAAAACCAGCAGAACAATCTCATATTATTTGTCTAGTTTCTATTGTGACAATGGAGGAGTCTGCAATGGTGTGGGGTGTGATGTCTTGGCATGGCATAGTATTGAAGGAGAAAATTAAAAACAAACATTACCACAGATCACTTCCACCATATGCTTCAAAGCTCTGGTACTTGCAGTGTTTGAAAATAGCAGTGCCCTGATCATATGGCTCACTGTGTTCAAACAAAATTAGATGAGCATGAGAATGAAGTAGAGCTTTCACAGGGTTTTTAAAGAACGAAATCTGTGCTCATAAAATCTGCACACACTATCTGAATCGCACACTATCTCCACACAAGAAATGGATATAAATTCTTTTGAGCTTTGTAAGCAATCTTTATTTGGATACAATCTATAATTAATAATATATAGGGTGACTCAATCCCAACTAAATAAATACTTTCACATACATTATTTCTTTGTCCTTATCTATACTTTTCAAAATTTAAAAAGCTGGAGTAGCATATCTTGATCATTTATAAGCTTTCATAAATATTACTCATACAGAATGAACAATTGATTTTATTTCATATCTCTTAAGGGAAACCATTTGATAAACTGTTTTTCTGTGAAAAAATATAACAGAAAGGATAACTGAACATTTAAAGTAATTCTTTAAATCAGAAAATAATTATTATAAATGTGTAAAACTCTATAACAAATCAGCTTTTCTTTAACTCATTGTTAAGCAATGAAAGACAATGTTCTTTTAAAAAGGCAAGCTATATATTACATTAATATAAGTAACAGCACAAACCTTTCTGGAGCCAGGTGGGGTTGGTTCAAAAATCCTGGTTTGCATTTCAGTAGGAAGTGCAGAATACACAGGCAGAATAATAAGTTCAGGAACTTCAGATCCTAAAGATTTCATTCTTTCATACAAAATCTCACACGCAGTGTTAATTTCTTCTTGACCAGTAAGAAAAAGTAGAATGTCACCTGAAAAAGAAGTTGTTTAATATGTTTTATAAATTTCTAACAAAAATAAAGGCAATACAAAAACATCAGCAATATACTTAACAGAAAAATAAAAAATAAATACTTTCAAATTCCTTTTATACAAAAACTTTTATTTCAATATCAAGATCCATGTCTGTAAAATATTTTGTATTTGGAAGTATAGAATGTAGGCACATAACTTAGTAAATTAACTTCATGTGTTAACTTTCAGAGAGATTAGACATTTAGATAATTATATTAAAAGTTTAATGGTAAATGCTTTTATATGTGTAAAATAAAAAGAAAAAATCATTTAAAATGTCAAAATGACTAAATTATAGCTATATGAACATGAACAATATATTGAAATGGAATAAAAAAATATCAATATTTATTTTTCAATCAAAATTATGATGAGTATAACTGAAATTAATATCATAATAAACTTCAAGATGGTTACATGAATGGACCCCTCTTACCTAGATGCATATATTTTGTGCAATATTAAACAATATATTTTAAACAGAAAAACAATAATATTTAATTTACCTGGTGGCTCAGTAAAATGTATTTGCATAACAGTGATCAAAGAAGCATCTAGATAATCACTCTCAGGCTCTTTGGTGTAAAGAATTTCAACAGGATATGTACGCCCAGGAATGGTGAAAATTGGCTGCAAAAAGCAAATGAAATGAAAAGGCATAGTTACAAAGAAGACAAAACAATGTTACAGCATTCAAAGAAAGATTTTTTTTTACAAAATATACACAAATTAAGAAGCAGTTGCTTTTAAATATAAATTTTGAGTAGATTGATTGATGCATACTAGTCAATTTAATCAATATGTAATTAATTTTCAATCATTTAAACTGAAACTTATTTTTAAACCTCAGCCATAATCTGAATAGAATTCCTTTATTAGTAAATAAACTGGATTATGACATACATAAAACACATATTGTATTTATGCATTTAAAATAATTCAAATAAGCACAATTATACGATAGATAATGAGGGAGTAAAAACGAATATGAAATTTAGAAATATTTGAAAAAATTGAAATATAAAGAAAAACTATATTTTGGCCAAAAAAACTTATTTAAAGTTTTAGAATTATAGGAAAAAACCAATGTTCTATGTTTAAGTTACATTAAAATTACAATTCTAAAATTAGTGTATAACATTATAAAAGCGCAACATCTTTTAATACTAGGAATTAATCCAGCACAAGTTACAAATAAACTAATGTATCACTAGTGAAATCTTTAAAATAGGAGCATTACTTAAGTCAGGTTTCATAGAAGTATTTGGAAACTCACATGAAGAATTACCAATTGCTAAGGCTTTTGCTATTTTTTCAAGAGGGTTTCACCCATAGGACAATGTTTTTTAAGCATTTTTAGGGAATTGTTTTTTGACGACCACTAAAAAGATAGAACTTTTAAGTTTTTTATGATTTATTTATATGTATTTTAAGAGTATGTATATAAATGTTTAACCAAAAATATCCAATAGAACGTGAGTTATGGCGCTGTAAACACACACCCTTCAAAGAAATGGACGCTCACTTCTTCCATGATTCTGGTTGATTGGTTTATTTGAAATAAAAAAATTAACAGCATTTTAATCTGTAAGCTTAAATGCACCGAATGGACTAAACTCAATTAAAAAAACCGAAAATTGGATTTTTGGTAGAACTCTGAAGAAAAGTTTTGAATTTCATGGGGTTTATGTTATAAAAAATACAAATATTTTGAATTTTGGAATGATCGTAGTCCATTTGGTGCATGTATGTGTGCTGAGTTTACCCTATAAATTTGAAGTCATTCGGTCAAACCGTTCTTGAGATATGATGGAGGAAAGTTTGATAAACACAGTTTTGAGAAAAATGCGTTAAAAGTTTCAAGTCTGATTAAAACAATGAAAATCTTAACTTGCACTCAATCGATGATGCCTAAAACAAGTTTGACAAAATATCCAATAACTATAGATATTTCCTTTTAAACCTCTACAAATGTCTATACTTGTATGAACGTATATTTGCATAGAATGGTCAATGGTATCAAACCAACTGTACACAATAAGCCCAGCCTTCGATTGCCAACTCTGCACTTTGAACAGCTGCACTTCTAACACCTGCTTCTTTATAACCACTTCAAATTTTAAAAAAAGCACTTTACCATTGCATTCTAGACATGTTAAGGAAGCAATTTATGAAAAAAAATAATTTTTTTTTTGGTTTTTTGAACTCATTACATGGGTGGAACCCTCTTAAGAGTCCAACAGCAATTTATTTTTCAGCTCAAATCCTCTGACTTCTTAAGTAAATAATGAACTTTCAATCACACAATAAAACCAAGAGACAAATTTACCAATAAACAAATGAAGGATTCCTTATACTTCTGATTACCAAGGGATAAAAGTGAATTGAACAACAGAAGTCAGAAATATAATTAAATAATCTACTCTTTAGGCAAAGAGCATTGATTTACATTTTGAACATTTATATCATTATTTTTCTGCTTCACAATGTGAAAAAACAATAGCTTAATATTTACCTCAAAAATCAATTTAGATTATCTCTTTAAGTGTATATCAGTGCTTCTCAAACTTTCAATACTGGCGCCCCCCCTTTTCGATCACAATTTTTATTGCGCCCCCCCTTATACATTAATAATGTACTTAATGCAATAATAATGCACTTTGACGCTAAAGCTACAATAGGTGATCTTAATTATAAACCATACAAATTAGTAACATAAGTATTAAATTTTGTATACTACTTTTAAACAAAATAAAATAAATAAAATAATAGGATAATTATTATGTTATTTTTCCTTTCACTAATTTTTAAATTGAACATATTGCAAAATGCGGTGGCTGCTTAGAAGACAAAATATAGATATCTGCTAAGCATAGAAAAAAAACTCAGAGGGTCAATTTCTAATCATAAGCATTCCTTAAAAAACTTTGCTTTCCAAGACAAGATCATGGAAGTCGTTAATACTTATTAAACTTGTTCTTAATTTAGTATTAATTAATTAGTTATAAAATATTCTGTGCAGCACTAATTAATTAAGAGAAAGTTTACTTACCTACTTTCAAGGACTTTTCAATTTTTCTTTGGTAACAAACAATTTTGCCAGAACTAACGATTTCGAAATCTGTGAGTCCCGCGCGACCACTTCCGAGTTTTAAGTATATTCATTATGATAATATGTATGTTACTGCTAAAAAATTGTGTGAAACGTTTTTCGTTATGCTTTATATGTTGAGAATACTAATAAAAATATGTCTGGGAAAAGTAATTCTTCATAGTGCTTGCTCTCCGTGGTTTTCCAAACATCATAAAACTCTTTTGCATGGAAAAAAGCGCAACAGAGAAACACATAAGAGAGAGGTCATAACTAACTGTACCAATAACTTAGAAGGTCAAACAGATTACAGCTATAATGTGCAGTATTTCAAAAATAATGACAGTGATGAATTTTTTATGTTCCTAAATTTTTTCAATTCTAGGTCTGGGATCTGTTTTTCTCTGAAGTGAAGTGAAGTGAAGTGAATGCGGGGTTTAGTGGCGCAAGGGCCAAATTTGGCCAAGCTGTGCCAGTTTTTTCTCTGAAAGAGTAGTATGTTAGTTTCAAAAAGAAAGCGTAATAAAAAAATATCTTATCATGGGATTACAGCAAATCAAATAAAAGGTTTTTTTTATTTGGTTATAGGATCAAAGATAGCTAATTAGGTATTGAAGAAGTTTTTATTTTTGATGACTGAATACCGTGCGTGCTTATAAATTATATCAGAGTGAAAGTGCATTTTTTAATTATGTCTGAAAGTATTTTGTTTTAATTTATTCCAGTAAACTAATTATTTTTTTAAATCTTTTATTTTCGATATGCTTGCGCCCCCCTCGTAAGGTTATCGCGCCCCACAGTTTGAGAAACACTGGTGTATATGTATGTGCATGCATGTCTGATACAACAGCTAAAAATTTAGATCTAATTTTAAAATATTTTTACCATTAAATATGTAATCAAATTATGTTTAATTTTTACAATTCTTTAAATCTCTTTTAACTTTAAAACTATTAAACGTCTTTGGTAAAATTTTGCAACTTTCAAATAATATCTATTTTTTTTTAAACAAATTCAAATGTATAATTTAAGTGTTACTTTTCAAAATGTTCTTTAATTAATATAGAATATCTTCTATTGTTCTTAAGTATCTTTTCTAATAAATAGTGGAGTTATTTATTTTTCTATCACATATAAAAAGTACATAAACATTTTTCCTTTTCTTCAAAGTCATTAAATAGACACAGAAAAAAATTGAAAGTTAAACTTTTATTCAGTTTACTATAGTTAAACCTATTTCAAAGTTGGGTTAAATTATTGATACAAAATGGAACAAAAAATAAATCATAGTTTAGAGGTTTTTTATTTTTTCTTTAAATGAATTGTGTTATGATTTTCAAATATTTACTTATATTTTACTCAATATTGTATATAATGTGATGAATAATGATAAAATTATATTAAAAAAATCCCTAGCCAAACATGAGTAGAAATGTTTTGTCTTTTATTTAATTAACAAGCATGACTGTGTATTCTCATAACATAACTACTCCTTTAAGATCACCTGTTACAAAATTATGCTTTTGAAAATTGTTTCTGCTATTGAAAAAGCACAATAATTTCTAATTACATTTGAAAAATTAAGAGAAAGACAACACACTAATCTAGCAACAATTCGCCTTTTTCCAAATATAGAGAAATATTAAGAATTCATCTCTTATATCAATTATGTGTTATTTCAATTTATTATTCATGTGGGGGGAGGAAGATTCTACAGAATGGGGATTTATTTTATTTCTATATCTTGAACCAAAGTAAAAAAATTGAGTGATGCTGTCTATTTGAGAGTTACAGCTATTTTAGACGGAAGCAATCAAAGTTTCTTCTTATAAACAGGTCTTGTTCAGAAAAACAAATTTAGGCATGACATAAGAAATGAGCATAAGGCATTTTTTTAATGAAAAGTCCTATTAAGTATTTATAATTAATAAATCATCGCAGTACTGCTTATAAAGAAAGGATAATGTAAACTTAAATTTCATTTAGAAAATATTAAGAACATAGAAAAAATGTTAAACTTAATTTTATGTAAAAACAATATCAATACATGTTAAAGAACAACAAGTGTCATACATATGTCACTGAAAATAAGATTTTTCCCTCCAGCAAATATTTTAAATTATTTAGATAGCTGCACTCGATGGTCAGAGAAGCCAAATACAAACTTATATACAACAATCTTAGCGCAATGAAAATTTTAGCATTAAAAAAAAGTTTCACAAATTAAGTTTTGGAATATTTTCAAAATAAGAATATCTTTTCGAAAATCATTGGTTTTTTCTTTTTTAGAAAAACAATGTTTGGTATATTTTTATATATAAAAAAAATGTGACATTTAGAAACTATCACACAATAATACAAAATTATTGAAAAAACATATATACAGTATTGCAAAAAATATTTTATAACACTTACTGCTTCAAAAAAGTACTGTGAAAACTTAACAGCATCCAAAGTAGCAGAAGTGACAATTAGCTTTAATTCTGGTCTTTTTTTCACAGCCTGGAAAGGTAAAAAAGAATTATTTTTTACTGCAAAATTTGAATCACTTTACAACACACATTTTACCAATCAAAAATATTTCAATTTTTGATATTCTATCATCTACACAACAATAAGTATTAAGGCATTGGCAGATTACTTCAAACTTCTATAATAAAATAGCTTTCTTAAAAATAAAAAAGAGAAAACTATAAAAGATAAAAGTAAAATTTAAAATTATAAAAAAGCAGCTGCTGAATATCTGAGGTACATTATTATTAATTTTCAATACATAATTAAATACTCAATTTTTCTCATTCACTATTTCAAATATAGGTTATTTTTATACAGCAAACCAGAAAATAATATTTTTTATTTGAATCTAACAAGGAGAGTGCAAAGTCTTGGGGTCACGGATTTAGTTCAAATTTTGTAGGATAGTAGATTTAGTTTCCCTGTTGATAAAGATATATAGTTATAGGGGCAAACAATTACACATAACGGGTTTAGCATAGCAGCAACAGATCAGTGTTCCTTGTCATTAGGAGCCGGGTTCATGTCCATGGAGGTAAATAATTTTTTAAAAATTTTATGTCTATTTTTACATATAAAGATACATAATGGAGTTTAAACAAATTGGAAATGAAATGCTTTAATGATTGGAAGCCTTATAAGAGTTTTATTTGTCATTATCATTCATATAAGTATAGAATAATAATTACTACAAACCAATATAAGCATTTGGCAAGAAGAACGGGAAAAAAGACATTTAACCGCTAGTTAATCTTGCCTGGAAACAATAAACAAAACATTTATCAGATTAACAGAATTAGTATAAAAATATGACTAGCTTCTTATTCTCATTGTCAGTAGAATGGTAAAACTTGTCATAAAAGCAAATGAAGCGTAATTTCGAAAAGCAATAGTGCATCAAATTAGTGCAGTATTGTTGCATAGGCATTAGTTGCTTTGTATTTCAAGTGAATAGCACCTTCTATTGCAAATATCTAAAAAATAATTGAGTAGAGGACCCTATAACCTCATATCTTCATCAACAGGGAAACTAAATCTGCCATCCTACAAAATTTGAACTAAATCCTTGACCTCAAGATCTTGCACTCTCCTTGTAAACCGCACTTATTTTCCAATGTTAATGTTATTGGAAACAAGCGCACCTCAGAAGGCAAAACATTTGTTGGATGGAGGAAATTGAATTTCCACCTCTTTCAAAAGGAAAAATGTAAGTGTCCATTCTGGTTATTTCCAGTATTCAGTCTATCCTAAACATCGTTGTCTGATCGTATTTAAGAAATTTTTTGGTATACACTTTCTTTTAATCACCTAAACATCAAAGATATTGGTAACAGCATCAAAAAGGAAGAGAACAGTATGAAAAGGGAGGCAATTTTGTACACAGAAAAAAAATGGAAACAGAGCAGCAGTTAAGAGTAATTATAGGTTCATGTGTGAATTCGAAAGTTTTTAATACTGATCAAATAAATTATATACATAATTATTAACTTCTATCTTATTATTTCTCATTAAAGCTTTTTTAAATCTTTTTAAGTATCAGATATTGATGAACCTTTTACACAATTTTTTATTTTTCTCAAAAACTTGTAGAGAACTGGAGGTGCCAGCTTAGAATCGACGACAACATTTTTTCAAAACATTTTCAGAATTTGGGGTGTGGCTTAGATTTGAATATATAAATACAGTAAGTACTTATTTATAACTTCAAATATATAATGTACATCACTTTTGAAGAAAACAGGATATGCATTGTAAAAAGTCTATAGTAATTTGAAACAATACAAATAAAAAGCATTTTTTCCCTTCAGAACAAACTACATAACAGTTTTACAATTACAGATACATTTGAATAAATAAAGCACCAGATTTCAGGTTAAAAGGTCTCTCAATAACAGTTAAAAATATGAAAGTTAAAAATTAATCTGTTAATTTTAATTTCCTAAAAATGTGCTAGTGAAAACATAAGAACATTATTAAGAAATTAAAATTTACAGATAAAATAAGAAATCTTTATGAAAATTATATGTGTATAATTTTGGTTCCAACTGTTTAAAAATACTTCAGATTCATTAAGTTATTCATACTACCGTAATTTCGTGCATATAGTCCGCAGACTATCTGTGTTTAAAATGCGAATTTTTGAAGCTGCAGACTACCCACCAGTGCGGATAATACGCTGGTGCCGGGAGGGGGAAAGTAGTTGATGCGTCAGCTCGATTTTTAGGAGCCTTAGTAGCAAGTACCTGGAGTACGAAAAAAAGCGTGTGATTCATTTAATTATAGCATAGTTTGGCAACATCGAGTGAGTGGGGTCGAAGGTTACATTTTATTACCACTTATCACAAGGATAGCACGTTGCACAGTATTTTGTTTTCGTATTTTGTCTTTCATCTTCGATAACGTTGATGAAACATCGCCGGAGTTTTACTGCTGAGTTTAAACTCAAGGTAGTTGAGAAAGCTGAAAAAAAGATGGAAATAGAGAAGCGGGCTGTTATTTTGAAATGGATGAGAAAGCGGTGAGAAATTTGCGCAAACAAAAGGATGTGTTAGGGAAGAAAATGATCCAATCGGCATGGAAAAGTAAAATGGCCAGCTTTAGAGGAAAATTTACTGAGATGGGTTCTCGACCAAAGAAATGCTGGGCGCTCCATTTCAACAGTTTCCGAGCAAAGTCCATGGCAGAAGAGATGCAGATAACGGATTTCAAGGGAGGAATAAATTGGGTTTACCGCTTCATGTGTCATAAAAACTTTAGAGTTCGAAGCAGAACGACAATGTGTCAGGCTGTTCCGGACAACGTAGATGAAAAAAAAGCTTCTTTCCTTCAGTTTACAAGGAAAGTTATTGCAGAAGGGAAGTATTCCCTATAAAAAATATTATAAACATGGACGTTCCATTAACATTTGATTGCTCACCGAATAGCACCGTCGATACTTGTGGAGTGAAAACAGTATCAATAACAACAACTGGTCAAGAAAAGACCCATTTCACAGTGATGCTCACCTGCTGTGCTGACGGCACAACGTTGAATCCGCTCTTAATCTTCAAGAGAAAAACAATTCCCAAGGAAAATTTTCCTCGAAGCGTCGTAATACGGTGCAATGAAAAGGGTTGGTGCAACGAGGACATTATGCTCGATTGGTTTCAAGAAGTTTGGAAGAAGAGAGAAGGTGCCTTTTTCAATTCCAAAGGAGTACTAATTATGGATTCCATGAGTGCACACATAAAATACAGTGTACAGGCAGAAGCTAAAAAAAAACATCGGTGCTGAACTTAGCATTATTCCAGGAGGTTTAACAAAAATCCTGCAACCTCTGGATATTAGCGTGAACAGAAGTTTCAAGTCCCATGTACGTGCTTGCTGGGAGAACTGGATGTCGGAAGGTTTACATACTTGTACAAAAGGAGGAAATATGAGACACGCTTCATACACTGAAGTTGCCGAATGTGTCGATAAATCCTGGAAAAGTGTTCACCATCCAATCGGTATTTATAAAAGTTGGGATTGTTAGGGAAAGTGAGGAAATCACTGACAGTGAAGATAGTGATGCTGAAAATGAACTTTCAGACACTCTTCCCGAAAATATATTAGAACTGTTTAATTCTGATACTGATGAATCTGACTTTGAAGGTTTTCGTTAATGTAGTAGAATGTGTGATTAATTAATATATGATCAATTAGTAAGCACTGTTTTTTATTTGTATTTAGCGTTTTATTTCTGAAGGTATATTAATAAGGAAGTACTTTTTTCTATTTATACTTAGTTCTTTGTTTCTGAAATACATTAATATTGTCGTATTAAAATAACGTAATTTCGTACATATAGACCGCGGACTATCTTACGATTTTTGAAATTTTTCTATATAAAATGGTGTCTGCGGACTATACGTGCGAAATTACGGTACTACTAGTACATTCAATATATTGAAAATAGGAATAAGTATAGTATTGATAACAATTTTTTTTTTAAAAATTTAAACCAAAAAGTTTTTAAGTCATGCAATTTATCAACTTTAATTTTGTTCTAAAATTTTCTTTTCATGTTTTGAAATATAAAATACGTCAAATATAATTTTTTTTAAAATATTAAATTATTTCATGATTAGTGTTTTGAATAAAACCCTTCTCTCATTGTAGGGCTTTTTTAAAATTAAAATAGTCAAATATGTTTGAAATGAAATGAAATACATATGAAAAAATATATATAATATGAAAGCAAAATATACTTTTTACTGAAAAACAAAATTATAGGATGCATTTTTATCATAACATAAAGTATGAGTGTCTAAAATTATCTTACATTTTTCAAGAGACCAAACAAGACATCAGTGTAAATTGTCCTTTCATGAGCTTCATCCAGCATAACCACAGCATAGTTTTTTAGATCAGGATCTACCAAACACTCAGTGAGCAACAAACCTTCTGTCAAGTACTTGATGACAGTATCTTGACTGGTGCAATCTTCAAAACGAATAGTGTAACCCACCTATGGAAAGAGAACAAACATCAAACAAATAAATATTTTAATAAAAACCTAAAATTCATTTCATACAATACCACATTAGTGGCTGCTAAAATGGATAAATTCTTAACAATCATTTAAATTTTAAAAAATATCAGTAATAAAAAAAATGGGAAAATAAAAAAATGAATGAATTGAATCCTCACACACAGTTAATATTCCCTAAATGAAATTAGATTCTTTTGTCCATTTGTTTATATAACAAGGCAGATAAAACATTTATCAAATACATTATTTTGTATTTGATGAGGGGTTTTTTTAATTAGTGGTATAAGGGTAGTGCTTTAATTATAATACTTTATCAACCACATTAAGAATATTGAAAATAAGTTAATAAATTGAAATTAGAATCAAATTTTTTCACCAATAAATATTATTCATTCAATCCCAAGGGTTACCAATTAGAGTGATTTAACTGCAACAACAAAAAAAGGACTTAAATTAGATGTATTCTTTTTTTTTTTTTTTTTTATGATCATTGAATAAACTGACTTAATATTTTACAGATTATTTTTTATTGTAGAAATTATGTACTTTTTTTATTAGATAATCAAGTTTATAGACGTTTTTTGGCACAAGAAAATTTTATAAATTAATATTTTGGGGAAGAGTTCTTAAAAGTTTTTACAATAACTATTATGAAACTACTGTTTAATCATACAAATGATAAATATTTACAAAATGTATTGACTGTTTTTCAGGAAATGTCATTATATGAAATGCCTAAAAATGCACACATTTAAAACTGAATCTAAACCAAGAGAAAACATTCAATTGCTCATTTTTTTACATTGTACATTTATACAAAAAACACACCTAAAAACAAATTTACTTACAAAAATATATCACAAATTTGTAAAGGAAAAAAACAGTTAAGAATTCATTAACACTTTTCGGATTCAATTATTTTATAATTTACAAAGAATATTATGATTCTATTTATTTCAAAATATTGTTCCTGTATGATGAATTAATACAATATAAAGAAAATTTCTGAAATAAAAATGTATTTAGTTATTGGTATAAATATATATGCATGAAAATTCTTAAAAATATATATTGGAAACTCACTTCTTGTCCCAGACGACAACCAAACTCTTCTGCAACTCTCTTGGCTACGGACATTGCAGCAACACGCCTGGGTTGTGTGCAACCAATCTTCCCTCTAGCAGTAAAACCTGCCTCTGAAAGATACTGAGTTATCTGAGTGGTCTTTCCTGATCCTGTTTCTCCAATCACAATCAAGATCTGATTGTCAGCCATAGCCTAAAGATCATAAATAAAATGTCTATCATTCAATGCCTGTAATTACATATTGAATTTTACAAAATGAAATTTTTCTTCTTTTCAAAGACATTTCCTTTAATTTAAACTCATTCAAACTTTTCATTTGAAATTAATTTCAACAGTCTGGAATCATTAAAAAACTTTTTTTTCTGTTCATATTTTAATTGATTCAAAATATCATTCTTTTCTTATTTTATAATCACATTAAGAAAGACTTTATATTTATCCATATTTTTGAGCTCATGTTTATATTTAACTGAAGAATCTCTTTCTTTCATTTGCTATTTTTCTAACATCCCTAAAACAATCCTTTTAAAGAATTATTAACAATAACTTCATGTTACATACTTACCTAATGCCATTTTAAATAAAGAAAATAATAATTTTAGTAAAATTTTTTTTAATAAAAATTATGTTTGCTTTTTTTAGAAAAAAAAAATACATAATCAAATCTTGTTGCAAAAACCAGCAATTTTCTTTAGCTGAACTCCTTAAATTTTGGAACAGTCAATAGTTTAACTGTCTTTTGATGTTAAATATTTAGAAAAATATTTAAATTATATATACATAATATTCATTTTACAAAAATAAAAATTAAAAGTAATTATGACAATTTTCAACTGAGACAAAATATCAAATTGCTTGCACTGGAAAAGAAAGCATTGATTTAATTTGTTTTATTAATGATACACAAGATGACGACACACCACATTACACTAAACCATAGCCCAATAATGAAGACATTGTCTAACAGTTTGTATATCTATCATGAGAAAACTAAAAATTCTATTGGACTTAATAATAATGCCAATTATTCCATCCTTTGATACAATGAGAATTATAGTCCTTGAGTTGAAACATTATGAATCAAACAACAGGCTGTAGTAGGCACACTTTTACTTGACGAAGAATGCAAATTTATTAAAAAATTAGAATACAAGTAATTAATAATTATTATACAAGTAATAACATACTTTTATGAGATCATCTTTTAGTTTATAGATGGGAAGACTCTGCCTTTGCTCTAAAATTGTGAGCTGTGTTTTTTTACCATAGGATGCTTTAGAGCCTCCACTGATGTGTTTCTTCCACTCTGGGAGGTCTTGGGTTGATAACCCAATATTTGCTGCTAATGTTCGACCTTCCACTAAAAAATCAGTAACATATTTAAATTATAATTATTATAAAACATTTAAATAAAAAAATAATTGTTAGTACAGAAACAAAATGTTCAGATAAATCATTTTTGATACAACAAACATCTCAAAAATTTGAGATTTTACTGCTGTATAAAGTTGCTTCAATACTAACAGTAGAAATTAAAAAAATATTTCAAACTATATTAAAATAGAACAACTATTTTTACGTAAAATTTAAACTTAAAAATAACTAAAACACCAAAAATATTCAAAACTTTATCAGATGATTATTTAAAAAAAACATTATATTGTATATATCATTGATTGAATGAAGTTTAGTTGACACAATATTGAAATATTTAATACAAAAATTAACTATTCTGCTTTTAAAAAAATAAACTACAATATCTTTATACCAAGTTCACTTATTTATACAGAGGCACTAGTTTAAAAATCTATATAAAAACTAACAAATCCATAAATAAAAAAGAAAAAAATTGGCATAACATCAAAACTTGTAATTTGAAAAATATGCATCAAACTTCTAGACTAATTTAATATTTTTTATCTATTAATACAGTATCAAGTACTCAATCTCAATACAATAAAAAGTGCTATAATTCATCTTTTAAGCAGTTATAACTATTTCATATTCAAGTACATAGATCTCAAGAATATTTATTAAAAAAAAGTATAGTTAAAGTAGAAAGAATGAGTTAACATAACATTTAAAAAGGTAATAAAATAAACTATTAAAATCTTCATTATGTACCATTAGGTAGAGGATCAATCCAATGCTTGTTGAGGCCAGCAGGTATGGAATCCATCTCTGCCTCCCGCAGCTGTTGTTTTTGTTCGCAACGTTCTCTGGCTAGAGCAGACTGCATCATAGCTGCCTGTGCCAAGGAACCATCAGGATTCTAAAAAAGTTAGGTGGAATATATGATATGATTTTAACAACAGTTTCTTTATTTAGAAATATTTATAAAAAAAATGGCACTAAAATGTCAAAATTCAACAAACTTAATTTTTTCATTTACTTAATTTGATAAATTATCATTGTGTCTCACCAATGTCTACAGATGATTAATCATTCATATGAAAAATCAGTATATTAGCCTGCCCCATCCAAAAATACATGGCTGTTCTTGCTATTTTGAATCTCAGTCAACCGATTAGATGACACCAGAGTGAGCACGTTGTTTTCTTAGCTTCCAATCAACTCCACCGCAACTTGACTTGAACATCACCAGCCACGAAGCTCGCGACATTAACCACTGGTAAAAAAACTTTTCAAATTTGTATTTAAAACTTGAATAAATTAAAACTTTCTACATACATAAAAGTCTGTATTAAAATGATTACTCAATTATAACAATATAAAAAAACTATTATATTAATTCCCTCAAAATGGAAAGCACAATTCAATACGATTAAGAAATGCAAAAAAATATACAATTTAAATTTTTTTTAGTAAAACATTATTCAATTAAGAAATGAATGTAATCTGAGTTTCACAAAATTTTCTGCCAAGTTTTTATGGGGAATCGCAGTTTACAGCTCACCTGAAAATCCATCATCTTTAAGCGAATAAACAAGCAACTGCAGGTAAATTTGCCATTTTTTCCCCACCTATTATTTAATTTTCTATCCTTCAATACATTAAGATAAATTTTGATGCAAGTAAGATAAATGGGAGCAAAAGTTATTTACTGAAATCCTGACTACAGCATACTCAATATATATACTACAAAAATATAAATGACAATATAAAAATAAATACTCCACATAACTTTTGAAATTTTTCTGATGAGACAAATGAAACTAGTGTGCTGCTATTAATTTATTTAATACTTCCTTCTACCTTTATAAATTGCATTCTTAAATCATCACAGTTTTTTGCAACTGATTCTCACATGCATTACTTAACAGATTAATGATTGCAATTTAATCCCCTTCCTATTAATCATGAAGAAAAAAATTAATTATTGAGCTAAATAATGTTAGAGTTAGCTTTTAAAGGCAATGAATGACAAATTATGTCTATTAAAGTTAATAAACTTTAAAACAAGCTAAATTCCTAACATCCTAAATTTTGTTTATATAAAGGTTTTGCATAAAATACAGAGATAATATGAGTTATTTTTTTTTAACTTCATTGAGCCAACATCTCAATAACACAACCAAGATTACTATTCTTCTCTTAAATATTTTGGTATAGACAAGAAAATGGCATTTACTTTGAAAGAACTGCAAAAAAATATTTAAATATTTCTCGCTCTTCATTTAGGACCAATATACAATGTTTTACTTGAATTCACCTGTTTCAATTGTGGATTAAAACAAATATAAATGCATGCATATTCAGTGATTAAGCTTTCTTTTCATGTTACTTTTTTACTTTGAAGGGTTAAAATCCACATCATTAAAACCAATATTTAAGTAAATGAAATGATACAATTTCATAGAACGTTATAGTAGATTCTACAGATGAACCATTCAAACCAAAGCAATTTTGAGGTTTATTTATAAACATGCAATGGTTTTATTAAAGCTCTATCTATATATTAATAAAAGAGACTTTAAGTGTGTGTGTTTCACCTCTACAGTCCAAACTAAGCAACACAGAAGTATGAAACTTAGCACATAATTATTCTAGGTCCTGATGAAGTGCACTACAAAGCGATTTTTTCGAAGTTCACTTTAGATTTTTTAAAATTAAATTTTTAAGCGATTTTTCCATTTTTTTTCTTCAACAACTGGATTTTAGGTTTGTTCATTTGGCAACACAGTGTATTGCTTTAGAATTCTTTGCACTCAAAAATTTCAATAACCGCTAAGCCTACTTTTTATTTTTTCATTAACTAAATCAAATTAATTTGATATATAATTTTGTTTCGTGCATTGATCTAATTTTGTCATTTCTTTTTCAGTTTAAAATTTTTTTATTTATTTTTTGTGTAGTCACAATGGTATTCGTATTGTAATTTCTATTTTGGTTTAAGGCAGCGTAACGTCTATTCCTTTTTCATGTTCACCTATAAATGTTTACAGTTGACTTTTGTGTATTGTTTCTGGTTTTAGATTTAATTAGGTCTTCAATTTTAATATAAAGAATGTGAAATTTTTGAAACCAACATTAAAGTTATCATAAATTTTTAACCTGGAAAAGAAATGAGACAACTTTAAATCAAAAACTCGAAACAGTACGGAAGTTTCAAATGTATACATATAAAGGTTTAAAATGAAAAAAAGAATAATAAACGTGACACAAGCCTTAAACCTAAGTTAGATATTTTTAAACTGAAAAAGGATCCACAGAATTAAATCTAAACCAAGAAATGATTCAGAATAATCAAATAAAATATAAGCAAAACAGAAATGTAAAGTAAACTAATTTAATTCAGTTATTGAAAAAATATAAAATACGCTTAGGTGTAGGACCAATGCCTTTTCCTACCAGAAAAATACATAAGTCAAAAAACTTATAACGAAAAAAAATGTTATGACGGATTATTGCTGAAATAAAATTGCTTTTTAGAAGAATTCATTGATGCAGTAAAAAAAAGAAATTTTCCCTTAAAAATTAAGCCCTCAAAAAAAAATTAAAACTTGAATGCAAACATAAGTTTATTCTAAGTGAAGGGATAGGCGTCAAAAACAGATTTTCGAGCCAAACAACTTTTTCGAGTAATGGTTTGTACTCCGTTTCACCTTTGAAGAACAGGTTGACTAACGAATGCAAATCACTAAATTGGCTGAGTAAAAAAAAAATGCGTGTGAAAAATTTAATTTTGTTTCATTATAAGTACATATCTTTAATTCTATAAGTTCATTTATTACATCTGTTAAGAAAACAAACATTTCTTTAATATTTGTGAAAAGTTTAATTGCTCTTATTCCATTAGCATTACTTTATATAAGTAAACTTATAATATAAATTATTTGCAATACATTCAAATAGCTGCATTTTTTAATGTTTGTTATGTTCGCCATATAATACACACCCTCTTTTTTACGAAGAAACCTGACATGTACATATGCAATGCTCTCATGTTTTGAAGTCATTATTCCAAGGTATAGAAAAAAATAGTATACTTCTATATAGAATTACAACCCTTTAAGTTCATAAGGAGTGTCATTTCCCATGGCAAAAACATATTACTGCTATTGCTTTTCTGTTATTATTTTTATTTATATTTTCATTCTTTCATTTCTATTTACCTTTTTAGCATGTTCATTTTCTCTTACATTCAAATATATATTTTTATGAAAGCATTTTTGGTGAAGCGAAGTTTCAATGTGAACACTCATTAAAAAATTATTTTTAAATTTTGGGTATACTGTTCAGCAATGGCTCTACCATCTTTAAATTATATTATGCTTGCAAAAAAAACTGAATTTTATTTATTTTAATATTTTAACCTTGATACCAAAACCACAAAAATTCTTAACATATTATGTGTAAAAAACAAATCGGTCAGATTTTGGTGGAAAATGGCTTCAATTTGGCTGCGGTAACACTAATACTCAAGTACTGCTAATAAATACTTATTCTTCCAACACAAATATCAGTGGATTTTTTAGACAATTTTCACTTCTTACCTGCTTTTATTCTTATGTTCAAAAATAATAAGAATTTGTTACACAAAGTACCTTTCTGTTAGAAAAAACTTTATTGCTTTTCTTTGTTCAATGACAAGTTCTAAATCCCGCTTATTGTAACAATAAAGTAGAAAATCCTAGCTAGCAGTATAACAAGAAGAAAATAGTACTAAATTAAACTAATTGCTATTAACGGATTGGCAATATTTGTAAACTACCTTCCATTTATGTCAACAATTGTTATTAACCAGATTTCTACATGTTGCTTTTCGCTTTGAATTGTCTACTATATGCTAGGTTACTTCGTATCTATTCATGTTTAAATTTTTTTATATTTAAGAATTTACGTGAGTGTTTGTTTGTTCAGCACTGGTTGTGGTAATTTCATCAAAATTAGGGCTTAATTTTTCTGTTTTAGAAAACCTTTTAGCTTAAATTAATGCTGTAATTTCTATTTTAGTGTCGCAAATTTTTATGTATGTCTATTTTCAGAACTGTAATTTTCTTGCTTATTGTACTTTCAATTATGTGATACCATGACTCAAAAGTTAGTTTTTAAGCCAAAAAATGACTTAAGCTTTTTGTAAGCAGAAGCTAAATTAAACTAATTGCTATTAATGGTTTGGCAATATTTGAAAAAAAAACTACCTTTAATTTATGTCAACAATTGTTATTAACCAGATTTTAGCATTGTTCCTTTTTTTTTTTACCTCAGTTTTTAAACCAATAAGTACTCATCAAGAAGATCTCAGAAACTATGAATGGGATTAAATACTCAGCAAAATAATTTTCTTTTGCACTTTAAAATTCCGAAATAATGCAATTTTTGTTGTGCTGCATCATGGTTTAACTTTCCTTGTTACAATCTGTTCTTCATATAGATTTTTAAAGATTTTACATGCGTGCATTTCTGACATTTTCTTTGGTTGGAAAAAAAAAAGGATAATTGCTTTTCTTCCTTCATCGGCAAATACTATGTTCTCATCATTATAGGAAAACACTAGATGCTGATCAGTGTTGATCAGATTTTTTGTCACTTGGTATCTTGCATCAATTTTGCTTTTAACATTCTTCAATTATATAAATATATTTATACCATTTGTGAATCAAAAGTTTTTGAGGAAGAAAGATGCAACTTGATACAATTTTTTCATATTTCGCTTTGGATTTCTTTAAAATTCAGTGTTGATGCGATTTTTTGTCTCATGCATCACGGTTTAACTTTGCTTCTGATAATATGTTCCTCATTTAGTTTTATGAAGATCACATACTTTGTATATACTGTTCATATATGATATATATATTTCAATTATCACTATAATTATCATTGTATTTCCTCATTTGTTTGTTCTTTGCAACAGAAATACAAATATTTTTTTAACTAAAATTTTGAAAAAAGTATTTTTTTAAAAATTAATTTTTTATCAGCAGGATTTATTATTTCTCTCATTAGGTTCATTATGGTTTTTTTTCAATGTAGGTCTGTTTTAAGTAGTTCATTTTAGTTCTTACTAATTTAATTTTTTCCCTATTGTATTACATCTGAATTTTATATTAAACGTAATATAGATGTTAGATAGTATTACTTCCATTCCTCATATGATATTAATTTAATGCTACAGAAAATTTAATTTACTGCTTTATTACGATGTAGGCTTATTTTATCTACTTTTTACAATTTTAGTTTGTACTAATTTTATTTTTTTCCATTTGAAGGCTTCCTAATGTATGTTATTTATGTTAATATTTTAAGGAAATAGTTTGTGACATAATTTTTTCTTTTATTTATATTTTCATCCTTTCATTTCTATTTACCTTTCTAGCAAGTTAATTTTCTCTTATATTCAAATATGCTTTTTTATGAAATCATTCTTATGTGTGAAGCGAAATTGCAATGAGAACACTCATTAAAAAATTATTTTTTACTTTTGGACACACAGCTCTGCAATGGCCATTTTTTTAATTTAATAAATGAATTTACATTTGAAAAATCTGTATATTACCCACTGTCATCCACTACAAGTTAAAAAATAAATAAAAGCAATGCCCACATATATTATGGTTCATTATTAATTGCCATCTTTATTTTCTATGCCTTTTATGATACTTCAAGCATTCTCTAAAGTTACAAAAGTAATGTTAATTTCAAAATATTTTTTCATTGTTTTACTAAACACAATATAATTTTGTATTACATTTTTCATTTACATACCACTTATGAAATTCATTTTACACACATATGAAAATAATTAACAAAACATAATTAGCCATATATTACTTTGAAAAATATAATAAAACTGATAATTAGTTTTTTTAATGGATAGTTTAAAATGTTAAACAAAAATAAAATAGACACTTTTATCAATATTATTTGTCATGTTTTACGTTAATTTTATTGATACACATATGAGTGTTAGCATATTTCAATTCTGAAAAATATATACTATTTCTTAAAACTGCAATAGCCTGTGCAACACAAAGAAATTTCGAAAAAGTATATTTTACTGAAACTTTTGCTTATATAAGTACAGAAAGCCTGTGCAACACCGGGCCATACAGCTAGTACTTAAATAAATAGCAGCTTTCAGAAAAAATATGTTAAAAAAATATCTTGACCTACCTTCATAATCCTGACAGGACTCAAATTCTGTATGTCAGCTCTTCCATGACCAGATAAAAAAGCAGGTTCATCCTCCACAAGTTCAATTTCAATGTCCTCATCTAAAAGACAAAAAGTTTGGTTTCATTTACAATGCAACAAATAGATACTGATAAAACATCATTAAAAAGAAATGCAAAGATTATTTACTATCATCCTCTTCTTCTTTGAGTAATAATCCAGTTATACTGTCAAAATCTGGCATCTCAGACTTGCCAATACAATTTGCAGCAAGCATCTAGAAAAGAAAAAGATTTAAAAGTATGCGATTGATTGCTTTAGGGTTTGCAATCCTGTGTTATATTTTTGATATTGGGATTACATTATCCAAGTCCCGGGATTAGGACTGGACTTTTAATTAAAAATACTTGCACATTATCATAGTTTAAATTGCATAATAAAACTGAAAATATAACTAAAATTTTGTTTAATACTAATTGTATTGAAACAAATCAAAACAAAAACTTAATTCATCATAAAAAAAACAAATAAAAATAGTACATAATGAAATTAAAAAACAAACATTTCTTCATTTCTTGTGTTTCTGTAAATAAGCTTTTAAAAAACACAGCTTGTCCCGCCTTTCATCATTCAATCGGCTTCTGGTTTTTGTCACAAATCCTGGCAAAGAAAATGTTCATTTGTATTCTATATTAGGTGTTATCCTCATTAAATAGGAGCGTGTTCTTTTCAAGTTGTCACTATGTCTCCCTCTATTTTCTAAAAACAGACATTTCTTTTTGAATTTTTGATGACACTGTCTCAAATCTAATAGACAGCTTTGGTGCATACACCCTTTTGAAATAATTTTATCTAATTATTTCACTATACTTATTGTTTTTGCATATAAATAATAGAAGATCCAGTTGCATGAGCTGTTAGTAATTCAACGGGATTTGAGTGTCTCAAGTCTTTCAAGCAGGTCTGCTATTAATTAACAGCATTTAATTGAAGAAGGAACTGTGACAAAATCTTTTCTTGAGATATGTTGCTTATAACATTGTGTAAGTATTGCAGTGAGCTGCTTAGATCTGTGCAATGTTCTTCCATATATGAAATGAGAGCTGCATAGATTTTTTTCACTTATAGTACTTATAATTGCACAAAAAAATTCTTCATAGATATTTCATAAACAAAAAATATAAATTTTCTAAAAATTAAATTCTTACAAAATTATAATGAGAAAGAAATTTTAAATATAATTTCAGACAAAAATTAAATCCCGGAATTAGTTATTTTAATCCCGGGATTTTGGGATTGAAAAAACACTGGGATCCCAGAATTTCAGGATCACGGGGCTGCAAACCCTAGATTGCTTGTTTATTAATGTCACAGTCATAAAGACTAGAGTAATCAACAATGGACCTCATAATTTTAAACTCTAATAAAGTGATGAGGATGACCCACAAGCAGGCACCACAACACTATCAGGATTTTTTCTGAAAAATTAAATGACCATCAATATATGGTACCAGAACTTGAATCCATGACTGGACAAAAATAACATCAATCCCATGTTTATAACCACAACCACTCAAGTATTCTGGCACTGCTAAAATTGTTGGAATATAATTCATTCATACTATTAAATGTGGTGGATCCCTTACTTTTTATTATTATCTATAATGAGGCATTTATTAAATACAACTTTGATTCCCTCATGTGTATAAGTTTAACATATACTAATAGACAATGATATCAGATTCCCTCACCACAAATTTACTAGTTTTTAAATGTGATAATAGATATATTTACAGAACTAGTGATCCTATAATGGTGTGAAAAATAATGCAAAATGGCAACAGCATGTTCAATTCAGGAAAAGCTAAAAGTTTAAACAACAAGTTTATTTATAAAACCTTAAAAATTCGCCTATATAAAATAAAAGAATGCTATAGGAACCTGTTGTTGTGGAGTGCCATGAAAATGTTGATGCAACTTTTTATAGTAGAAAAAGGTGGTGTTGCCAAAGGCTTTAACACATATATTGAAACAATATAACAGATAACCCCCATGCAGTACCACAGTTCTCCCCCACCAGTCTCCAGAGACAAAAAACAGTTCGCAAATATTAGTACAAAAATAGTTTACAAATCATATACAAAATCTTACTTTGCAAGTGAAGCAGGTTGTGTATGCTTTAGGGCAATTAGGTACACTAATATCATTAGAATTCAAAAAGAAAGCGGGTTTCAACCAGTCTATTGTCCCTTTAACTTTTTTAATGTTGACTAAGATAACATAAAACTTCTCTGGATGACTGACAGCTTCAAATGGTAATAGGTATAACTGTGAAAGGAGTCTTCTACATAAGATCTTGTGTACAAAAACCTTTTGTTGACTGTGTCATGACATAGGCTCTGGTTTCAGTTTATTTGCACTTTCCCTAAACTGATGGAGGAAGTCTTCTTCTATAACAGGGGTTTTTCTTCTCAGAAAAACTGCTTGGGAAAAGTCACAGTGGGGAACCAAAACCATCTCAGTTGGAGAGGCAGAAATGTCTTCCTTGACCAAGGCACGAATCCTAGCAGTGGCTACTGAGAAGAGAACAGGCAAAATTTCAGTCCATTTCTTAGTACCATGGCACATGATAGCTACCTTCAACTGTCAATGAAACCTTTCTGTCACTTTGTTAGCTTGAGGGTGTTAGCTCGCTGATCAGGTTCAGTAGGTGCCTAGGAACTGTGTGAAAACTTGTATAAAGTATCCATTCAAGTAACGGCCTTGGTCTATAGTTCTGAACTCTGATGCTCCAAAGCAGGAAATCCAGCCACTGAAGAGGGAGTTTAACTGGCCACAGTTAGACCAAGTAGATATAACTGGCCACAGTTTCAGCCAGTTATATCTACTTGGAATTGTTTCTATTGAATGCATTCAATCCAGTTAAAGAATAAACTTCTTGTTGAAAATTTTTTTGTTATTCATTAAAATATTTTTTTTTTTTAAAAAAAGGGAAACTACTGTATAGAAACTAAACACTAACATTCTTAAGCTGCATCAGACACCAGACTAGACTTAGACTAACCTAGAAGCATTGGAAGATTCTGCGGGCAAATGGGTTACAAGGAAACCTCAATTGGGTATCTGGCAAAAGTCTATCATGTTTAACGATGAAACACAGGATTTTTCTTGCTGAGTGAGTGCTCCATGGCTATGGGACAAGCTGTGGAGGGCCAGTAGGCGGAACTTCAAGGCAAGGATGGTTTCAGCAGGTTGGAAATTTAGTTGAGAGGAACTCTTTCCATTGGATGTTAGTTTGTGAGGATAATGGCTTTATAAAGCTGCCCAAAAGGAGGTGAAAAAGTGAACTCAAAATGTTCTGGCATGGTGTTCAGTATGGGTGAAAAAGTTGAGAGAGAAAAAGCAACTGACTGGTTTCTGAAGGGGTCACCCCCCTCCAAATTGATCGTGCTTCAGTTTACATACTGGAGTGAGACAGGCGTTTATTGCGCTCTGCTACAAATTGAGACACTAGTATTAAAATTTAATAACATACAAGCTATAGAAAATTTAGAAGTGTGAAATAAAAATTATTTCTTGAATTTTTAAAAATTAGGGAGGATTATACGAGTCTATGAGAATTCTCCTGTGTCATTTCCTCTTAAGATGAATATCATAATCTTCTTAATTTAACATACTAATATTTCCAGTATCATTTAATGAATTAAAGAAATTAATTGAAAATTTTTGTATATGCTCTTTAAATGTAGGCATTTAAATTGCATTACGGATATTTTCATTAGACACGTATTGGCTTGTTGGCTCCAACGATCATCCTGATTAAAGTAAAGAGTGTTTTTTTCCAGGTATAGAAGTTTAAGTTGGCATTACTTTCCAAGATCGCGACCGATTTAACAGCTGCCAAGTGATTTATTCTCAGTTTGGTTTGGCAATTCATCAACATGATCATCAAGCAAGGCGAGGATTGGTCGAATGGGCCCAAAACGAAATTGCCGTTGTTCCCGATTTTCATAAGCAAATTTTGTTTAGCGATGAAGCGCACTTCTGGTTGAATGGCTACGTCAACAAACAAAACTGCCGCATTTGGAGTGAAGCTAATCCACAAGTGTATGTCGAAACACCGTTACATCCAGAAAAACTGACTGTTTGGTGCGCTTCATGGGCTGGTGGAATCATTGGTCCATACTTCTTCAAAAACGATGAAGGCCACAACGTTGCAGTCAATGGTGATCGGTATAGAGCCATAATTACTAACTTTTTCATTCCTGAATTGAACAATCATGATGTCCAGGAGCTGTGGTTCCAACAAGACGGCGCAACATGTCACATAGCTCGTGCCACAATCGATTTATTAAAAGACACGTTTGTTGACCGCCTAATTTCACGTTTTGGACCTGTGAATTGGCCTCCAAGATCTTGTGATTTAACACCGCAAGACTATTTTCTGTGGGGCTATGTAAAGTCATTGGTCTATGAGGATATGCCACAAATGTTTGACCATTTGGAAGACAACATTCGCCGTGTTATTGCCGATATACGGCCACAAATGTTGGAAAAAGTCATCGAAAATTGGACGTCCAGATTGGACTACATCCGAGCTAGCTGTGGCAGTCATATGCCAGAAATCATATTTAAAATGTAATGCCACAAGATTATCTTTCGAATAAAAAAAATTCATGTCAATCGAATAATACATCGTTGTTTTATTGCAATTTAAAGTTCTATACCTCTTAAAAAAAACACCCTTTATTTTGCACAGCTTCAAGAATTTTAATGCTGGTGTTTTAGCAGCATATCTCCAAACTGGATCTGTATAAGTGATGATGGGATGCAAAATGACTGTAAAGGGAAGCCTATTATTCTCTAACCAGTTAATTAAGCAAGAAAATTTAAAATATAATTTCCTGAATTTATTGTGAACATGTGTAATGTGTGGTTTCCAAGTTCATCCTCAGTTGTTGCCTTAACAGGAGATGTGTTTAGTTGCGCAGAAAAATGCTAAATTAGACGCACTTGACAGCTTCAACATTGAAACTGCAGCAAACCATCTATCCCAGTTTCAATCATTACTTCTTAGTTAATTTGTGTGCCGTTATTGAAAGGAAAAATTTTAAATAACCGCTTGTACATAAAAATTTTAAGAGGAAGAAAATTCAAGATCATGTAGATTGAAGTTACTACACAAATATGTGTGCAAAAACTTGCATGGAGAGGAAGAATTCATGTGGCTTAAGTCTTGCGAAAAAAAAAACCAAAGTTGAAAATAAAATTTTTAAGTTTTGAAAAGAGAATTTCCTAAGTCATACCAAGATATTCTCATTCTTTTCAGAGTTGGAAGGTGTTGATATGTCTTGTTTATAATGGTTCTTGGTCTTTTAGTAGAGCTAGGAATGGAATTGCCATAGGCCAGGATTTCCCTAATGGATTCATTTGGAATCTGTGGAAGCAAGTTGAAAAAATTTTCTGATTTTTTTAAATGAAATCAAGAAGCAAGGGAACATCAAAGTCTTTATGCAAGATTTCGTTCCTGACAAACCAAGGTGCATTGGCTGCCCTACACAGTTGAATGTTTTGAACAGTGGGCAATCTTTTCAGGTGCAACACCTACCTAAATAGGAGATACATACAGCCTGATGGGACAAAAAATGGCTTTGTATAACAGAATGTTGTGTTTTAATGCCAGCTTGCTCTTGTGAGAAATCTGATTTACAGTATTTCTCATTCTGTCTACCTTTTGATGAGCAGATCAGATGTGTTGAGCAAAGTTTAATTTAGCATCAAGTATAACAACCCCAGGTACTCATACTCAGTAACCCAGACTGATCAAAGATATGGACATATAAGAAGCTTCCGATGCACAGCGGTCTCATAAAAATAAGGCATGCGCTTTCTGGTTTGATTTTCCAGTCATTTAACCAGAATTGGAGTCAATTGACATAGTGTTGTAGTCTCTCAATGATTTTGCGATAACAAATATTTTGTGTTAAAATGGCAGTGTTGTCCATGTAGATCGCCAAATGGATGTTGGCAGCCTTTGGGATATTACTAATATACAAATCAAAATAAAATACACAATATTATAATTGTTAATCATTAAAAAAACGATTTTAAAAGGTTTAACCCATTAAACCTAACAATGTAGTAATTCTACTTTTTTACAAAAAATTATTTTGGATGAATAACATTTTTAGGAAAAGAACCCACATACCTGTTTGATTTCCCATCTTTCTGGTGAAGAGATGCACTGGCTATGTCTCTTGGTGCTCACATCACTGTCAACTTTGGAGATAAGAGGAAAGTTTGAAGGGTGGTCTGGATTCCACAAAATCTCTTTTGTTGCAAGTGTTTGCAGAGAATCTGTCTTTGTAATGGCTGGATTTAAATCCTCCCCTGTTTCTTGGTTCACATCCTTGATAACAATACAAAATTAATAAATCTCTCAAATCTTTAAAAATAATAAAATGTTATACCAAATCTCTTCCTTCAATAATTATTCATTAATCTTTTACAAAAACACACTCAAAATAAATTCACAGATTTCTAATTTTAGCAGGGCACACAGAAATTAAATTTCAAGAGGAAGCAAATGTGTAATAAACAAAATATGCAGTGAATCTACGGTTACTTTCAAGTAATAAGTTTTAAATAATTGAATTAAAGTAAATAATCACTATGTTATGGATGAACCTTGCAAGTTCAAAACATGATCAAGTGATAAAGATTACAGTAGGATTGACAGCTATTATCCCGACTTCAAAACTATGCCACTAGAGGATTTTGCTTAACATGCAGCAAACTGTCACACAAAGTGCCCATCACCTTTGTAACTAAGACCATAGGGTAAAATGATCAATAACTTCAAAGAATGAGGAAATATGTATACAGAATATATCTTACAAATAGAAACATTTTTATTATCATCTTTTTCAAATCTTTTGTTAACACAGTTGGAAAAGCCATAAAAAATATATATTCAAGTACTAGAAGATTGGTTCATTTACACAACAAAACCTTTATCATCAGCAAACCATTACCAAAAAAAGAATAATATACTTACCTTCATGGATAAACTTGTCTTCTGACCAGTGAATGACAATACTTTCACTTTTACTCGCTGCCCTCTTTTAACAACATCCCCAACATTAGCAACACGACCTTTCTGCTGCAACTGCAAGACAAAAATCACCAACATTTTCACTTAATATACAGTGTTTTATAATGTCAATCAGTAATATAAAAATTTTTCTTTTTTTTTTGTAATTTTATCAAAAAAATCATTTGGTTACAACTGATAGTGAAAAAATATTTTCCCCCAAGGTAGATGGTTTAATTTTAATCAAGATTTCTAAAATTCCCCTTTTAAAGAAGCCATACAGCGAAAAAAAAATCTAAATGATAAGCTTAAATAAGGATTTTTTTTAGTTCCTTTAATACTTCAATTTCAGCATTAATGAATTTAAAAGTGATTTTATGAAGTTTGTCACATATAGCAAATAAAAATGTGCATTAAAAACTAAGCATTTTAACCCTTTATCTCTACCAACAGTACTTATAAGTACCACTCATTTTAAAATAACAGAATAGCCAATTTTACGAATATTCTAACGATACTTAGCAGGAATATTCTTTGAAATCCACTCTTCCATGATGTATGGCAGCACGGGTTCTATGATGAGTATTTTAGCGGGAAAGGCGAATAGTTTTAGAGCAGAAATTGCATTTTCAGCGGATTGCAAGCAAAGATTGTCTTTTTTGTCCCAAAAAAATAGTTAATGTTTAAATTTAAAAGTCTTTTTTTTTGTATATTAATGAAGACTTTAGAAAACGATTTAACTCTTTATTTTAAGTGAACAGTGTATATAATTAATTTTACAGTGGAATATCTATAATTAATTAATTAGCTCTAATGGATTAAATTTCCCAAAGTCGAGTATTTTGTTTATGTATATCCCTTAATTTTCAATGTAGTGATAAAAAAAATATTGCATGAAAAAAACTGCAGTAAATCATAATGCGGTAGATAAAGGGTTAAAAAATTATTCCACTTGCAATTAAGCTCATATCAGATTTAAGTAAAATAAATAAAAGCTATAAACCTAAAATTCAACCTTAAAAATTGGAAATCCATCATAGCAAATCATTTACATTTAATATGCATTAATTTTCATGTAATTATTTCTAAGTGAAATAAATAAAAATATGCATCTGTGTATTCAATTTATTTTAATTTAAGTAAAATTAAAACAAACAGAATGTATGTATGTGTGTTTATATATCTATGTAAACTAAATTCAATGGTGCAACAACCCATGAGAGCCAAGGCCTTCTTTGCCCAACACAGAATATGTGACCTTGGGTGCTGAGGTACATGAGCAGATGTTCTGGTTAGGTGGTCAGTCAGATGTGAAATCCCCAGTGTTTAGTTCTAAAGCAAGCTTGGTACTTATTTATCAACCCACTGAAGGGATGAATGGCTGAGTCAACTTTGCCCAGCCCGAGATTTTAACCCTAAACCTGTGGCACAGAAGCACAATACGCTACCACTCACAGCCACTGGGCTTCATATACATATATATGTATGTATACATACATATATACGTATGTATACATACATATATATATATATACACACATGGCAATTTATTTACTTTAAATTTGTTGAAATTTACTTCGGAGACATTTTCTTCAATCCCATTTATTAGAGTTATGAATTTATTTATGTTTCTTGATGATACATTGTACAAAAAAGCATGTAATACATAAAAGCAGCAACAAAACACATAGAGAAAGCCTGTTGAAAAATGACAAAAATGTTGTTCCCATTTCAAAGAATTGCGGGTTATATTCTCCTATCCTAGAAATTTCAAAAGTTTTTATTTGCATGATTTTTTGGTCTTAGCATGCTGATTAATCAGATTTAGTAGCTGATGCAATATTGCATCATTCCACCAAAAAATATGATTATACTTTTTAAGAGCTTAAGATGCCATTAAAATTTATTTCCTGTTAGGTGGGTAAATAAAAAAAATTACTTATCATGTGCAATATGGCTGAGGAGAGTTAAGACCTTAATGAATTGAAGAAAATCCTTCTAAAAAATGAAATGTACAACTATTGCACATACATATATAATTAATACCTGTGAAATGTGTACCAATCCTTCCCACAATTTTTGAAAGCCTTCCAATTGCACAAAACACCCAAACTGCATGATCTTTGTTACTTTCCCACAGTAAACCTAAAAAAAGACAAAACTGTACAATTATTTTTTTTTTCACATTTCATTTTATATATATTGATTGAACAAAAAATTCAGTATGTTATATATAGCTTGTTAATAACATGTCACAAGGACTCTGTCATCAATTCTCTAAAATAAATTGGCACAAAGCAGTCTCATTAACGCACAAAAATATAATTATCATAACACAAAATGAAGGTTTAAGAGTAAATACAGTTGGACCTCTATATAACGAAGTCACAAAATCCCGAAAAAAGTTCGTTATATGGAAAATTCGTTATATAGAGGTTCATCTTTCAATTTTCTTTGTAAACAACATAAAACAAATTTTAAACTCATAAACACTACAGATAAAAAAAGTAATTATTCACTTTTTGTAAATTAATATATATTTACTTTATATATTTTACTCATCAAAAACAGAAAGAAAGAGAAACTGCAAGGAACATTTTTTGACGCCTTAATCAACTTCCTGAAGAATTCATTTTTTTTTTCTTTGATGCTCCAGCACTTACGTTTTGACATTTTCGAGCCTCAAGAAATGAAGTTGCCAGCACGACTGATCAACACTACAAATATACACTACTCAAGGACCCGAGACAACTCCGCAGAGGGTGCAAAGGGATATCGAAGATGTTTATAATGAACTGGACAATGGGTGGTTAAAGGTTGCACTTCTTGGATGAAACGCCCAAAATTCTACTGCTTTTAGGGAGCTAGGCATCTAATAAAACCAGTTCAAGATTTATGACCACCATAAAATGTGTTAAAAGAGAGAATAACTTGAAATGCCCAGAAATACTTCAAAAATAGAGAGAAAAAAAATTGAATCACAAGAGAAAAAGTTCGTTATATAGAACATGCACTTCGTTACAGGAAGATTATTTTAAGAAGAAAATAGTGAAATGTTCTTTGTTCCAGGAAAAAGTTCACTCTATAGAAAAATTCGCAACATAGAGGTTCGTAATATGGAGGTTCAACTGTATACATCATGTAGGATATATTTATTACCAAGCCATCATTCTTTTGCTTCATGATAATTATATACACAGCAATTCTCAAAAGTGTCCATACATTTAGTTTTCAATAAAATTTCATAATATCGACTAATAAAAATTAATACATCGAAATTCTTCATAATACCTACAACTCATTCTTAATGGAATAAAATAACATAGTATGCCTTTTACTTTGAAAAATAAATAATCAAAAATTCACTAAAAATTATGTCACAAAAGTCTTTACACATTTAAAAATGATGACCAATGATTGTGAATGCCGAAAAAAACATGCACCAACTTTTTACACTGTCAACTAAGAAATACCCAACATCTTTCAAATATATGAATCTTGACCTTGTAAGGGAAGATCATTTTAGTTATCTTGGTGCCACTTTTGACAATAGGTTTTCTTAAAGGGGACATGCAGAGGGAAATGTGAAAAAAATGGGAAAAAAAAGACTTAACCTCCTCAAAATTCAGCTGGAGTCACTTAGGGATCCTCTCCTGATGTTCTTACCACCATATAAAAATCCTATGAAAGACTTGTCCTTGACTTTGGTGGAGAACTCTTGGACACAGCATCTAAAAGTTGTTGTAATATCGGATTCAAAAAAAGCCCTCATACGTAATACCTCTGCTGCCTCTTCTCCCACTTGCGTTACTGCCCTTGAAATACAGACAACTATTGAGTCACTGGGGGTTAGGAGAGAAAAGAAAATACTCAAGCAATTTGAAAAATACATGAGACTACCACTCTTGCACTGGCAACAATATATCCCCCCCATGATGATTGAAATTGCACCATTTTTTATATTCAAGATCTGAGAACCTATTGAATAAGTACAATATAAACATGAATATTAATCACCGGCCTCAGCCTTAAAGAGAGTTTTTCACCCACCCGCAGTCTTCCACAATTTTCAATTTATCAATTAATCTTCCAGAGAAAGACCGATGACCTTCCTACTGCCCTTTGTGTCTATGCTCTTGAAATCATTATGACTTTATACACAAAGAATACGTGGCTCTGCATCTATATTGATGGTTCTGCCCAGGATGACAGCTCAGCTGGCTTCTATTGTGAAAACCTGTTTGAAGGCTCTTTAGCAGAGTCTTGGACACTACAAACTTTGATGCAGAGAAAGAGGCTATGAGACATGCAATATGACATTTGACTTATTTATCTGCTTCAAATAGACTAGTTGTTTTCCCTGAGAATTTTCAATCTGTGAACCTCAATCTCTGCTCCTTATGCAATATTGATTCAATCAAGGTGGAGAGGGTGAGAAAAAAAATTCATGAACTCAACAGTGTTGATTGGACTATTGTCTTACAATGTATTGCTAGCCATTGCAGCATCAGACAACAAAAAGGTGGACTCACTGGCAAAGCATGGCTGCAATCTCCTACAACCTTCTGGTGCTTGTCATGCAAACAGTCATTTTCAAATATCTCCAGATCTGTGGCAAGATACATTCACCGAATTCAAGAGGATGATGCTAGGGGAAAGATTTGGCAGACCCTGCTCCATAGCCCAGTCCCAATGTGTCTTCCTAGACAGGTTTTCTCTGCTGTTTTTAGAACTTTGACCCCTGTTATGACTTTCTTCAGCAACACCTACATCAAATTAGTGTGAAAGACACTCCAAACTGCCCTCTGTGTCTTGTGGGAGAGGCTATGAATTTTGTTCACTGAACAGTTTATGCTTCCCTCGCCAACACAGGGGTTTTAACTTTTCTTCTGACAACTTGACTGCAAAGGCTGATTTATAATGGGCTTCTCACAGGGAAATGGCCTATACAGCCTATTCCTCAATATAATTAAAAAAACTTTTAAAACTCAATTCAGTTTTAACTATTGTATTTTTCTTAATTTAGTGCTTAGTAAAATATCCTTCAGTGTCCACAACAGCTTTTAAATGTCTCAGTAGAGGCAACCTTTTTTCTGCATTGATGTTTCTTCATTCTTCTGTGATAACTGTTTTTAGTTCACATTGTTTTTATATCATACCTTCTAACTCTATCTCCAAACATTTTTTTATTGAGCTTAAATTCCCTGATGGTGTTTTCAGAACTTGGGATAGTTAAAGAGATTCCAGAAGCATTCGTTGAGACCAGTGTGCTTAAGGTACATAAGAAATGAAGTAATTTCTAATACTGAAATTTTGAGCAGATAATTCTAGCAAGTGTTCTTTAAAATATTCAATAAAGCTCATGACTCACAATATCATCCATAAATACCAAATTACCTAATTATGAAGCTGAAATACACTCCACACAAGAACAACTTAATGCTTCACAGTTTGAACTAATAAATTCAGTTCCATGCTATTATACGTTCGTCAAAGCCCAAAATGTTGAATCTATTATCTATTCTCAACATACACCTCTGGTGTACATTGTACATGTCTGGTGTACACCAAAGATGTATGTTGAAACATTATTCTAATGCACTTCAGACTTCTTTATCATGGACTTAGCAGAGAAAAGTTAAAGCTTTCTGTTTTTCACACTTACAAAAATTTTCATTCGAACACAATGCCTGTGTAATCTGACTGATCTTAGTACTCTTTGAACGGTTTCAGATGAGCCTGGGTAAAAAATCTTTCAGCTAATTCTGTAAAATTTTTGCAGCAATCAAATATATAATTTTTTGATAAAATTTCTAACAATAAATCACTTATGTTGAGTTAACTTCTTTGGATACCCTTTTCTTAGCTGGTTCTTGGTTTTTAATTTCTTTAAAATGTTTTATTACATACTGCACCATCAAATGAAGCACTTTAACTAATTTCACTATGTTCCAAACTGATTAAGCTTGAGTGAAGTGAAAAGTAATAAATTTTCGAATGCTTTTCATTTTCTCTTTACAGCTACAAGCAATTTTAGATAATATAATAATAATAAATAGAATATTTTAAAGAAAAGGAGCAAAAAAAGCAAATGATTTAATTGTACATTGTCACAATACAGAAATGAAAAGAAGCAACAGATATTTTTATTTAAAAAATTCATCCAAAAATGTTTTGGTGTACTATGACTTTCTGTGATGCATTTTTCCTCACCTTCCTTAAGTTTAATTCCTTTAAAAATAAAACGAATAAGTATTTAAACAAATAAAATAAATTTCATCTGATATCCCATGAAGAATATATATGATGAAATTAGGCTACATAATCAAATTTCAATCTTAAGTAAGATTTCTAAGGCTTTTTTAAGTATACAAATACTTGTGAGACACTGTATACATAGCAAATAAATAAAACAGCAACAAACCTTTTTTCCAGTAACTAGTTAATAAGAAATTTTTATGTATATCATAGGTTACATACATATATATATTAGAAGGTTGTTTGTAATTTAATAAGATATTCAAAATATATTTTTAAAAGTTTTCCTAGGGTGGTGCTACTTTGACATCTAGAAAAAAACTATTCCATCAAACAGCTTTTAATGGAAAGGCTACTAAAATGATACATAGCTTTTATATTTCACATAAAAAATTATAAAAATATTGTCCGAGAAAAATATTTTTAATTGTATATATTATTACTTTTTATGTAATCTGGCAATGAAATTTTTTTCTACCTCTTGCAGTTTAAGAATTCACTGAATCTATTGTAATCTCTGAAAGGGGAAGATTGAGATTTGATTGCTTTTTCAGGCACCAGTATGAGTAAAACATTTATGAAGCCCCATAATTTTTTATATAATAAATACTATGCAGAATAAATTGAACATATTTATGCCTTTCCATAAAATCAAACCTTTTATTTAAATTTTAGCATTTGATCAATAGTTTTCATTTAAAAAAAATTCAATTCGGTATTCTAAGATAAGCACACATGTTGTCTAGATTATTTTCCAAAACTCTTCAATTTTAATGAGTTTTTGAGGATAAAAATATCTTAGAAAGTCAGGCTCTTGGGAAGTTAATGCATACTTTAATTCCATTAGTAAAGTAATGTTAGCATAAAAATTTTTGAAGTAACACTTACATGTTAACAAAATTGAAATACATTGAAATACATTTAACACAAAAACACAAGACGAAATATCAGTTAACAGAAAACAATACAACGATCCTACCAAACTACCATGTATTTTCACACATTCTTTTTTTCTTCTCTTACCATGAAAAAAACTACTTCACACAAAAAGATTTCTCTTCTGGAAATGAACAAAATACGAAAAACACCAGCTTCGCAGGTGAGATTCAAGGAGAGTGTGAAATGAAAGAGAGGATGTTTCATATGTATTGTAGAAAGGAGGCTAGTTTGGCTTTGAAATACCCTTGGAATAGCCTGTGACATGAGCCAATTTTGTTTATCTAAGCTACTTTCACCCACCACCCCTATAAACACCACTCTAAAACATCTCACCTCTCACTAGTTGGCTATAGAATTCTGTGAGGCAGTGTGAGTAAAAATCAGTGAGTCTGGTTTGCACTTTTTTTCTATTTTAGGACCACAATACTTTCCCCCTGAGCCCTTTGCCAAACTTCTATTTTGCTTAAAATGAAGATAGAACTTCTTAAGGTTATTGATCAAAAATAGAAGATGAAAACGGAAATCTGTAAAGATTTTAACCTAGCTAAATTTCGTAAAAATATTGCATTAAGTTTTGATGAATATTTTTGCTTCATGGATTTTTACTAAATACATATATATACATATCTTTACACACAAAATGTACTCTAATAAACTTAATATTGTTGAATATATATGTGGGTGGTTGTTTTTTTTTTTTTTTTTTTTGCAAAAACACGAAATTCTTTTAAAACAAAAAAAATATTTCAGTCACCTCAGTTTCATGTTAAACAATTTTCACTGCATATATCTATAATTTATTTTTTAAACAGTGCTGAAGATTATCAGGTAATACTAATAAGTTGCAGCTATAAAATAAAGGAATTATTTCTTTAATTCAAAATAATACATTTGAAAGCCCAAGGAATCAAACATAATATAAAGGTGCTAGTCAACAGCTAGCTTTAAGTAAACAAGGATAACTTTTTCAATGAGCTCAATTTTTACAATGTAAAACTTATCCTTTTTATCATTTCATATTGTGATATATTTCTTCTAAATCTTAAAATAAACATATTTCAAATAATATTCAATAAAATAATACTAAATGACCAAAAATGACAGTTGAGTGTCCAAGCTACAAGAAAAGGGGAGGGGGGGGTCAGAAAAATTCCTTATTTAAATATCAGAGCTAAATGAAGTTGATAAATCAGATATTTGTTAGGAATAATTTTTTTTAAAAGAAACAGTTACGGATAATTAACTTTTTAAAGAAAGTATAAACTTAAAAATTTTACAATTTAAAACCCCCAGTATAGTATTAAAAAATTCTTTTTAAAATATAATTCTGTACACACTGGAACTAATTCATGGGTCTAATAATTAAAACTTGGGATCATATTTTTCTGTACGTGCATTTAAACAATATCAGTTGCATTTTTCATAATAAATAAAATAAATCACAACATACAGATACCAGATTATTTAGTTTATTAGTAATCATAGCTTTCTGTAAATGATATAACTACAAATACCAGAAAACTTCTACTAAATAATTACATTTTAAGGGCATTTTTCATGCACTATCTGATGGTCACATGAGATTCTATAGACAGTTTTATACCCTAATGTAGAAGTAGATTGTTCTCAGGAGTCAACTTACTTTTATGGCAAATTACTACTAAAAAAAGTGACAATAGATGAATATGTATATCCTACCCAATGCTAAGTACTATAAAATTCTTTCTGAATACAACACTAGCATGTGATAGGCACTCTCATTAAGTAAAATTATTTCTCAGATGCCACATAATATATTGGCACATACTATGTAAAAATTATAAATAAATTATAAGCATTATTTTAGTATTTAACTACATTACACATGAATATTCATAAGCAATTACAATTAAAAACAATTATGATATCATTACTATAACTACTTCTAGACAACTATAACAACTTATACTATATTCCAGAAAATTATTTGCATGTTAGTTTCGTACAATCTAAGCAATAATTGTAGGATTCTTCACAAACTTTGCTAATATAGATAGTATCTTTGTTTTTTCGAAGGAATAGAATGTTTGTTCTGCTTTTGTAATAACTTTCTAACTTTCACCAGATTTGATTGTCTTTTGAGACAGAATGCAATAAACACCCCAACTTTGAAAAAAAAAGACTGTTTCAATTTGTATTTCCTACCACAGCAGAATCATGTAGCTAACATGTCACTCTCTGCAGAATATATTCTTCATTTTCCAAAGCATCTCACAAGTATTTCTGAGGGAAAATGAATTCATCACTTCATAACTATATTTGCAATTTAATCATCTATCAAAGGTATTTATTATACAACATTTAAATATCACCACATGCCAGTGCATGATTAGCTATTAATAATAATGTTTCATTGCAATGGTGCAAGATCAGCAGTTAATATGTTAAATATTTCTATTATTTATTTTGGAAACAGAAAGACAATGTGAAAAATTACTTGCTAGAATCTTATTTGACAAAAATGAATTATTTGTAGGAGAGTCAACTCACAAATTGCAAAAACCATAATTCAAAAAAAAATAAAAAATAAATTAATTACCTCATTAACTACAGGCTCTGGAGGCTTTTCTTGATGTTTTTTGTAATAAGAATGCTTGTTTAGCAGACTGTGTTGGTGATCTCTTTTTGAACAGGGTGATCGAGATCTAGACCTAGGTGAAAGTGATCTAGAATGATGCTTTCTTTTGTGGTATGGTGACAGAGACCTAGATCTTTTCCTATCTAGTGGCCCTTTAGAAGAATATAACCTAGAACATAAAAAAAATTGCACCAATTTATTTTTACACTTGTAAAAAAATTTAGAGTAGACTGTAGAATAGCATATCTTCACAATAACCACAATTTAGGCAATAATTAATCATGTAAAATAGAATCGTTTAAAAAATAAAAGAAATTTTCATCCGCTATAAAAATAATACCACATGGTCAAATAAGTTTTGAGTCTGAATTAAGCTGCAACTTGGAATAACAGTTAGCTTATAAAGAATATAATTTTAATGCATAAAAAATGTTTTTATGAAAACTAACACACAATGTTTATTCATTTTTACAAAAACAATACAAATTGTTAGTTTATCTATTCTATATTCATAAAACAGATTACAAAAGGTTTAGAAGAAATAGGAAAAGAAAAGTGAGAATTTTTCTAATTCGAATTTGATTTTCTAAGTCTCAAAAGCTATCAAAGAGCAATTTATGTTCACTTATTGAAATAAGCATATATTCATTATGAAAATTATATGTGTAAAAGAAAATATCAACTATTTTACAGGGAAAAAAATTAAGAAACAGTAAGTCCTTTTTTACAACACCAAGACGATTTTCTTCCAGCAATACTTCGGCCTCGACTTTATTCGGGTACAAAGTCCCTATCGCTCCATTGGTAAATGGCTTGTACTGTTGACCGGAAATCATCAGGAAGACTCCTTATTATCTGGTAGCCTTGGTAGTACAGGTAAATCATGTCCAACTTCCCTTAAACGCTCGGCAGAACACTTGACACGGTAGATAAATAAACCAAGATTTTCGCCAGGAATGTATCTGGTACTGAAGAATTCGTCGAGCAATTGGATAATTCTTGCTCTCATAGTTGGCTCAAAATGCTCTCGCAGAATTTTCCATGCTTCTGCACCATCCCTGGTGCCGGAAATCAGAGGCTTGAACTCATTTGACACACTCTGATATATAAGAGTGAAAGCACGATCTTTTCTCAACTTTAGATCAGACCGATCTCTCCAAGACAGTTTCGCTTCCTCTTCAGGGCTTCTTTCTTCCTTTTTTTCGATGAACTCCCATGCATCATAATGCATGAGGCTGACTCTAGCTTCCACTTTCCATACCTCCCAGTTCGACACTGTCAATAGGATGACACCTTGTATGACATCCATCTGGATACGGCCCCCGTCCGTTAGAACTTCTGTCGACGAAAGAGTTAAATAAAAA
This sequence comes from Trichonephila clavipes, assembly GCA_019973935.1. Lineage (NCBI taxonomy): Eukaryota > Metazoa > Arthropoda > Arachnida > Araneae > Nephilidae > Trichonephila > Trichonephila clavipes. The sequence continues at coordinate 360,953 of BMAU01018603.1, forward strand.
TTCGCTTGAACAGAAAGTCCTTAAACTTCACGGAGAAACTTAAAGTTCAATAAATCTGCATTTTAAATTTTAAAAAAAAATCGCATCAAAATTTTTCAAAAACCATCACGAAAAAAAAATTCTTCACTTCCACACCTCTAAAAAAAATTTAGCTCTGCCTGGGCCCATAACCCGTGTTCTAATATCTTAAGTTATACACTTCTAACTTTAAAGTGTGAAAAACTAACTAACCAGTAGAGCTATGAAGAGTGGATCTAAAAGCTAAATAACACATGTGGAGGACTTTTTCATTGAAGACGAAAATTTCTTAGACAACATATTTATATAAGACGATGCAATAAAAGATGAGAATTTACAATGATAATTTTAAATAATTAATTACACTAACTCAGCACCTTGCTCAAAAAAACATTTGAGTACAGTATGGAGTCAGCTACTTGTTGAGAAACACCCAACTGCTACTCACTATACAACAGTAGCGATAAGTATTTATACATCAATACAATTAGCATATTGCATTACTTCCACAACAAGCGATATAAACTTTTAAGAAAAACTCCCGAGTGGCCAGATAGAACCATGATGTCACAAGCGGCGACCGGATCTTTAATGCACAGCTGCCATCAGCAAAAGCAGTTTCTCAACTCCACTCGTTTTCCGGGTTTGTTTACATTTCGTTAATGGAGGCACATTTGAAACACCCACATCGCTTGCCATACAAGTAATACCATATTCCTGGACTACTGACAATATTGGGATGTCATGTAAGTTATCCGCAACTTATCAAACTATTCTTAGAATTTAGCCATGACATACAACAAAAATTCTAAAGTATATTCCCTCACACACGCAGCCAGCCCGGAGCCCAACAACAAAATGAAATTCAAAATGCGCGCCCACAAAGTACGAAAATGCTAGAAATAGTTATGGTTGCCATATGTAGTGTTTAAAAGTAGGGTTACCTAAATGGTGCAATTATCGCCAACCAAAGTAATTCATGCCAAGGGTGTGGGCTCTCCTAGGAGTGAACCCTGTTTGTTTTACCAATCTGTTGCAAATGTTCTTGGATGGTCGATCAAGGTTGGTTAAGAGCATTTGACAGTTCCTTGATTGTCTGGCACAGATTTGCTTCCACTTGCGCCCTTATTAACGTCATTGTCTAAAGTTGTTGATCTTCCTGATCGATGTGAGTCAGAAAGATCGAAATTACTGGATCCAAACTTTTAAAACCACCTTTGGCATTTACGAACCTCTAAGGCACTTACGTAAACATCGCAAATGTTTTTGGTAGCAATTGTAGCCTTACTATCCTTGTGAAACTCCAAAAGCATGCAATGGCGGATATGAATCTCTTCTGGTATTTGGCTAGCCATTTCACTCAAAATGTATTGGATAAAAAATTCAAGGTTTAGGTTTTCACAACTAAACAAGTCACTTTAACTTTGAAATGTCTCTGGCACGACTTTCAACTATGCAATGAACTCATAAACGGTACAGCAGCATTGACATGCGCAAAAACAACATTACTTTTTGGTCCACCTAATACTAGGTAATACATATAAAAAACTTTTTTTAATATTTTTTATTATATTATAATACAAGTTAAAAAGTATGAATATAATTTTCAATTTTAATGACTAGGCTGATCTTGATTCATTTAAACAAAAGTTTAAAGTCGTGTTCCATTGTTAGTATTTGTAAACGTATTTTATGTTCAGCATTCAATTTATTTCAGTATTTTCTTTTAGTTCCAACATATGTTAAAAAAGACTTACAAAATGACAAACATGTTATAAGGGCAATAAATCTATAACCGACTTTGAAGAAATATGAGGATATCCTGAGTAAACTTTCAACCATAAACCAACACCTCATTTATATCTGCATCTTACTTAACATAGAATCTGTTGAAAGTTTAATCACTCATTCTTGCTCTATTAGTAGTAAATTCTAACTTCTAATTGAAATATTGAAATGGATTTTTAACGGAGTCCATAGAGAACGTAAATCCATTCTGTACACACATTTATAATTCTCTTTTCAACTTTTTATTTTGACTCATGGAACACTTGGACATGCCTCATGAAACCTCAGAGTTCCATGGTATAGTTTGAAGACCACTGAGTTACTCCATCAGGACAAATTCAAATGAAATCAAAGAAATATTGTTGCAAAATTAATCAAAAATATTAATACTTATATTTAAAATCCTAATTTTAACGTTATTTCTGCTTATTCTCAATTCTTAATTCTCTCCTTTAGTTATTGTTGAATTCTTGAAAGAAATTGGGAGCAATTTTTATCATAATTGTTTTTATAAACTTTCCATTTAAATATGCTTTTGCTCAATTAGCTAGATTTTGAAAAATTTCAAAACTAACTTCCATAATATTATTGGCTTCAATAAATTTCGATAATAAATTCATTTGAGATATGCTTCTGCTAATCTGGATTTGGTCCTACCTGTTCATAAGCATAATTCCCTCCTGGCAGAGTTAAGGTCTGCAGCTCTGGCTACTATTCATGTAAGATATCCAGATCAAGATTGGTTACATGTATTTACTGATGGCTCTGCCACAGCTTCCTTTTGTAGGGCTAGAGCTGGTGCTTTCTCCAACTCTTTTAATCTTAAAAACCTCTTAGTGCATTGTCAGACAATTTTGATAGTAATATTTATGCAATACTTATGGCTTTTAGAGCCATTAGTGCTACTCCTGGACAAAATATTGTAATATTCATAGATTCTCAAGCTGCAATTAAGACTGTATCTGGCTATAATCTATTCCCATCAAAACAACTTATCAACTTATTTATTTGCACCGGAAGAGAGGTTGTACTCCAATAGATCCCATCTCATTGCAGCATTCATGGAAATTAACGTCGACAAGTTCGCCAAAGAGGCTTCGACGCTGCATCCACCTTGCCTTCCAATGCCTCTTCAAAATGCCAAGCGTCTTCTCAAGGAGAAATTTTGACAGAAGAGAATTTACAGACCTGGGGCTGTTGGCAAATCTTGGTCTTGTTTGCTCGATTGCCAAAGACATTCTCAGCTTTCTGCCTTACCTAGGGTGGAGGGTGTGGCATGTTTCAGAGTCATCACCGGACATGATTACCTGCCAACCCATCTGTTTAAGATTGGCCTGGCGGATTCACTGCTCTACCCTCTCTATAAATCCAGGCCAATGACAGGGGAGCATCTATCTGATTGCCCTGGTCTATTTCATGTTCTCTCGCAAGACAACTGTGGAGTTCTCCTCCCTGCAAGAGTGACATCTGCTTTATATTGGACTGCAAGACACCTTATGTACGAGAGGACGTTGACGAGCGTAATTTTAAAAAAATAATAGTTTTTTTTTAATGTACTCAATATTTTTTTTTCATTTTTCTAATGGTGAATTTTTAAATGTTATTTCATAGATGATGCTCAACATACAATAATTTCAGAACACAATGGCCTTTGTCTCCATGTTTAATGAAACCATAATCAACAGTCCAGATAATTGCTAAGGAATCTTTATATTCATCTTTTTCATTGGTTATCATTTAAGTTATATTTTAAAATAAAACAAATTTTAGTTATTCAAGACCATATATAAATACAGAAAGGCATTCATCTGAATAGTCAAATGTATCACATTTTGTTTATTCAGTATGAGACACTGTCTACTATCTTTCATCAACATTTAATGCTAGAACTGATATTGTGAAACTAAATTTCCTTATTTATGTAAAAAAATTCATTTTAATGATTATTTTTTATTTATTTATTTTATCTATATTTTTATTTTTGGGAATATGGGGGAAATGTTATGGCATGCCAGAACTAGCTTAGACTGGAACTAATCTAGATTAAACATTAGTTATGGATGACATATTCAAAAAAATCAAACATTTTCTTAATTGCAATAGAAAATTTATCAATCATTACAAAATAGTTCCATCAATTTAAAAAGATTTCCTTCATATTTCTTTTAAGACTAAGTTTACAATTCAACATCAAATATTAACATTTTTAAAGAGCACAGACTGTTCCCACACATATAAAATAAATTTAAAATTATTAAATGCCTTACTTTCTATGTTGATTCAAGGTTTCTAGTTCAGATATGGCAGCTTCTGCGACTTTTTCGTCATTTTCATCCTGAATACTCTAAAATAAGAAAATTAGAGGTCAATTGTATAGTTTTATAATAACCAAAAAAATAAACATGCTACTTGAAAAAAGTAAAACAAATGTTATATGTTTACTGGTTACTTGATAAAAATAACCAGTAAACAAATAACACAGGACAATAAAAGAATTTCTATTGTATATATATATATACATCCATTAGTTTTTTCAGCACTATAAGCTTACTTCAACAACTTCCATAAAATATACAAAAGCCAATATTACAGTATTTATTCGAATCGAAGCTGCACCCCAAATCCGAAACACAATTTTGTAGAGAAACAAAAAATAAGAGTGAAATGGTTTATCAATATTTGATATTTATGAAATGTTTAAAAAAATTTTAAATGATAAAAAGTGAATAAGAATTTATTTTACCAGCATAAAAAAAAACTTTTAAACACATACATGAACTTGTAATTGCTCTAACCATCAGTATCATGTTCCAATTTCTCCCATGCAATGAATTTTTCCACCTTGGTTTCTAAGCCATACCTGATTTTCAGTAGTAATTATTAACTTTGGGGAAAAAAGTGCAGCTTAGATTCAAATAAATACAAAAACTGCTAATGTATTGGCTTTGTGTCAGACTGACCATCTGACTAGAACATCTATCTGCTCATGCACCTCAGCACCCAAGGTCACAAAAACTTAGGTGGGCACAATACCCCTTGGCCAGCCATGGACTATTGAGCCATTGAGTTTAGTTTATATTGATTTAGAAAAATGGCAAAATAACTAAACATATGATTTTTATTTTCCCCATTTTGTTTGTATGAACAATGACAACATTTCCTCATTAAGTACAAATTTAGTGTACTCGCATATTAAATCATATTATCCACATAATACAAATCAGAACTCAAATGGATAAGATCACCATCAAGATTCAGAATGATGTAAAATACAATAACAGTGTAATTCATATTGTATAAGAAAAACTTTCACTTATTTCAGTCTTCAATTGAAAAATTAAATCTAATTTTAAATCATATATTCAAGTTTACAGATATTTATGTCTTTGTTATATTTAGGAAGGTAAACACATATTAATGCATAACTTTATTATTACTAGGGATTATCCATTCTAGGAATACTTTTAAATTTTTGAGCTCAGAACTTACATTTTTTTCTAAATCTTCATCTTCATTGACCATAGGTGCATCCTTGGTTTTCATCACTTTAATGATTCGTAGCAAAGTAGATATAAAAGATTCCTGAAAGAGAGGGAAAAAATAATTTCTCAAGCATAAAAAAAATCCAAGGAATTTCAAGATAATTTAGCAGAACAATTTAAAAGTAACACTGGCGTAGCTACTCCTGAGTGGGCCCTTCATCAAAAATCCCTTGGGGCCCTTTTTTAGATATGAGTGTCCTATTAGTGGGACTGTAGTTACACATGTTGGGGCCCCTGTAGCTTGGGAACCCCATATCATTGATATGGTTGATACGGTGGTAGCTACGCCCCTGAAAAGTAATGAGAATATATCTACTAACAATTGTTAAATTTAACTACAATTAATAATAATTTATAGAAAAAAACTAATTGAAATATTGTACACAAAAGCTGAAATTCTTATTTTTAATATCTTGTTAAAATCTTGTCCTCATATTTGTATCTTGTATATATAATTAAAAGATTTTGGCATCTCCCCCCAAAAAAAGAAGTCTACTAAATAAAAATTGTATTATGTCAAACTGATTAAAATAATATGCAAGTACCAAAATATTTTTTTAAGAAAAGAATTAGTTTCAAGAACTGGAAAGTCATAATTTAAAAAAAAAAGAAAAAAATGGAATTTAATTTTTATTTAAAAAATCAACTTATTATTATGAAGAAAAATTATTAATTTTTGCAAAAAATTTCAAATAATACTATCAGTAATATGAAAATAATTCATAAAAATTGTTACCGTAAATTCAGCTCCATTTTCATCCAGTGCTTTCTTAAAAGATTCAAGGGTATCATTTTTTCCAGCCAAGTCAATAATAAATTCAGCTACAATGAAAAAAAAATTAGAATTAAAAAATATTTAGTAAAAAGCCACACACACATTTTAGAGATGGAAACATAGACTTAACACAATTCCATAAGTAATTTTTTTAAGTATTGGCTCAGTGTTAAGAAATAGCAAGCAAGAATACAAAATAAGAGTTAACAAGTTATTCACAAAATTTCTTTACTAATAGAAAAATGTCTACAAAAATATCTCCATTAAATTAAGCTGATATGTGAGTTATGAATAAGCTGTCTAAATTAATCAGGAACTTATACAAAGGGCAAGGAGCAATTATTACTTCAATTTATAATTGAAATCAGTTTATGTTTCTTATTATTGTATATTGTAGTTTATATCATGACTAATTTTTAGACACACACAAAGCCAGAATTGCCAGATAACCATTATAGATAGCTGAATGTTAAAGACATATCTAGCTAGAATTTGCATGTTTCATGTGCAACAAAAGAAAGTAAAAACAAATGTACAAAAAAAAATTTAGTCAATTTCATTTATTAATTTAATTTAAATTCAAAATATAAAAGAATGAAGATTTAAGAACCACTGACCAAGAATTATTTTTCATACAAACACCCTCTCCTGGCCATATGGACAAGTAACAAGTCAGCCTGCCACCTCGGTGAAGAAAGGACGTGCCAATGTTCACCGGCACAAATCCCTTAGTATTTGTATTGTATTCACTGTTTTTATGTATTTGTAACTGTGCTCAATCAGAATGTGCCACCAATTAAAATTATTTGAGCTAGCCGCTGTTATTTTTTGAGTACAGGTTATAAATGTAGGAAAGCACAGGTACTTATGACTTCTCTACACAGTCATCATACTTATCAAGGCATTTGTTTCATCAGTTCACCAAACCAGCAACGTAGAAATTAGAGTCAAGGGAAAAGTCTTAGTGTCGTAGAAATTAGTGTCAACCACATCAAGACAGTTTACTGAAATTCAACATTGATTCTAAATGCTGACCTCGTAAGTGTTTCTTTGAAGGTTCAAAGATATGGAAATCACTTGGTGCGATGTCAGAAATGTGAGTAGGGTGGTGAAAACGCTCTTTCTTCATCTTACACATTTGTTCTGCCTTTATCAAATCCTGCATGTACCAAAAGACAACTTGTAAGTGAAACAAGATAACTAAAATGTTAAAACAGCAATTTACACATTTTTACAAAAGCTACATACATATAAAGCTGGAGGGGGAGGGAGACTTTCAAGGCTGTTTTATTCCAATAAATAGTGTTTAAACAAAGCTTTATGCAAAGTAACACATTTTCCATTCCTTCCAAAACTAAGAACTATCGAAAATATTTTTATATCTAAGGATCAATGCAACAATAGTCATTGTCAAAATATAATGTTGGAAATTATATTTTCAAGTATCATGAAAAAATGTTTCAACCAATAAAATACTGTAAGAACTTTATTTGAAAATTTTATGTTAACACTATAATTAAAATGGACTTAGATTGCTCCTTCAAGTTCTTTCAACTCTCTTTTTATTGACCTTTAAGCATGTCACAAAACATTAAATGTGAATTTGCCACTTCTGTTGAGTGTTTATGTGTATCGCTTGCTCACATTCAAAACATCCATGCACACAAATAAGCAAACATTTCAGGAAATTACTAACAGGAATGACTTCCTTTGACAGCATTTCTACCAATAAACTAGACTTAATCTGCTTTAAAACAAATTTTAATATTTTCAGTGATTGTGTGATTAAAAACAACTTAATATAAAAATCTTAAGTCAGTCATATGTTTAATTGAAGGCACAAATAAGATAATATTTTTCAAAGGAAAAACAGAAAAGAAAACAATAATTTTTAGCAGACATGATTATTTTTTTACTAATGGACAACTGCAATTGTCTTTACAAAGAGTAGCAGTTTGCTGACTCCTGCTCTATCCAAATTAATCTAAGGATAGATTTAATATATTTTGATAACAGACGCATATTTTTGCACATAAGAGAAGAATATCTTCTTTTAGGTCATTGATTACTTATTTGTATAGAATAATTTGAGTAACTTTTGATAGCAATTATATCAAAAAATTCAGTTATAAAAGTTTCACTAACAGAAGTTTTAAAAAATTGATGAACATATTTTTAAACTTTTTACTTAAAATATGCATTACTTTATTTGGCAATAGTATTCTTCATTAAAACTTTGTACTAGCTTTAATTTAGATGCTTTGCATTGAAATTTTATCAGGTCATTACTAATGACTTAGAATTAACACAGATTTAAAGAGCTTTATTAAAAGCCAAATTGTAATAAATACAGTTTTGAGACAAAAGTCAGAATGTTACAAAATACTTAAACAATTAAAACAGAAAAATCTCAAGATTACAATTATAGAAAGCAGAGTAAACTCAAGAAATTGAAAGTAGAAAAACGGATCAACAAAAAGGCTATGAAACACTTTTTTAAAAAGTAAAAAGAAGGTATTAGGTGCTTGTTTAGTACGTCTCCTACGAAGTAATTCGGCAAATCTTGAACTGTGTTTTGACCTGATAAAACCATATCTCAGGTTTGTCAAACCAGAACGACAGTATTTTGATGCTGACGCCGCTTGCTTCAAACTTTTCAGCTTCTGTCATATTCAATGATCCAGTAGAAAAGCCAATAAATCCAGGGTCACCAGTTATTAGGTGCTTGTTTAGTAGCACTCTAATAAATACTCAGTGTGTTGAGTTTTCAAAAAAGTTCGTAACTCAAACTTTATCAATTACTGGAAATTTATTATGTGTGTCCATTCGACACCGTCAGCAAAGCAAGTGAAAAAAAATATTGTACAAAAATGCCACGTTTCACAAAAAATACAGTTTCGTTACAGTTAAACATATGTATAATCGATAGAGCTACACAAGTAAAAATATAAAACTGAAATATAAATTATGAGGATCATTTTAAAAATTAACAGTAATTAAGTGCATTTATATAAAATAAGTTTAACATTTATTATTTAAGTTTAACATTTATTAGAATAGAATTAATTTGGACTATCTCGCACCATACCATCTGCTTCGCTGAGTTGGAAACAGCTGACAGGTGCAGCCATCTTGTGAGGGAAAATCTCCACAAAAAACTGTACTTTACAAAGGCATAAGATATTAGAAAGATTAAGAAATTATTTTTAAAAATATAATTATACATTTAAAAAGAAATTTTTGAGTTTTATAGGTAAATATTAACAAACTTTTAAAAAATACATTAAACGACAAGTTTTGCAACATACATTTCAACTCATAATTTTATACGGAGAGGTGGTTCTATTTGTTTAATACTGGAATAATTAATAAATTGAGAAATAAATTAAAACTCTTATTAAAAGAACAAAAAAAAATTTATTTTTCACTTTTAATTTAAATATCATTAAAAATTACAATTATCATATAATACTCTTAATGTAGTAGATTTTTTTAGGAAATCGATTGACTCTTCACACATAAGGTTTAATTTTTTTTTTATCTATAATCGAGCAACAAAAAATCTGGATAATGTGATGAATCTCAACTTTCAATCAAGGTCATGTGGTAAGGATCACATTCAAGCTGATATCATATTACCATGACCTTTATGTTTCATCACATAACTTCTGATGTTAGTATGGAATAATCTTCATTATTTGTCTTTTCAGCAAAATCATGACTCTAGCTTTTGTGAGGTATCGCAATAATGCCAACTTTCAAGATAACTACTCATCAAGTTGGCAACCTGAATTTCACATGTGCTGTATGTGCTGAATTGATAACCATGGGCTACATTTCATATAATTTTGCCAATACAGTTGTGATAATACATAAGTACCAAAAAAGTTACAATAAGAACTAAACCCTCAAACCAACTAATGTTTCAAAAGATATATTGCAAGCAACCAATGATTTAGTATATACATTTCATCACACATTGTTTTCTCTTAAGGTAAAGTAAATAGCTTTTGTTGAAATAAAAAAAATACTTTACATTAATTATCCGTATTTTAAATCAAAGAATCCATAATCCAAAAAAACAAATTCTCATTAAAAATGGTGGTTTTATTAAAAATGTCAAAAATCAATGATGAAGTGCAGTTTGCAACTATCCATTTATGTGAAAGAAAATATTATTCTGACATTTTTAACACAAAAATCAAAATTCAAATTTCGGTTTCCTTGTCATTATTTTTAAATCAGTCAATTTATTTATATTTCACAAGGCTAAATTTGTTAGCAAATACTAAATTCAAAATAATTATGCAATTAACAGATTTTACACATAAAAATATATTTTGCTTCCATACTTTTAGAATCAAGTAACAATAATTTTTGTTTCTTTAAGTCTAGTTCATGAAGCATAAATGTATAATAAACATGCTTTGTGAATAAAATAGTTTTACTCCCAGATTAAAGGGATTTGTGGCATCATTTAGCAGTAAAAAATGACAGAGCATTTTGCGACGCATCATTTGTTATGAAATATTAATAAAAGAAAATATGTAATTATGATAACTGTTAAGATGAAAATTTTTTTATTTCTCTAAACATGAAAAGGTGAAAAGATTAATCCTTAGCAGGTAATTAAAATGTTACAGAAATATAATGTAAAGTATACAATACTAACATAAAAAAAGCTGAGAAGTATTGTTAATCTTAATGATGAAAATTACAACTCAGTTTCTATTCTAAGATATCATAAGGTTACATAAATGTATTACAAAACTATATGCAACGCTCCTTTACTCAACAAATAAGGCCAAACACAAACAATTAAGCCATTAATAAAAATAAAACTTGTAGAAAAACTTACCTAAATCTTTGTCATTGATACCTAAATGGTTATTAAGTTCTGTACATATTTTAGAAACAAGTGATAAATAATCCAGCTTCCGAAAATCTTCCATTATTTCGTCATTGTTTACGATTTTCTTTCAGTTCAGTTCAGTACAGTGGAAACACTTTAATAGTGGTGACTTGACTAACGCCTTATGCTCCAATAAGATTTTGATTAGTTTTTAATCCAAGTTGTAACGCATAGCTCGTGATTGCATTGTCTTTCAGTAGTATGAATTACCGCCCTGTGCTACAACTGAGATTAATGAAAGTAGAGTATTGAGAAACTATTAGTTGGAATTTTAGAATCCATTGGTTGATGTCAAAAATTTTTCAACTTTTTCAACATGCTCTTTTATTTTACACTAGCTGGTATACCCGTTCTTCGCACGGGTGAACTGAAAAATTAAACAACACAGAATGAAGGAAAAATAAGTTTTTAATGAGTTAATTTTATGTGAATTGAAAATTAAACAAAAAAGCTTTTTGCATATCTCGGCTAAACAAAAAAAGAAAGAAAAAAACCACCTTTGTTAAATTTTAACTATGTAGATCTAATAGCCGATAAAAAGGATTTTTTTATTTATAATTCCTGTAACACTCTTGAGGGTCGATTTTTCAAAATACCTCCCTAAGCTGATCTCTGCTCAGCAAAAGTAACACATTCTTAAAAGTTTTGCGTAATGAACGCTTAAAGTAGTGTGAATAATTTATATCTGAAAGTGTAATACATTAATATTACTTTCTGTTGTATTTATTTTATTTTAAAATTGTAATATTCGCAAGCAACGCCGTTTCTTAAATTATAATGGCGATTCAATGAAAAACATAGCGAAATGTTAACGATAGAGTCAAGTTGGCAAATGGCTAGCTACTTTTCCTAGCTCGAGCTTTATTAGAGCTTTGTAAGACCCGCCGTGTAGGGAAGCGATGCACGTTAATACTTTATCCAACCGCATTATGATTTACTGCAGTTTATTTCATACAATTTTTTTGGATCACTACATGTACAAATTAAGGGATATACATAAACAAAATACTCCACTTTGGAAAATTTAATCCATTAGAGCTAATAAATTAATTAAAGATATTCCACTGTAAAATTAATTATGTACACCGTTCACTTAAAATAAGTAGTCAAATCATTTTCCAAGGTCTTCATTAACAGACAAAACCATAAGACACTTAAATTTTGACATTAACTATTTTTTCGGGACAAAAATAATAATCTTTGCAATCCGCTAAAACGCAATATCTGCTACAAAACTTTTCGCCTTCCCCACTAAAATACTTATCATAGAACCCGTGTTGCCATATATCTTGGAAGAGTGGACTTCAAAGAATATTCCTGCTAAGTATTTTAGAATATTCCTTCTAAGTTGGTGTGGTGTGGTAGTTAGGAGAAGGGGTGCCAGCTCAAGTGTCGTTCCCGTCACTTGACCATTGTTCAAAATTACATGGTTCGTCTCCAAAAGCCCTCGTGTAGCTGAACAGTGCGAAGTTAATATTCACTCGCTGCAAAAAATACAGTGCAGTAGTTATAATTAGTTTTATACTTAAAAATGCAATATCTGCATATTCAATTAAAATTACAGCGTTATAATTAACTACTAACCACAAAAAAATTATGAAAGTTTGTCCAAATGATGTAGTGTGAAAGAGAAAATTTATTTACTTTAAGTACCAGAAGCGATAAAAGTAGTTTTTTGAAAATAGATCAACTTCTTACTACCAAATGTGCATAATAAAATCATAAAAAAACATTAAAATAAAGAGAGATTTATAACAATCTCTCCCTTCAAAACTTAGTTTTATTCTGAAATAAAAAATAGGCATTATTCTGATCACAGGAATTAATTAGAAGCGATTCCCTTGCGTAGCCAAAACAAAAAGAGTTTTTCACAAACGAAAGATGGATATATGCTGACGTGGGCTTTTTTGCAGCTTTTTTGCTTAAAGATGGCAGAATTTTTTCCTTCTTACTTGACAAATAGCGTTATATTTTGGACACTTTTTACAAATTTTTATAAATTATAGCCTATGGTATAAATTATAGCCTATGTGTTATTCTGATGTATAAGCTATATTACTGTTAAGTTTCATTAAAATCCATTCAGTTGTTTTTGCGTGAAAGACCCACAAAGATTTTCACAAACTTTCACATTTATAATATATATTAGATTTCACTATTGGGGAATAAGACCATTCTCCGTGGTTGGAGATAAAATTTTTCAAAATTTCACGCTGCGATTTGTACCGGGTGGGCAAAAAGTCCGTAAAAACTTTAAAAATTCATAAAATCCGGAGAAATGAACGAAAAAAAAAACTGTTTGCAGGATCAGCATTAGTATGTCACGGGATTTTTTTTTAAGCTAGAAAAAAATAATTCGAAAATTATCCGGTAGGTGGCGCTGTTACAAGCGTCTGTGGTGGAAATATGCAAATTAGACGGCTATAAAAACCTTTGCTCTCAATGAATCCACATTCATTTCACCATTACAAACAGTGAATGTGAACTAGGATGCTCAGTGCGCCGGATAAAGCTTTGTTGGTGAAGTTATTTTACATGAACGAGGAATCAGCGACCATTGCCTTGCGTAAATTCCGAGTTCATAAAAATGTGAAGAGTGGAAAAGGCCCTTTAACACTTGCAGGTCTCTCAAAGCTTGTTAAACGTATTGAGGAAACTGGAAAGTTGGAGGATCGAGCACGAGCCGGACGACCATGCTTGAAAGAAGCACGTGAACCCTGCATTGCTGTCGAAATGGAAGCGATTGCGTCCGAAGCAGCTTCAGGGACCAGCAGTGCTCGTGAAGCTGCCCGACGACTGGGCTTACCACCATCATCTGTCCACAATATTCTTCGTCGAATCCTCCAGCTGTACCCATACAAATTGCAATCGTGCCATGAACTTTTGCCAGCAGATACCGCACAGAGGGAAGCATTTGCGAAGGGGGCCTTCTCTAAAATGGAACAGGATCCCACCTGGGTTTTTTACATCTTATGGACAGATGAAGCTCATTTCTCGCTTCATGGTGACGTTAATAACCATAACTGTCGCATTTGGGCGACCTCTAATCCACGTGAGTACACACAGAAGCCATTGCATTCCCCAAAAGTGACAGCATGGTGTGGTTTCACGGGTTCATTTATCATAGGACCCTTCTTCTTTGAAACGCAGTGCCCAGTAAATGGATGGATAACGGAAACGGTAAATGCTCAGCGTTATCAAACGCTTCTGCGGGAGACTGTCGTGCCATGCTTAATTCAACGAGGTCAGATTTCGAATGTCACGTTCATGCAGGACGGAGCAACCAGCCGCACTGCTAACTTGGTTAAGGCATTCTTGATACAGACGTTCGGGGAAGACAGAATCGTTAGCAGGCGCTGCAGGTACCCATCGCCTCCTCGGTCTCCAGATTTAACACCGGCAGACTTCTGGTTGTAGGGATATTTGAAATCTCGCGTGTATCTATCCGGTCCATCAAGTCTGTCGGAACTGATAGATGCGATCCGCAGAGAAGTAACCTCCATACATCCGGACATGTTGCACTCTGCCGTTGCTGGATTTGTCACTCGTCTGGAGTGTCTTCTCCCCTGTAGTGGTGGTCATGAGGAACATATTCTGGTGTAATAAAGTTGTGAAATTTTTCTGTTTATTATTTATGCATTGTTTCTTTGATTTTCGTACATCAGCGCCACCTACCGGATGATTTTCGAATTATTTTTTTTCTAGCTTAAAAAAAAATCCTGTGATATACTAATGCTGATCCTGCAAACAGTTTTTTTTTTCGTTTTTTCGTTTTTTTCTCCGGATTTTATGAATTTTTAAAATTTTTACGGACTTTTTGCCCACCCGGTATTTGATACAGTTTAATATAAATGGTTCACTAGTTTCTGGTACTTTACAATCTACATACAAAGGAGAATCTGTTTATTTAAAAAGGAAATATATATCATTTAATGGGAATTTTTTAGCTCGCAACTCATTGATTAAAACTTCTGTCTTTCTATTTTTTGCTGCCTGTCTATTCCATTTTTCAAGATGAGAAATATAAAAAATTTTATGTCTTTTGCTCTTTTTCTATATTTCTTCAATTTTATTTTTGTGTTGTTTTTTGAAATGTGTGTATGAAGGTCTTCCCAAGTTATCCGAGAAATAATATTCCACGGCTTTGGAGAGGCTTTAACTAATTTATCAACTTCTTCATTAAAATTCCTATTCCCTTGTGAGCTGGTACCCAAATCAATGTAATTGATTGAACTATTTGGAGGCACTGATGTAAAGTTGAACTTAAATTTAATATTACCGTATTGGATTTACTATTAATATTTTGGATACTTTTTAGGACTGATAAGCTGTCCGTCAGGATGATATAGTTTTCTGTTTCAGAAACCCAATTTTTTAACGCAGTCCATATGACTATAGCTTCAGCTGTGAAAATTGAAATCATTTCTTTTAGTATGAAATTTTGTCGAAATTTTTCTTAGGGGTCAAAATTCCTATTGATGTTTGATTAGTATTTTTTGAACCATCTGTTGCTATTATAATATTGTTATTAAATTTGGGCTTAAGGTAATCATTAAACATATTTTGTACAGTCGGTCGAAAAAATTGTTGAGCACCGTGACCCTTTCAAAAAATGATTGGAAATGGAAAACGACCTTTGTTGAAACCATCTCACTTGAAATTACTCATGAAAACTGTCTCATTTGAAACCATCTCATTTAAAATGAAAACCATCTCATTTAAAATCATCTCATTTGAATCGGTCTCAACACAATATTTTTGGTTTTGTTCCCATATTTTGCTTTCAAACGACTCGTTTTACCTGACTATTGTCCTTTTTTCACCTACTTTTTATCCAACACTTGCATTTAAGGTTTCCATCCAAAAGGGACGCGGCTCCTTTTATATGAATCTTGTCTATTTCCACCCTTTCTTTTTACCCCGAAGTTGAATGTAGGATCTCTATTCACGTTTGAAGCAAAGTATGCAACAGAGTACTTTATAATGAACGACACAAAATTTCTCACACAAAAAGATTTTTCAGGGCCGAGAGAAAATGTCCACCCCAGAGAGACGAGGGGTCAAATGAAATGCTGGACAGGTCAAATGAAATTCTTGATAGGTCAAATGAAATATTTGGTAAGAGGGCCACCTCATTCCAATCTAGGTGACGACAATTATTCACAAGTAATCTATATTTAATGCATCTTGGTGAGAGGCCCTCCAATCTAGGGGACAAACCACCTCATTCCAATCTAGGTGACGACAATTATTCACAGGTAATTTGATGCATTTAGATGAGAAGCCCTCCCATCTGGGTGAGAAGGGGCGATTCACAGGTTCCAATCTTGGTGTATTAATGGACCCGAAAAAAAAGGGGACTGCCCCCCGATTTTCGGACTTGAAGATTTTTGCTAAAAACATTTACCGTTAAGACTGCCAGAATTTGAGATGGAAACATGACTCCAAATCCTGACAGTCTTAACAAAAAACATTTAGCCATTCAAAAGCATTCCGAGGTATGACTGCTGGCCTTTTATACTCGAATGAGGTCACGTGAAACAATTTCTATTGACTGGTGCATATCCTTCCAACGTTGGCATAGTGTGTGTCTTGAAAAAAGGGGGGCCGAGTCGACTCGATCCCATTGGCCCAGAAAGATTATTCAGCATAAATGAGACCCAGCGCAAGTTTAGATGAGCGATTCAATCTTGGTATACTCCGAAAAAAGGGGACCGAGTCAACTCGATCCCCCTTTTTCCTGTCCAATTTTTTTTTTACAAAATTGAAACTTTATGGCTCCATTCCACTTGCAGCTTGTTAAACTGCTGCAGGTATTTGGCAAATTGGTAAGATGGTGCAATACGAAACGTCCTCATGCAAGAAGTTGGGAAATGTTCCATCGTCGTTGAATTCAGGTGGCGTCTCCAGGGCTCTAGGAAAATTTTTTGTTCCTTTGACCACCATGAGGCCCATCTGGCTCAATTTGCCCCTCCCGCAAAAGGGTAGGTATTCCACGGGCTTGGGTAACGGGGTGTGAATCAGACGTTCGTGGATTGCATTTCGTGGAGGTGATTCACCGTGATCCCTTGGGGATCATTGGGAATCGAGGCAATGGAGAGATTGAAGGGCACTGGCTTGCCCTGGTGGCATGAGCAAAATAAACGGGTTGCATGGTGCTTTATCTTAGAAAGAAGGGCAGTTTGCCTTATATATGCTCGAAGACGTCAGAGGGCATCCCATGGTCCAAAGCGTTCTGATGCGAGCGTTCCACATGTGTTTCCAAAGCCCGTTTCCAAGGTTGGGGACACACTACATGCCATGGTAGGTTCTCGTCTCGATGCATTTTCCAATCGTCCAACCACGTCAACCAGGTCACGTACACGTGCGCCAGTCGCGTGCAGTGCGTGAGATCCAAAGGGTAGGCCTCCGTATTTTGAGGCTGATACGCCTCCCAAACTTGGCAAGACGGAGAACGACCCACGCGAAAGAACTTTAAGTCGACTCCTTTATCCCCCCTCAGATCCAAATGACTCGTAAACACAATGACACTTTTTCCAAACGAACGAGGAACGTGAACGCCAAAGTTGGGTTCAAAAAAGATGGTGTAAGGATACTCTGGCTCGTAATACGTGACTCTATCCGGTCACCGACCCAGATTTAGAAATACGATAGTAGTGCGATGTCGACACTGGTCCAACAAGTGTTGTACCGAAACCATTCTGACAAAAAAAATGAGACTGGTTTTCAGATTCATTATTTATTGACATACAAAAAAATATTTACAATGAGCTACAGGCAACTATTGACAGACAGATCCATGGGTTGGATGGCTTTAAATCCGATAGATTTTTTTACACAAGGATTCAGTCTGGGCATTGTCAAGTCAATAAACGCCAACTCCCTTTCAAATTCATCCAGGAATGAGATGAGACCACCATCAAAAATACAGAGTACCGTGAGAAGCAGCTGGAGTTCTTGGGCTGGGTGTCCAAATACGTACGACATGATCTGGTCGAGTGCATCCATCGACACCAAAGGGTCCAAAGTGTTGAGCTCTGGGGGAATCTGCATAGTTTCTGGGACATGTAGAATCTGCATAGGTTCTGGGACATGTAGAATCTGCACAGGTGGTTCTGGGACATGTGGAATCTGCACAGGGTCTGAACATCTGGAATCGGCACACAGGTGGCTGTGGGACTTGTGACACTGGAATCTGCACAGGGTCTGGGACATGTGGAATCTGCACAGGTGGTTCTAGGACATATGGAATCTGCACAGGTGCCATTGGTAGCTCAGGTCGTCTGGACACACGTCTCATGACGGGAGTGATGCGCACTTTGGATCGTTTCTTGGAGAAAGGTAGATATTTTTTTCCAAAGGTCGCTTTTCGGCCGGTACATGAATCGGGGTAGGTGGAGGCAGCTTGTAAGGAGTTTAATCAAACTTTTTCATTTTCCGGAAATCTCCCACGTGGAATCCCTTCTGAATGAGCTGGGGAAGAAGGGATTCCGGGATAATGTCCAAACCAAAGGTGGTTTTTTGAACCGTCTACACAATGTAGTTTGTTCCAGCCGGGATCGGATACGCCGTGTGGGGCTCCAAGATGGTTCGATGGTAGAGCATTTGGTCATAGGGCTCAAAACTTCTCCTAATCACATTGGGTTGGGCTCGGCACTTGAGACTGGAGGCTGGCGATTCATAGATCAACATGGGAACATGCGTCGTTTGAATCAAGTGAATCTCTCCGGATTTCACCGTTCGCAAACCAAAGGTAAAGTCTTTTTTGGCAAAAAATATGTTGCCGTAAATGTAAACCATCCTCTTGTCGGTATTTTTGAACAGTCTAACTCGATTTCTCAACAGGCCTTTCGATGTTTTTTCCCACATCACGTCGTTGGGTGTAAATTCATTCGCATGCTATGCCTCCATGACGGCCCGTTTGAAACTGTCCAACCACGTCTTTTTTTTATGCCAATGGTCTTTACAAAACAGGACAAACACTCGTTTTGTAGTGGGCTCTTGGTAGATGATGCCAGCTCGGACTTGGCCCTGCCGAGTAGCATATTTCAACGCATCGGGTTTATCGGGCAGCATCACGGGCACCACAGTGGTAAAAATGTGCTCGGGGAAGGCATCAATCGGGTCCAGGACGAATGAAAAGTGTTCAAAGCACCTCTCGCTTTTATACGTTTCAGACAGGGTGCGAGTGAAAAATGGGACACACGGCAATCCAACGATGATTGCAAAAGGGACCTATGGATGCAAGAGCCGTTTGAATGTCTTTAAATGCGTCTGTCACACAAATAGTACCAACATTGAGGTAGATTGAAAGACACACGATCCAAGGCATATGAACCATGGATATGCGTGAACGGCCAAACCTTGAGTGTGGAAAAACTCTTGGAACAATCATCGACGTTCACAGAGAAGAGTAAAAGCTTTAAACTATACTAAAAAAATTATTTTTTTTAGTAAATTCTTTCATCTTTTAAATTTTCTTACAGAATCATTCTTTACATTTTCTTACAGAGTCATTTCATTCTAGAAATTTTCTTTTTGACAATGATTGGAATGTTGTCAAAAAATGGCGAGACAACACTTGTGCACTATGTTTTGACCACCAGCTTCACAATAAGCTTTGGAAGCCAACCTTGGCGTCTAGAGCAGCCCCAAAAAAGGGGAGAACTGGTCAGGAGCTATGTTCCTTTCCAGTTCTCCCATTTTTCTGGGGCTCACCATGGTATCTAGGATGTTCTCAATGGGTTGGGTGCCCTGCAGAGGGGACAGGTATTACTCACGTCCAGGTGTTGCTACAGACATCGCAAGTGAAATACATGGCCTCAATGTGTCTTTTCTGGCCAGTGCATTGGACTCTGACAGATGGAGCACACATCGGGCCCTTGAAACACGGTATCGGGCTATTTCTCTGCATAACATCCATCCAACACCGCTTGAGTCAATAGAGTCCAAGTGGTCAGGTTTGGGGGACCATGTCGTTTCCAAGCCTTATATGCCAAACGGTATAAGTTGGATTTGGCATACAGAGTCCACAGAGCTTGAATGAAGGCTCCTCTTCCTTTGGGAACCTCCTGCTCCAAGTATTCACTGGACACGTCCTTTGGATCAAAACTAGCAAAGGCTCTGACGGGAGGAATGTCCAGATGATGATGATGAGGGAGCACTTTGGTCAGCAGCTCCACAATACGCTGTTTAGTGTAAGTGGGGAGGTCAATAATCTCGGGGGGTTGCAAGCCGTTGACAATGATTCGAAACTGCGTCATAAACGTAATGAAATCAGAGAGATGCACTCCCTGGTATTTGATCAGGTATAATTGAAATGATTGGTCGACCTCCATGTCTATGAGGCGACTGGCTTCTGAGTCCTGCGTTTATACCAGAGAAAAGTAGGAAGTGGCTTTTGACCCGATCGAAGCAGGAAGTGCTTTCCCACCCTTGGTATGAGCCCCGCTTTTTGACTAGAGAGAAACAGGAAGTGGCTTTTGATGGGCTATGAAAGAAAACAGACACAGGTTTGACACCTGATTGAATCCATGCAATGTAAGGAGAGGATGATGGTCCAGCAAAATAATGTGGGCGTCTTTCCAATGGGTTGGAAATGAAGGTTGGGGGAATCCGTCTGGATGCTCTTGTCACAACGAGTGATGAGGGGTGGAATACGTAAAGACTTCACTAAAAAATCCTTCCATGGTTCAGCAGGACATTCCACAGGAGCCACGGTCCGACGCATGAACTTTTCGATAAGGACCAAGTCTGAACGGGTCAAGACAATTTGTAGCTCTCCCTCATCAAGTTGCCTTCCACCAGAGCCACGCCCGCATTGGTGGCAAAACTCGTGGCAAAAAACGACAATTTGGTATTCAAAATGTTAAACACCACATCGGGAGTCACGAGCTTTTACGTCATGACTGGATAGGATTTGTGGCCCGGCAACACATCTTTGCCTTGAATCATAAGGGTGTCGAAACGTTTAGTAAATTTGTGAACGTGACGTCCACAAGTCTAAAGTGCCATCTTTACCAGCAGACAGAGGGTGGTGTTGATTGGGCAAAAGAATTTTGAACCACATGATTACTCAGAGTCGAGGTTTTTCTGTCTTACAAAAAATTAAATCTGAAGGAAAAATTAAAATCTATAAAAATTTTTTTTTTACATAGATTTAATTTTTTGTTCAGATTTTATTTTCGCTTCAGATTTTATTTTTTCGTCAGATTTTATTTTCCCTTCAGATTTTATTTTACAGCGAAAAAAAGTTTATCATTGTGAAGAATTTCCATAATGTTGTGGAAAGCCACTTTTGACATAGTGGTACATTGTCTGCCAACGTACGCTATTTTGGTCCATCATATGCATGGCTTGGGGTAAATATTCTTTTCCACTTTGTAAAACTTCCTCCAATCTTGCTTCGGTGGGCTCGCCGAGCAAAATTCATTCTTGAAACACCAGCGATTCCAATAAAACGTGGATGGCACAATCATGGAGTGGCCCCGACCACACACTAAGCAATCTGGTTGACAAGAGCACGGATCCGAAACGACTGGCATGGTGGTAGGATAAATTGTCAAGATAAATTATCAAAGACGTGTCCACGATAAAATTTCAGAATGAAGTGATTATTAAAATAGAGATGGTCTTCTCCCACATTGACAATGGGCTTTTGTCAAACAATCCTTGTGATGTATTGATCCATCCCGTACAACGACGTGATCCAATTTTTTCACAATAAAATACTTCTCGGGTTCGTTAAATAAAAAATATTATTCACAAGTGTCTGGTCCTTCAGTGCAGTTTTCCGTACTCCAGTCTCAGTCCGTAATGTGAAATCCATTTTCATTCTTTACTACCTTGACTGGAACGGGATACATTTTCAAGAGTTCTTGAAATTTCAATATACCCGCTAAACTTTCCAATCTTCGTTTATAAGACAACAAATTTGAGGTATTTTCTTGAAGCATGCCTGGGAAAATGTTTTTTTCCAATTCAGAAATTAAAATTTTGAAGGAAAAGGCGATAATTATGAGTGCTTTCAAAACAACAAATAAAATTGAATTAGAAATTCCACTGAGAAATAAGTTTAGAGCTGCAAAAACTTTCCTCATAAACATATTAAAAAACTTTTTTTTTAGTTTACTAAACATTTTATAAGCTCAGTGCACTTCTTTAATAATCACTTCATTCTGAAATTTTGTCGTGGACACCTCTTTGATAATTTATCTTGACAATTTATCGTACCGCCATGCCAGTCGTTTCGGATCCGTGCTCTTGTCAACCAGATTGCTTAGTGTGTGGTCGGGGAGAAGTGCCACCCCATGATTGTGCCAGATTGTGCCATCCACGTTTTATTGGAATCGATGGTATTTCAAGAACGAATGTTGCACGGCGAGCCCGCCGAAGCAAGATTGGAGGAAATTTTACAAAGTGGAAAAGAATATTTTCCCCAAGCCATGCATATGATGGACCAAAATAGCGTACGTTGGCAGACAATGTACCACAATGTCAAAAGTGGCTTTCCACAACATTATGGAAATTCTTCACAGAGATAAACTTTCTTCCGCTGTAAAATAAAATCTGACGAAAAAATAAAATCTGAAGCGAAAATAAAATCTGAACAAAAAATTAAATCTATGTAAAAAAAATTTTTTTTTATAGATTTTAATTTTTCCTTCAGATTTAATATTTTGTAAGACAGAAAAACCTCGACTCTGAGTAATCATGTGGTTCAAAATTCTTTTGCCCAATCAACACCACCCTCTGTCTGCTGGTAAAGATGGCACTTTAGACTTGTGGACGTCACGTTCACAAATTTACCAAACGTTTCGACACCCTTGTGATTCAAGGCAAAGATGTGTTGCCGGGCCACAAATCCTATCCAGTCATGACGTAAAAGCTCGTGACTCCCGATGTGGTGTTTAACATTTTGAATGCCAAATTCTCGTCTTTGGCCACGAGTTTTGCCACCAATGCGGACGAGGCTCTGGTGGAAGGAAACTTGATGGTGGAGAGCTACAAATTGTCTTGCACCGTTCAGACTTGGTCCTTATCGAAAAGTTCATGCGTCGGACCGTGGCTCCTGTGGAATGTCCTGCTGAACCATGGAAGGATTTTTTAGTGAAGTCTTTACGTATTCCACCCCTCATCACTCGTTGTGACAAGAGCATCCACACGGATTCCCCCAACCTTCATTTCCAACCCATTGGAAAGACGCCCACATTATTTTGCTGGACCATCATCCTCTCCTTACATTGCATGGATTCAATCAGGTGTCAAGCCTGTGTCTGTTTTCTTTCATAGCCCATCAAAAGCCACTTCCTGTTTCTCTCTAGTCAAAAAGCGGGCTCATACCAAGGGTGGGAAAGCACTTCCTGCTTCGATCGGGTCAAAAGCCACTTCCTACTTTTCTCTGGTATAAACGCAGGACTCAGAAGCCAGTCGCCTCATAGACATGGAGGTCGACCAATCATTTCAATTATACCTGATCAAATACCAGGGAGTGCATCTCTCTGATTTCATTACGTTTATGACGCAGTTTCGAATCATTGTCAACGGCTTGCAACCCCCCGAGATTATTGACCTCCCCACTTACACTGAACAGCGTATTGTGGAGCTGCTGACCAAAGTGCTCCCTCATCATCATCATCTGGACATTCCTCCCGTCAGAGCCTTTGCTAGTTTTGATCCAAAGGACGTGTCCAGTGACTACTTGGAGCAGGAGGCTCCCAAAGGAAGAGGAGCCTTCATTCAAGCTCTGTGGACTCTGTATGCCAAATCCAACTTATACCGTTTGGCATATAAGGCTTGGAAACGACATGGTCCCCCAAACCTGACCACTTGGACTCTATTGACTCAAGCGGTGTTGGATGGATGTTATGCAGAGAAATAGCCCGATACTGTGTTTCAAGGGCCCGACGTGTGCTCCATCTGTCAGAGTCCAATGCACTGGCCAGAAAAGACACATTGAGGCCATGTACTTCACTTGCGATGTCTGTAGCAACACCTGGACGTGAGTAATACCTGTCCCCTCTGCAGGGCACCCAACCCATTGAGAACATCCTAGATACCGTGGTGAGCCCCAGAAAAATGGGAGAACTGGAAAGGAACATAGCTCCTGACCAGTTCTCCCCTTTTTTGGGGCTGCTCTAGACGCCAAGGTTGGCTTCCAAAGCTTATTGTGAAGCTGGTGGTCAAAACATAGTGCACAAGAGTTGTCTCGCCATTTTTGACAACATTCCAATCATGGTCAAAAAGAAAATTTAAAGAATGAAATGACTCTGTAAGAAAATGTAAAGAATGATTCTCTGTAAGAAAATTTAAAAGATGAAAGAATTTACTAAAAAAAATAATTTTTTTAGTATAGTTTAAAGCTTTTACTCTTCTCTGTGAACGTCGATGATTGTCCCAAGAGTTTTTCCACACTCAAGGTTTGGCCGTTCACGCATATCCATGGTTCATATGTCTTGGATCGTGTGTCTTTCAATCTACCTCAATGTTGGTACTATTTGTGTGACAGACGCATTTAAAGACATTCAAACGGCTCTTGCATCCATAGGTCCCTTTTGCAATCATCGTTGGATTGCCGTGTGTCCCATTTTTCACTCGCATCCTGTCTGAAACGTATAAAAGCGAGAGGTGCTTTGAACACTTTTCATTCGTCCTGGACCCGATTGATGCCTTCCCCGAGCACATTTTTACCACTGTGGTGCCCGTGATGCTGCCCGATAAACCCGATGCGTTGGAATATGCTGCTCGGCAGGGCCAAGTCCGAGCTGGCATCATCTACCAAGAGCCCACTACAAAACGAGTGTTTGTCCTGTTTTGTAAAGACCATTGGCATAAAAAAAGACGTGGTTAGACAATTTCAAACGGGCCGTCATGGAGGCATAGCATGCGAATGAATTTACACCCAACGACGTGATGTGGGAAAAAACATCGAAAGGCCTGTTGAGAAATCGAGTTAGACTGTTCAAAAATACCGACAAGAGGATGGTTTACATTTACGGCAACATATTTTTTGCCAAAAAAGACTTTACCTTTGGTTTGCGAACGGTGAAATCCGGAGAGATTCACTTGATTCAAACGACGCATGTGCCCATGTTGATCTATGAATTGCCAGCCTCCAGTCTCAAGTGCCGAGCCCAACCCAATGTGATTAGGAGAAGTTTTGAGCCCTATGACCAAATGCTCTACCATGGAACCATCTTGGAGCCCCACACGGCGTATCCGATCCCGGCTGGAACAAACTACATTGTGTAGACGGTTCAAAAAACCACCTTTGGTTTGGACATTATCCCGGAATCCCTTCTTCCCCAGCTCATTCAGAAGGGATTCCACGTGGGAGATTTCCGGAAAATGAAAAAGTTTGATTAAACTCCTTACAAGCTGCCTCCACCTACCCCGATTCATGTACCGGCCGAAAAGCGACCTTTGGAAAAAATATCTACCTTTCTCCAAGAAACGATCCAAAGTGCGCATCACTCCCGTCATGAGACGTGTGTCCAGACGACCTGAGCTACCAATGGCACCTGTGCAGATTCCACATGTCCTAGAACCACCTGTGCAGATTCCACATGTCCCAGACCCTGTGCAGATTCCAGTGTCACAAGTCCCACAGCCACCTGTGTGCCGATTCCAGATGTTCCAGACCCTGTGCAGATTCCACATGTCCCAGAACCACCTGTGCAGATTCTACATGTCCCAGAACCTATGCAGATTCTACATGTCCCAGAAACTATGCAGATTCCCCCAGAGCTCAACACTTTGGACCCTTTGGTGTCGATGGATGCACTCGACCAGATCATGTCGTACGTATTTGGACACCCAGCCCAAGAACTCCAGCTGCTTCTCACGGTACTCTGTATTTTTGATGGTGGTCTCATCTCATTCCTGGATGAATTTGAAAGGGAGTTGGCGTTTATTGACTTGACAATGCCCAGACTGAATCCTTGTGTAAAAAAATCTATCGGATTTAAAGCCATCCAACCCATGGATCTGTCTGTCAATAGTTGCCTGTAGCTCATTGTAAATATTTTTTGTATGTCAATAAATAATGAATCTGAAAACAAGTCTCATTTTTTTTGTCAGAATGGTTTCGGTACAACACTTGTTGGACCAGTGTCGACATCGCACTACTATCGTATTTCTAAATCTGGGTCGGTGACCGGATAGAGTCACGTATTACGAGCCAGAGTATCCTTACACCATCTTTTTTGAACCCAACTTTGGCGTTAACGTTCCTCGTTCGTTTGGAAAAAGTGTCATTGTGTTTACGAGTCATTTGGATCTGAGGGGGGATACAGGAGTCGACTTAAAGTTCTTCGTGGGTCGTTCTCCGTCTTGCCAAGTTTGGGAGGCGTATCAGCCTCAAAATACGGAGGCCTACCCTTTGGATCTCACGCACTGCACGCGACTGGCGCACGTGTACGTGACCTGGTTGACGTGGTTGGACGATTGGGAAATGCATCGAGACGAGAACCTACCATGGCATGTAGTGTGTCCCAAACCTTGGAAACGGGCTTTGGAAACACATGTGGAACGCTCGCATCAGAACGCTTTGGACCATGCCCTCTGACGTCTTCGAGCATATATAAGGCAAACTGCCCTTCTTTCTAAGATAAAGCACCATGCAACCCGTTTATTTTGCTCATGCCACCAGGGCAAGCCAGTGCCCTTCAATCTCTCCATTGCCTCGATTCCCAATGATCCCCAAGGGATCACGGTGAATCACCTCCACGAAATGCAATCCACGAACGTCTGATTCACACCCCGTTACCCAAGCCCGTGGAATACCTACCCTTTTGCGGGAGGGGCAAATTGAGCCAGATGGGCCTCATGGTGGTCAAAGGAACAAAAAATTTTCCTAGAGCCCTGGAGACGCCACCTGAATTCAACGACGATGGAACATTTCCCAACTTCTTGCATGAGGACGTTTCGTATTGCACCATCTTACCAATTTGCCAAATACCTGCAGCAGTTTAACAAGCTGCAAGTGGAATGGAGCCATAAAGTTTCAATTTTGTAAAAAAAATTGGACAGGAAAAAGGGGGATCGAGTTGACTCGGTCCCCTTTTTTCGAGTATACCAAGATTGAATCGCTCATCTAAACTTGCGCTGGGTCTCATTTATGCTGAATAATCTTTCTGGGCCAATGGGATCGAGTCGACTCGGCCCCCTTTTTTCAAGACACACACTATGCCAACGTTGGAAGGATATGCACCAGTCAATAGAAATTGTTTCACGTGACCTCATTCGAGTATAAAAGGCCAGCAGTCATACCTCGGAATGCTTTTGAATGGCTAAATGTTTTTTGTTAAGACTGTCAGGATTTGGAGTCATGTTTCCATCTCAA
Source organism: Trichonephila clavipes (assembly GCA_019973935.1). Classification (NCBI taxonomy): domain Eukaryota; kingdom Metazoa; phylum Arthropoda; class Arachnida; order Araneae; family Nephilidae; genus Trichonephila; species Trichonephila clavipes. Next base: position 388,330 of record BMAU01018603.1, read on the forward strand.
ATTCTGGCAGTCTTAACGGTAAATGTTTTTAGCAAAAATCTTCAAGTCCGAAAATCGGGGGGCAGTCCCCCTTTTTTTTCGGGTCCATTAATACACCAAGATTGGAACCTGTGAATCGCCCCTTCTCACCCAGATGGGAGGGCTTCTCATCTAAATGCATCAAATTACCTGTGAATAATTGTCGTCACCTAGATTGGAATGAGGTGGTTTGTCCCCTAGATTGGAGGGCCTCTCACCAAGATGCATCAAATATAGATTACTTGTGAATAATTGTCGTCACCTAGATTGGAATGAGGTGGCCCTCTTACCAAATATTTCATTTGACCTATCAAGAATTTCATTTGACCTGTCCAGCATTTCATTTGACCCCTCGTCTCTCTAAAGTGGACATTTTCTCTCGGCCCTGGAAAATCTTTTTGTTTGAGAAATTTTGTGTCGTTCATTATAAAGTGCTCTGTTGCATACTTTGCTTCAAACGTGAATCGAGATCCTACATTCAACTTCGGGGTAAAAAGAAAGGGTGGAAATAGACAAGATTCATATAAAAGGAGCCGCGTCCCTTTTGGATGGAAACCTTAAATGCAAGTGTTGGATAAAAAGTAGGTGAAAAAAGGACAATAGTCAGATAAAACGAGTCGTTTGAAAGCAAAATATGGGAACAAAACCAAAAATATTGTGTTGAGATCGATTCAAATGAGATGAGATTTTAAATGAGATGGTTTTCATTTTAAATGAGATGATTTTCAATTCAAATGAGATGGTTTCAAATGAGACAGTTTTCATGAGTAATTTCAAGTGAGATGGTTTCAACAAAGGTCGTTTTCCATTTCCAATCATTTTTTGAAAGGGTCACGGTGCTCAACAATTTTTTCGACCGACTGTATTGAACCTATGGTAAGTACTGTAAAACGAGAAATGTGATTTTACAGTTATTGCCATAGGCTAATGTTATAGGGGTAATAACACCGGCGCCTACAAATACCACAGTATTGTGCCGTTTCCACAATACCGGGGCCCACCCAGTATTGTGCCTTTTTCACATTGAGTGACATACGCTAATGGTCTAGTGGCATTCGGGGAGGCTACGCAAATGGAAGCATGCAATGAGTAATCTCATGTGATCAAACGGGGAATGAATGGGGTCCCAAACGGATGTGCAAACTTTTTGGGGGGAAACAACCAAAAGGAGGGGTTCCAACGAAACGAGCGTGAAGAGAAGCGTAACAAATGAATGATTCAGCAACCCGAGGGCCTCGACAACCATGGACGACCCACGGGAGAAGCTTCAAACTAATAAAAGGGACCGAAGCTTTCTGTACGAGCTGTGGTAATTTTTCAGGGGCCCCACGATACCTGGGAGGACTGTAAAAAGGATGCCCAAAACTTGTACGGTTTTGGAACACGTTTCAACAAAGACTCTAAAATGGGGTGAGAGGGTTTTGGGACACACATTGAACGGCAAAGACTGTAAAAACAGGTGAGAGGGTTTTGATTTATTGAACGGCAAGGAATGTAAAAACAGATGAGAGGGTTTTGAAACACACTGAATGGTAAGGAACCGTAAAAAGCAGGCTGTACACTCTAAAAAAGGTTTTACAGTTTTGGCACACTTTTATTGCAGTTATTACCATAGGCTAATGATAAAATTGTGAATATTCCACGGTACTGAGAAATTTCTGAAATTACTCACTTGAAAGGCAAAATTTAGAAGCTACAGAAAATAAATTGTAAATATTCCAGGGTACCGAGAAATTTCTAATCACACGAAACTCAAAATTTAGAAGCCACAGAAAAAAAGTTGAAAGAAAAGAGACATTTAAAGCTTTATTTTAAAAAAAACTTTTTTTGTGAATGTAATAAACCCCTACCACGCATGTAATTTTCCAGCATGTTTACTTTTGCAATGAATCTGAAAACATTTGAGTCACATTGTGTGTGTGTGTGTGTGGTGAGCATTCTCTTCAGTCCACAATTTTCCAACAACAAGTTATCCCTTTCGGTTTTAACACATTTCTATCGGCTTTAAAGATATCTCTTTCAGATTTAAGAACATCTCTCTCAGCTTTCCACTCATTTTCTTTTAATTTAAACACGTCTCGTTCCATCTTCAAATCCGCCTCTATTGTTTTCCAATAATTATCCTGTTCCATTTGCACCTTTTCCTTAATTTCCTTGAGTTGCTTCATGGCATTCTGTTGCTTAGGGGATAAGACGTACATTTCATCCTTGAGAATTTGAAGTGAATATCCAGGTGTGAAATATAATTTCTTGTCCCCGTGCAGCGTCAAATATCTTTCTTTTTGGCCGTTGAAGGGAACTTCACAATGTATAAACTTCCACCCCGTCACTTTTATAGGGACTACCCATTTCAAATGACGCCACTTGTCTGGACCTCGTTGAGCATGGATATCCCACAGTACCACATTCTTCCGACCATTTTGTTCCGAAAGTAACCTTTCTATCCCTTTGGGAAACAGAGTGCAATGCTATGTTCATGCATAGGTTGATTGATATGAAAATGGGAGGTATGGTTCCCTTCTTCTACATTTTCTGGGATACCAGCATCACACATCGCCTTTGTCTGGCTCACGTATACAATGGTCCGGGCCAAGTGAAAAGCATCTCGAATTTTCACGCATTTCTTGGCGCGTCCCTTGTTTGGAAAATCACAACGAATTTTGTGTTTCCAAATGTCTTTAAACGAGCTCTCTGGCTCACAGGCCAGAATCATGTGTCGGTGTTGTAAAGAGTGTTTTTTTCCAGGTATAGAAGTTTAAGTTGGCATTACTTTCCAAGATCGCGACCGATTTAACAGCTGCCAAGTGATTTATTCTCAGTTTGGGTTGGCAATTCATCAAAACGTTCATCAAGCAAGGCGAGGATTGGTGGAATGGGCCCAAAACGAGATTGCCGTTGTTCCCGATTTTCATAAGCGAATTTTGTTTAGCGGTGAAGCGCACTTCTGGTTGAATGGCTACGTCAACAAACAAAACTGCCGCATTTGGAGTGAAGCTAATCCACAAGTGTATGTCGAAACACCGTTACATCCAGAAAAACTGACTGTTTGGTGCGCTTTATGGGCTGATGGAATCCTTCTTCAAAAACGATGAAGGCCACAATGTTTCAGTCAATGGTGATCGGTACAGAGCCATGATTACTAACTTTTTCATTCCTGAATTGAACAATCATGATGTCCAGGAGCTGTGGTTCCAACAAGATGGCGCAGCATGTCACACAGCTCGTGCCACAATCGATTTATTGAAAGACACTTTTGATGACCGCCTAATTTCACGTTTTGGACCTGTGAATTGGCCTTCAAGATCTTGTGATTTAACACCGCTAGACTATTTTCTGTGGGGCTATGTAAAGTCATTGGTCTATGTGGATAAGCCACAAACGCTTGACCATTTGGAAGACAACATTCGTCGTGTTATTGCCGATATACGGCCACAAATGTTGGAAAAAGTCATCGAAAATTGGACGTCCAGATTGGACTACATCCGAGCTAGCCGTGGCAGTCCTATGCCATAAATCATATTTAAAATGTAATGCCACAAGATTATCTTTCGAATAAAAAAAATTCATGTCAATCGAATAATACATCGTTGTTTTATTGCAATTTAAAGTTCTATACCTCTAAAAAAAACACCCTTTACTTTACCTTCCAATCCATCACACAGACACCAGAAGGGTAAAAGGACAAATTCGTCCCGAATCTTTTCCATCTCCTGACAAAATATGGGAAAGGCATCATGTTTCACCATAATGAGAAACCAATCCATGTCTTGAGACAGGTAGCGTTGGATGATTCCGTGAACGTCCTTTCCCAAACCACTCGCTTCACTAAATTCTAGTCCACGTGGCCACATGTCGGGTTTTTCAAACACCGAATCGTAAAATCCCACATATGTGGGGTCTTTGCTACGATCATACATGGAGTGGAGCAGCGAGATGAAATACTTGCACTCGCACGTGACACCTTCAAAGGAGTCGTAATCCGGGGGTTGGTCATCATCTTTCCTACGAGCCACAAAGTCTTTCAAACATTCCAATACATGCTCTCACGTTTCATTCTTTGCCCATGAGGCCAAGATTTCAATCCCATGCAAAAAACGCACTCTTTACGATTTTTCAAAAAATGTTCTTGCAAAGCATGTTGGTGATAGTTATGTCCAAAGGTCATGGATTCAAAACAAATGGGACAACGAACAACATGCTTTGATGAATTGATATACGTGTAAAGCGTTCTGAGAGGCATGCGCTGCTTCACTTGGAACCAAGAAAGAATATAACTCTACAACAATAAACTTGACATGCATATATATATATATATATATATATATATATATATATATATATATATATATATATATACATACATATTTAAAAATAATAATAATTTTTTTTTGAGTGTTTTAATCCAACATATCACACATGTAATTTTTCAGCATGTTTATTTTTGCAGCAAATCGGAAAACATTTGAGTTACATTGTGTGTGTGTGATGAGCATTCTTCTCAGTCCACAATTTTCCAACAACAAATTATCCCTTTCGGTTTTAAATACATTCATTTCGGCTTTAAAGATATCTCTTTCAGATTTAAGAGCATCTCTCTCAGCTTTCCACTCATTTTCCTTAGATTGAAACTCGTTTTTAAATCTGTCTCGTTCCGACTTCAAATCCTCCACTATCCTTTTCCAATAATTATCCTGTTTCATTTGCACCTTTTCTTTAAATCTGCTTCACTTGGAACCAAGAAAGAAAATAACTCTACAACAATATGCTTAATATATAAATGCTTTAATGTCCCTCGGCAAATTGCCTTTTATGGAGACAAAGGATTAACTTATACTTCTTCTGATAATACATTTGAAGCCAAAGAACCTGTCCTCATAGTCAAAGAGCTTCAAGACGAAGCAAATAATTTGGTAAAAAAAGACAAATGTCTGAATTTTTGTGTTGTAAACCAATATGCAAACGGATTCGATCAAATCGGATTGCACAGGGATAATGAAAAGGATTTAAACCCTGAATACCCTGTTGTCTGTTTCTCTTTTGGAGCTACTCGGGATATAATATTTAAAAGAGAAGGTTGCAGCGACCTTACAGCTCAACATAACGACTCCAAAACTGAACTGAATTGATCTGTTATTCTTGTAGCGTGCCTGGTTCCATGTGTTGAAGTTCTTGAAAGCTTACCTCTTAATTGCTCATTTAATCTTTAAAGTTAATAAATGTTATTATTTAATTCAACCGTGTTGTAGTGAAGAATGCCTAACCACCCAACGCGGCAGTGGTGACCCCTTTTGGACTTAAAAACACGTAAGCTATTCTGTTCTACTGGCGAATGCAATACAAATTCTTCTACTACGGATGATCAGTACGTAGCGAAAGATTTTTTTCTCCTTCTCCTCAAGGCCACTTGAAGCATCTGCTCGGAGATTCGTTTCGCTTCCTGCTTATTCAACAATATGACTAGTGAAACCGTTGAAGTCGCTCGTATTGCGTTGCGGCTGCCACCGTTTTGGAAATCGAACGTTCGTCTATGGATTGCGCAATGCGACCATGCATTCACATTCAGTGGTATCTCCAGTGATGATACTAAGTATTCTGCTTTGGTTGCGAACCTGGATGCTGAAACTCTCTCCTACGTGTCGGACATTGTGTTAAGCCCTCCGAACAGTGACAAATATCACACTCTCTCGCAGCGGCTCATCACCCAATTTAGAGACTCGGAGACTCAAAAAATTAAGAAACTGCTTACTGACCTTCAGCTAGGAGATGAGAAGCCCAGCCACCTGTTGCGAAAAATGAAAGAGCTGTCTAATGGCCAACTCCAGGATGACTTTCTGCAAAGTTTGTGGCTTCAAAGAATGCCACCACATATCCAGACTGTTTTATCTGCATCCTCAGAGCCTTTGGATAAACTGGCTATCATCGCTGATAAGGTTTCTGAGGTTGTTGGTTCATCCTCAACTATCTGTGCTGCCACAACTGTTCCTCCACCATCCCAGTCATCTTCATGCAGTGTTCAGCCAACCATGGACTCTCTCGCCAGGCAGATCCAAGAGCTGTCTCTAAAAGTTGCTGAACTGACAAGAGAGCGCAATTCCTCTCGCCACCAACGATATAGTTCTGACCGCCGGAGATCACATTCACGCTCTAGGAGTGTCAATAGAGGAAGTGGCATCTGCTACTATCATCGCCGTTATAAAGAGCGGGCCCGCAAGTGTGTTTCACCTTGTGCATTTGTGCAAAAAACGAGTAAGCTCTGTCATAGCTGGAATGGCAGAGCCCTCGAAACATACCAGCCGGTTATTTTTATTAGACCGCAAGTCTGGCCTGAAATTTCTCATAGACTCTGGAAGTGAAATCTGTGTCATCCCACCTTCTCCAACTATGAATAAATCACCTCAGTCTAACTTCTCCTTATTTGCTGCTAATAATACCAAAATTCCAGCCTATGGTATGGTCCGTAAAGAACTGAACCTGGGTCTGAGGCGACCTTTTATCTGGACTTTCATAATTGCTGATGTATCATCTCCTATAATTGGTGCTGATTTTCTAAAGCACTTCAACCTTTTAATCGACCTTAAGAAAAAAGGTTGGTGGATGTGGAAACTTCTCTTTTCACTTCTTGTGTTTTTTCAAATATTGTACAGCCCTCAATCCTCACTGTAGATACAAACATCAGTTTTAAAAACATCTTATCGGAATATCCAGACCTCAGCAACCCTTCTTTAATTTCCAAATCAGCATCACATGGCACAGTCCACCATATTATTACTACTGGCCCACCAGTCACTGCCAGGCCTAGAAGGCTACACCCTAAACTGTATGATGCAGTGAAGGTAGAATTTGAATTTCTTGCTCAAGGCATTATTAGACCTTCCAAAAGTCCCTGGAGTTCTCCTCTTCTTTGTTGTGCCCAAATCTGACTCTACAGTTAGACCTGTTGGGGATTACAGGCAGCTGAATTCTGTTACTGAGTTCGACAGCTACCCCATGCCTTATTTGAATGACTTTGCTCATGCACTACATGGCAAGAGGATATTTTCCAAAATAGACATTTTTAAGGCATTCCACCAAATCCCTATAGTTGAGTGTGATATTCCTAAGACAGCTGTAACAACTCCATGGGGTCTTTACGAATATACCCATTTGTGTTTTGGCCTTGTGAATGCACCACAAACCTTTATGCGATTCATGCATGAAGTACTAAGAGGACTTCCTTTTTGTTTTGTCTACTTGGATGATATTTTGTGTTACTCAGAAAATGCTGAGGAGCATCGTTCTCACTTAAGAACTATATTCCAAAGACTGAGCTCATATGGTTTAAAACTAAATATCTCTAAATGTGTATTTGGTGTGACTGAACTCATTTTCCTTGGCCACCTTATCACTCCTGATGGCATTAAGCCATTGCCTGACAAAGTTCAAGCAGTTTTTGATTACAAACAACCAGAGACTGTTGGCTCTCTGAGAAAATTTTAGGACTGTTAAATTTTTATAGACGTTTCTTGCCCAAAGCAGCTGAACAACAGTATCTTTTAAGTGAATTTTTAAAAGGTTCTAAAGGTAAGAAGGACTCAAAGCCTTTAAACTGGTCTTCTGAGGCAATTACAGCATTTCAGAGGTGTAAACAAGCTCTTACTGATGCTGCACTTCTTGCTCATCCTTCACCTTCTGCCCCGCTTGCTCTTCATGTGGACGCCTCTGATTATGCCATAGGAGGTGCACTTCACCAAGTTGTGGACTCTGAGCTACAGCCATTGGCTTTCTTTTCCAGAAAACTTACTTCATCTGAAAAGTCTTACAGTGCCTACGACCGTGAACTCCTTGCTATCTACTCGGCTATCCGACACTTTCGGTATATGCTGGAAGCTAGAGATTTCACAGTGTTTACTGACCACAAGCTCCTCACTTATGCTTTTAGGCAAAAAAGTGACAAGTGTTCTCCACGGCAGATCCGTCAGCTGGATTTCATCTCTCAGTTCACCACAAATATTGTACACATTCCAGGATCTGACAATATTGCTGCTGATGTTCTCGTGTTTCTGCAATCACCTTCCCAAGTCAAATTGACTATGACTGTATTGCTGAGACACAACAGACTGATCAGGAGCTTCACACCCTAATAGCATCTGGAACTTCCTTGGAACTCAAAAAGGTAACTTTTCCCAATTCGTCTACTGAAATTATGTGTGATCTATCAACGGGCACAGCCAGACCCTACATCCCAAAACAGCATCGCCAAGATGTTTTCTCTGCTATGCATAATTTATCCCATCCTGGCATACGTCGATCAGTGCATTTGATGAAGCAGCGTTTTGTTTGGCCATCAATCTCATCAGATGTAGCTAAGTGGGCAAGACACTGCCTAGCTTGCCAAAAATCCAAAATTCATCGTCATACTAGATCACCTCTTTCATCATTTCAAGAACCTTCCCAACGTTTTGATCATGTTCATCTGGATCTCATTGGACCTCTACCTCCATCAAATGGCCACACCTATTGCCTGACAATGATTGACCGTTTTTCGAAATGGCCAGATTGATTGATTGATTGAATATTAACGTCGCACTGTTCAGCTACACGAGGGCTTTCGGCGACGGGCCACGTAATTTTGAACCATGGTCAAGTGACGTGGCCGACACCTGAGCTGGCACCCCCCTCTCCTAACTACCACACCACACCAACGGGAGGACGTTTCAGCTCTCGACAGATTTAACGTGCATCGCTGCCCTACACGGCGGGTCTTTAGTGGTACAGGGTTCGAACCCGTGACAAAGCAAGCCTACCGCGGCCACTCGAAATGGCCAGAGGCCCAACCTCTCAAAGACATAACTGCTGAAACTGTGGCTGAGGCCTTCTTTTCCTCTTGGGTGTCTCGCTTTGGAACTCCTGCAATTTTCACAACTGACAGGGGCAGGCAGTTTGAGTCCTCGCTCTTCAAAGCTCTTAGCAAACTACTTGGTGTTCAGAAGTGTCGTACAACTGGATACCACCCTCAAGCTAATGGGATGATCGAAGAATTGCACCGCCCATTGAAAAGTGCAATCAAATGCCATGCTACTGAGCGTTGGACAGAAGAACTCCCTATCATCTTACTAGGTCTACGAGCTTCTCTTAAAGAAGATATTCTGTGTACCCCAGCTGAATTAGTTTTTGGGACCACTATTCGACTGCCAGGAGATGTTTGACTCTTCCAAGCCAGACGATGATGTTGTGAATTTTGTTTCGAAACTTAAGTCTCACATGCAATCACTTCACCCTAAACCACCAAAACACCATGGCAAACGTCCAGTTTTTATCCATCCAGGACTGTTGGAAGCAACACGTTTTTCTTCGCCGAGTCATGTTACGTCGTCCACTTCAACAACCCTATGATGGCCCTTTCAAAGTCTTACAAAGGAAGGATAAAGTGTTTTCCTTGACATCAATGGTAAACGGGTATCTGTATCTATTGATAGATGCAAACCTGCCTTCTTTCTTAACACTGAGGACTTTCAACTACCTCAAACCAAGAATGAAACACCTGCTACTGTGGAACCTAATGCAACAGCTTCAACACCTGCTACTGTGGAATCTGATCCAACAGCTTCAACGCCTACCCAGCCATCTACACGTTCTGGTCGCAAAGTTCATCTTCCAACTAGGTATCGTTGACACTGGAAGGGGAGTATGCAGCGACCTTACAGCTCAACAAAACGACTCCAAAACTGAACTGAATTGATCTGTTATTCTTGTAGCGTGCCTGGTTCCATGTGTTGTAGTTCTTGAAAGCTTACCTCTTAATTGCTCATTTAATCTTTAAAGTTAATAAATGTTTTATTATTTAATTCAACCGTGTTGTAGTGAAGAATGCCTAACCACCCAACGCGGCAAGGTTATGAAAAGGTTACAATACCCTTGACTGATGGGAGAGTTTTGATCATGTATCCTCCTACGAATGAATTTTGGCATCATGAAATACCAATAAGAAGGGAAGTAAAGGACACTCGAATCAGTCTAACATTCAGAAGAATTGAAAATAATATGTAAAAAAAAAATATATATATAAATAATATTTAATGTTCGTTAAGCATTTGATACAACAAGATCCTAGTTATGGAGAATTCAACACAAATCATTCAGAGGCCTGGATTATTTTTAACATTGCATAGGAATGAAAAACACAAGCCAAATACCCTTTTGCGATTGAAACAGGAGATTGAATATTTGCTTCCAGAACAGACAAAAGTAAGAGATTGGAAAATGAGTTTTTACAAATAAATTTTTATTTATGAATAAAATATATTTAAACAGCACATTTGACAAAGACAGTTAGTTCATTGACTGACTGCCGTAGATATTGCCTGCTTTCACACATGAATATTTACATAAAACTGACAAGGTTCATGATGTATAAAAAAATATTATCTAGTGAAAAATGATTTTTTTAAAAATAAATTTTTTTTATGAAAAAAATATATTTAAACAGTACATTTGACAAGGACAGTTAGTTCATGGACAAAAATTGATGAGCAAGTGCATTTTTTTTTGCTATTACTATACAAATTTTACATCTTAAAATAAATAACAATTAAATTCAACCAGGTCAGCTAAAAATTAATTTAAAGTGTAACAGAAATATTCATATTAAAAATATTATTTTCTCCATCAAGCATGCAATGAAACATAATAACAAGTACTATAAAAAGACGCACATATCACAAGACTAGTATAAAAAGTACAAGCAAGTTAAAAACATAAGATTCTTTGAAAAATATCTTTAAGTGATTCAGGTAGTATTAACAATAAATAATTTAAGAATGAAAATTTTCTTATCCAATTCTTCTAATTTTTCCATCCTTTTATTTCTGCAGATTTAGTCACAGCATTTTCAGAGCGTCATGATTAAAAATATCCATGACGTCACTGACTTATTCAGCAAAAAAAATGGCAGGCAATACTGTAAGCAACTCTTTATCAGCTCAACTCGGGTTTTTTATTTATTTATTTTATTTTTTTTTGAAAAATAAATTCTGGGTACAAGAGGTTATCTCAAAATGAAGAGAGATTTTTGAGAGATCGAATGGTTTATTAATGTTTCTTATCAAAACTGTACTAAAGGTAATTGACCAAGTAATTTTAAGCAGGGCCGGACCGTGACTTTTTGGGGGCCTGGGCTAACGATATCTGGGGGCCCCCTAAATAATTAAACTTTTGTCATTTTCCTAAAAAAATTTTTGTTCGGGTACATTTAAAATATACGAAATTTAAGGGTTTTTTTTTAAATTTTTTTATTTCAAACAATTTAAATACATTATAAACAGTAACATAATTTACAAAAAAAACCTTTTCTACATTTTTGTGCAGCAAATTCTTTTATTTTCTCATCACATTTTAAGTCTTTGGTGAGATCAGTATCAATAGAAAGAAGTGATAAATAATTAAACCTAGTATTTCTCATTGATGTCCGATATTTGTTTTCTATAAAGAACATTTTAGAGAAAGCACGCTCTGCTTCACAACAGTGTTTCTGCTTCAATAGGGAGCGTTAGAAAAATCTTAAAATGGTATAAAAGTTTGGAAAAACGCCAGCATATAAGTTTCTTTTCAAAAAATAAATTGAATATATCTCTACAAGTATAGGACTCTAGCTCAGTTTCTTTTAAATAAGTTTTGCATCGAATACCTTCTTTTACTAAATGCTGGTCTACGTCATCTGAATAGTAATCAATAATAGAGCATACACTCTCCAGGTCGATGTTCTCCTTACTTTGATCTTGCAAATCCAAAAATTTAAATTTCTTACTATATTCTGCATATACTTGACTTCTATTTAAATCAAGAATTAGCTTATCTAAAGCAACAATAAGCGTATCTCTTTTAAAATTTTCTGTCCCATACGCAGCTTTTTCTGTGGATTTATCCGCAAATTTTGAAATAACCCATCTCTTGTTCGCATCGCTATATTCCGTTTCTACACGAGGACTTAATTTTTTGGCTGCGTCTTGATACTCCTTTAGTTTTTATCTGATGCATGTCGTACATTGCTTATAAACGTCCCTTCACAGATGTCCAAACCAGGAGTCTGTAATTTTTTGTTAACTGAAATAAATCTTTCTAATATTTCTTCCCAAAATATAATTAAAATGACAGGTTCGAGTTTTGTTATAATTTATTATATAAATTTACCGCCTCTCCTTTCGAAAATCAATTTTCTCATTTTCATTGTCTCTAAATGTCTTAAGAATATTCTTGATATTATCATAATTATCTTTTAAGGCTTCAAAAGCATAAGAGTGACAAGACCATCTGGTCAACTTTTTAAGGTAAATTTCAGTTCAGTTTCACGATTTAGAAGCTCCCACCTATGGGTCGAAGCAGAAAAGAAAACATATTTGTTGCACTAATCCAAAGAAGTTGACGATTTCTCAGTTGCAATTCTGCACGAACCAGATTAAGAGAATGTGCAGCCCACGGCCCATCATTAGCGAATTTATATTTTTTTCTTTTAGAAGAGCTTGCACACCATTGTATTGACCGGACATATTGGCAGCGTTGTCAAATGACTGTCGCCTACAATTATCCAACAGCAGTCCATTTGTTTCTAAAAATTCTTGTAGGGAATTAAATAAGTATAAGCCAGTGTGACTACTAATCTTAATTAATGGAGCACACCTTTCATACACTTTTCCCCGAAAACAATGTTGTAGTACAATAGCAAGTTGGTCAGTGTGGGACAAATCTGGTGCTGAATCCATCACAAATGAATAGTACTTTGTGTCATCGTTGTTTATCTAAGTTGTAAGTGTTTTAATGATTTTTTTGCCCATGATCTCAATTACTTGCTCATATATTGTTTTTGATAAGTACGGTAGTAACGATTTGGGTCGTAATTCTCGTTGTTCAATAAGTTCAGAAATGAATGGATCGAACTCATCTAGCAGTTCCAGGGCACCCATAAAATTACCATTATGAGGAGAAACCAAAAACTTCCTCAGTACCGCTTAATGCTAAACCTATTATAGCCAAATACTTTACTACCGCAATAACACGTTTGAGTACATTGTGGTAGTATTTTCTATCTTTTCTTAGTTGCTCCTGTAACTTTATCTAAAACAGACTTATTTTCATTTCGTGTCAACCAAACTAACTTTGAATTTTTATGTTCAATAGAATTTTCATCATTTTCTAAACAACTTGTAAATTGTTGCCAATCTGAAAAGCCAGGTGTGTATAGAGAATTTATTTTAGAAAAACAGTTTGCAGGTCAAACAAAAAACGCTACTCTAATACTGGTTGAATAACACAACCAAGATCTTTCCAGCACTTGGCCATTTTTAAGTTTTTTAATGAAATGATTGTTCGAAAATGATCTATTTTTCTCTCTCTCTCTCGATCTTTGTATTCTCTTACCGACACAGAATATATATTGTTTGGATCTTTATCTTGAAAATAACTCATTTCATGTGAAAGGATATAATCAATAAAATTATTACTTAGCGATTAAGGCCACGAAGTCAACGTATTTCTTAAACTCAAAATTTTTCAAACACTTTTCTGTCAGAGCATTCCTGATGTCCTCTGGCTGAACAATATCTTTTTTCAGAAGGCTGCTGGCCATCGAGATCTTGCATATTTTCATCATTAATATTTGTTTGTTGTGTTTCTCCGTTTTCTTTGGCCAAGTTCATTTCCCTTGCTAATGTATCAGCATTGGTTATATTCTTGTTACTTTACTCCATTGTAAGAAAATTTAAAATTTTGACACATTTAATTTTTTCTTTTTCGATTTAACAGTAATTCTCTTTTTTCCACTCCACTTTTATATTTTCTGCCAGACATATTTATATTATTAACTAAGTACTTGATTTTACTGAAAATAAATTTAAAAGTTCAGGTCATAAAATTACAATAACACAACCGACTGTGCTCAAACTAAAAATATTCTAAAATTTTTTTACAAAACAATAAAGCATATTTCTGAGATAATTTTAAAAAAAACAAAACACACACACACACACATCTAGTTTATTTAAAAAAACAAAAAAAAAATCTTTGTCTATACTCGCTAAAACCTAAAACGCTGATAATAATTATTTATTGGCCCATCAGTTTAAAGGGATTTTTTGTAAGAATAAATCCCGATCAATTCCTTTTCTCCTGTTCAATTCTGATCTTTTCTGTCCAAACGATTTATTCAATTTATCCTGCTGATGACAGTAATCGTTTTATTGTACAGTAAAAGCTAAAAAAAATACTGATTCCTTTGAAATTCCTTCTAACAGATATCATCACCTTTTTTTTTATGAATATTGACTCGAGAAGTGTTGCCACCTGGGACAAAAATGCCACCCCTCCAAAAAAAAAAAAATATGTAAAAGGATAAATTGTTCATAGATACACACCTACAAAATCTGAATAGTTCGCACCAACAGAAATTACAAACACAAACAAAAATTACAAATCTTCCTTCTTTGCGCATAATTCTAAAATCTTTCTGATCAATTTCTTAAAATCGACTTGTTCAGCTAATTCATGTTCGATAGTCAATACAGCTGAATCATTTAATATCTTAAAGTTGTTAATGGTAAGAATTTATTAATGAATTTTAGTATTAAAGAACTCGTCTCTCCATTTACTACACTTATTTACAAACAAAGCAAAATTTTTAATGCAGTAGCAAAATTTGGTGAAAATTCTAAAGTTGAAATAAGGTTTATAGCTTCAATTGGGTTTTCTTTTTTTGCTTAATAAAATAGAAACTGACATTACCTTATTTGCAAGATCAAACGTGTTTATACCCACTGATTCCTTATCGGCCAAAATTATTTCTGAATTTTTACAGTTTTTAGTTACTAAATTTTTAAAGGTTTCTTTTAAATCATATGTATTGTATAAAAATTGAAAACAATAGCTGTGGGTACTCATTTAATTAAATCTACAGTCTAAGGTATTAATTGTTTGATAAATTGTGCAAAAATAAAAAAAATCTATATTGAATTTTAATTCAGGGTCATCCACTGGATCATTTTGTGCTTCATAATAAAAATTAATATTTCTTTGTCGAATTCAGTAATGTGGCGGTGTCATCTCAAAGTTACCAGGGATCACCTCAAAGTCAAAGTTAGTCCTGTCGGACAGTTCTTTTGTATATCAGAGCATTTCGTCGAAAGCCACATCGGATAAAATATTCTTAAGAAATCGTTACGACTTCTTAAAATTTGATGTCATTTTTCAAAATCCTATCGTAAATTTGAAACAAAGAATAAGAAGCCCATAATTTTTACTTTCATTGAAATACTGTACTTGCGTATATTTAATATATTTGGAAATGGTAATTACATGGCAATACATTCTAACAAAGTAGCTTTTTCAAATTAAAACTATGCCCTCTGAGAATATAACATTTAATTTTTTTCCCAACAAACCCAAATATAAATCTGTATATAGCGCACCCAAAAGAGTGCCAACAATTCACATTTTTTAAATAAATGTGAATTTAAAAAAGGTGTTTTACTTATACATTTCCAAAGAAAAAATACTTTCTCAAATCTCATTAATATAGAACTAGAAATAAATGACCATAGTAAATCAATCTTAAAAGAACTAACGCCAATAAAAATACTTAAAAAGTAGACTGTGATACTTAAATAATAATAATAAATACATTATAGTTCTCAGTCCAATAAAATTCCGTTTTTTGGCTTCCCAAAAAAATATTTTGTCATTTAGAAATATTTTTAATACTGTATATAAAAATATATTATTTTATTATAACACATGCAATTATTAAAAATTATATTTAAAATAATAACAAAATAATATTACTAAATTTATCTCCTTTTACAGTAAAAGAGGAAAACATTGAAATAACATATTAATTACTGATCTAATTCAAACTTTGAACATTCAGAAATAATTTTAAAAAATGTCTTTCCGATACTTTAATCAACAATAACACAATGGCTTATAAAAATGTTCTAATAATAACAAAAAGATTTTGATGCATGAAAAAAGGAGGAAAAAAATCTGCAAATACATATTTTATATTGATTTCGCATTCAGTGATTCAGGGAAAAATACCGAAATTTGCAACAGACAAATGAACTGTAATTTTTTTTAATACTGAGAACAATAATGATGGTTGTGTAATGACTCGTTCCGAAAATAAAAGTTATCTTACGAGAAACGATTCGTGTCAACAATATTATTTCAATTAGATAGAAAGAAAAGATTTGAAAATCCATATACTGTTACTATTGACACATATATGCAAAATAATTTCATTGACAATAAAATGATCTAGTTTTCATTTAATTCAGTAAACTTTTTAATTAAAATCGGTAAACAAAGTATTTTATTTTGATAGATTGAGTTTTTTTTTTCATAAAAGCAAATACAATAAGTTTTTCCTTCACACTTTATCTTAATATCATAAAAATACAGTTGTAAAGAAGGGTGCTTTTTTTAGAGGTATAGAACTTTAAATTGCAATAAAACAACGATGTATTATTCGATTGACATGAATTTTTTTTTATTCGAAAGATAATCTCGTGGCATTACATTTTAAATATGATTTCTGGCATATGACTGCCATGGCTGGCTCGGATGTAGTCCAATCTGGACGTCCAATTTTCGATGACTTTTTCCAACATTTGTGGCCGTATATCGGCAATAACACGGCGAATGTTGTCTTCCAAATGGTCAAGCGTTTGTGGCTTATCCACATAGACCAATGACTTTACATAGCCCCACAGAAAATAGTCTAGCGGTGTTAAATCACAAGATCTTGAAGGCCAATTCACAGGTCCAAAACGTGAAATTAGGCGGTCATCAAAAGTGTCTTTCAATAAATCGATTGTGGCACGAGCTGTGTGACATGCTGCGCCATCTTGTTGGAACCACAGCTCCTGGACATCATGATTGTTCAATTCAGGAATGAAAAAGTTAGTAATCATGGCTCTGTACCGATCACCATTGACTGAAACATTGTGGCCTTCATCGTTTTTGAAGAAGGATTCCATCAGCCCATAAAGCGCACCAAACAGTCAGTTTTTCTGGATGTAACGGTGTTTCGACATACACTTGTGGATTAGCTTCACTCCAAATGCGGCAGTTTTGTTTGTTGACGTAGCCATTCAACCAGAAGTGCGCTTCATTGCTAAACAAAATTCGCTTATGAAAATCGGGAACAACGGCAATCTCGTTTTGGGCCCATTCGACGAATCTATGCCTTGCTTGATCATATTTAAAATGTAATGCCACAAGATTATCTTTCGAATAAAAAAAAAATTCATGTCAATCGAATAATACATTGTTGTTTTATTGCAATTTAAAGTTCTATACCTCTAAAAAAAACACCCTATATTTCCCAATAAGGGACTTGGTGTTTGACACAGTATGTCTTAGTGCCAGAAATTTAACCCAACCAATCTAATGCAGACATTACATATTTTGTCCTCTAATACTAAGAAATGTAATTTAATTAGAAATTCCAGCTGCATCAGGCTTTAAATAAATTATATATAAGTAAGTACCTTTTAGTCACAGATATTTTTTCAAAAATTTGATACCATGTAAAAGGAAAATTCTTAATTGAAAGAGCTTAATTATCACAGGTTTGAAATAATCGATTGAATTTTGTACTTAGAGAAATTTATTAAAAATAATCAGTTGCACAGATTTTTTTTTCGAAAGCCTATGTATTCTGTCAGCTTTAGACCACATTTTTATTTCTAATGTTAATTCAAAGAAAAAGCGCACCACCACAAGGTGCAATCACTTTATTATCTGTTTTGTCTATAAATTGAAGAGTCTAACCGAGAGATTGCGTTGCACTTATTTGTTTCTATTTCTTTTCTCTTTCGAAGTTACTTTGATTTATCAGGTCGTCAATATATTTGATTTATTTAAAGAAAAACACAAACTTGCCTTTGAAATCTTTAAAATATTATTAAAAAATTCAAAATAGTTAAATTAAAAACATAATTACCTGCGGTTATTTCAAGCGATTAAATTGTAAAAGATGGAACTATGAGCCTTTTTTTTTATTTCAGTGGCCAATTTCTTTGAAAATGAGTCTTTTGATGGTATAAATCACAACCGCTTATTTTAAAGTAGCCCTCAAGAGTAAAATGAAGCATCTACTGTGTAGGTCTCTATCTTCCAAAAATGCTGCCCCGTGCCTTTTTAGTTATATGACACTGACATCCTGTGGGCGTTAGGAATGTCCGTTGTAACCCCACTATAGGAATGGGAGGAAGTTGCAAAAAAAGTGTAAACACATAAATCTGAAACCATTTCAATGTCCATGAAAACACGAGGAAAAAAGAACTCAGAAGATGCTGTCATAGACCCATATTTACACTTCATGTACCCCCTCCCCCTTTTTTGTCACTCTTTTTTCACCTTGCTATTCGTCGTCGACCCCTGGGGGGTCCATATTGACCAGTGCTCCTCAACCTTTTTATCACTGCAGACCGGTCAACGCTTGATAATTTTACCGCGGCCCGCTGAGGGTGGGATATGTTGATTTATATTTTAGATTGTTTTCTTTTAACAATTTTAATTTAGTTATATTTAAATTTACCTTCTGAATAAATTATTGCTCCACCTGAAATGAATAAAAGTGATTTAATATGGAACATAAAGTGATTTCTGTGGAAAGTTGCTCAAATCCGAGAGAAATGCACCACTTTAAATAAAATGGCAATAGTTTGGTGTTCTTTAGGCGGACCGGCACCATTTGATCCAAGGATTGCGGAACTCTTGATATAGACCACTTAGGAAATCACTGGTATAAATACTCGATGCCCGTCGCTGTCGCTCTATGATAGAGCCTCTGTCTATAAATTATTAATTTTCGCATATTTGGTGGTAGGGAGGAAGAACAAAAGTAAATTGCTCTTGCTCTCGAAAATAAAAATAAATTTGATATGGCATTTCGGGTACTTTATTTCTGATTTGCACTTTTTTACTGGTTTATTATTTCATTACTATTTTGAGTGTAAGCATCCTTTTCTGTTTGTTATCTTCAACATGGAGTGGGGGCCCCTGGGCTGCAGCCCATTTAGCCCATGCATAGATCCAGCCTTGATTTTAAGTCATGGTTAAGCAATAAAGATGACACTTGATTGGTATCTCACTCATCCTACTTATATAGACTGATGTAAGGATTTTGAGCTTCAATAGATTAAATGAAACAAGAGAATAAAAAAAGATAGATCTCATTTTATTCTATGTACAAGCAAAAATAGTTTATGAACACAAATCAGTTCCTTCTTCTCCTCACCCTGGATATTCTCCAGGCATTTGGTTCTTCATATTTGTTATAAAGAGGCTCCAGGCGTAGCTGCTTTTTGTGCTTGCTTAGCTTGGTAGGATCTGCAAATTTATAGAAGGCGGGTGCAAACTCAACCATCCACTTGGGATCAATGGTTGTTACTTCTCGCATGTACTCCTTTGTCGTTTGAACCAATTCGTGATACACCACCCTACAACATAGAGTTAATATTCTTATGAATAACTATGATAAATGATATATTATAAATTTAATATAATTATTCAAGCAACTTTGAGAAACATCCCTTTTTTTAAATCTTTGTAATATACTGTAATTTTTTCTTTGTTTTATAAATAATATTTAGATTTTGACAGAAAGTTGCATTAAATATAAAGAAATTAACAACAGAAAAATTAAAAATAACATAATTCAAAAAGTGATTTTATCAAAAAAGTCTTACTTGAACTTAAAAAGATGGAACAATAAAATAAAATGATATATTACATAATTTGTGAACAATTAATTCTTAAAATAATGATTGAGGGATGATAAATTACCATTCTGGCTGTCGATTGAAGAGTGCACTAGATGGATGGATATAAACCACTTGACCATCTACCAAGGTGCGATAACCTTCTTGAGGATCCTTCTTTGCAGCATTGCGGAAGAAACCACTGCAGATTGCCTTTTGCACTCGAGCAGTGGTTTTGCCACAAGATACAACGTCTAGTTTATGCCTGGAGAAAGAAACAAAGTTTAGTAAAACCTTTTCACCATAGTAAAAAATTCATAAAGCAATTTCTATTTCAGAAATCAAAGTCGATGTTTCTAAAAAAAATCATTTTTGTATGTTCCTGAACTCATACTCCCAACAACTAACACATTCAGAGAGTGTAACATCTTTTAAAATTAACACTGCAGTACAGTAAATCCCTTAACCCTAAAAAAAATCTTTTTTAAAGTAAATATACTGAAAGCTTAACGAGTTATATATTTTATTTCTAAGTCAATACAATTCACTAACATATAAAAATCAAGAAAAATCTATAGCAGTAGTCTCAAGTTGTTCCTCCCAAATATATTTTGTAATAACCTACGAATATAATACATACCTAAAACAGGAACATACCAAAATTAGATTAGTTATGGCATGAAATAATACTGATAATAAACATATCAGTAACAGTAACATGCACATAAAAATTATACATTACCTAAATCATAAATTTTCGAAGTTAAATATTAGTATATGCTTGTATATGATATCAATTAGAAAATAAAAAGAGAGAAAAATGCAATTACCTGTCCATTATTCCTAACAATTGTTTTCGAACATCTTGAGCACGTTTCAGTGTTCGTATTTGAACAAAGTTCTCATAGCACCATGCATTAGAAAATTTATTGTTCTTCCAGGAATTGAACACAGCTAACAATGTGAGATGATCACCTTCAGGTTGATTGAACTTAGCTTTCTTTTGATCAGCTAAAGCTTGCTTATCCTAAAAAGCAACAACAACTCATACAAGCTTATCAATTTCAGAATTTTTCTAAATACCTTTTAAAATCTAGAAATTCAAAATAACATAGAACTAGAAAAGCTCTTAATGATATTTCATAAATTTTAAAGATTTCATGCCTAAAATAATGTGATACTTGAATTTATTAAATTAATAAATGAATGAGATTTTAAATAAGATTTGGATTTCTAAAATTCCTAAGTTCATGTGGTTAGAAAATGGGATAAAATTTTTTCAGCAATTAATGATATTTAATAATTTTAACTCTGTAGTTAGCAGCTATATATCCCATTTTATTTAAATAATTTCGAGCAAAATATCTCTACTACTTATTACAAATTTGAATACATTAAACTTTTTTCCATTTAGACTAAAATAATGAAAAGCCTTTGATAACTAAAACCAGAATAAATAATTTCATTCAAAGGTTGTTGCTTTAAAGTGTGTTTTATCACAAAAGCTACAAAATAATACCTTTGGCCTGTAAAACACATTTTGTACAGATAACATTGAAACAATGGTGAGAATTTCTTCGCTGCAAGCCAAGTGAACTGACATGATAAGCATCTTGGACAGATTAGGTTCCATAGGGAATTCCGCCATCTACAAATATCAATTGAGAAGAAAGAATTAAATTTTCATGAAGTATCAGTAAATATTCTATGAAGATAATCAAAATTCATTCATTTTATATAAGATGGAAAATTTTGTTTACCATAAAAAAAAAATTGTCATTTAAGAAAGAAAGAAAACATTTTTTTTTATATACAAGATAAAATTTTTACTGCTGGTATACATTGAACAATAACTCATTTTAAAATCAAGCTAAATCTCACCCCCTAAAAAATTCTTTTAGATTTCTCAGGTATGAATTTTCCCCCTGAAAGATGGGTAGAGAATAATGTGCAGTCATTAAAAAATGAAACAATAATACCTTAAACATCTTTCACAGTTCTCATTGGAATGGAATAAAATTGGTATTGCTGTTTTAATAGCTCAAAAGGAACTTAATTATGTTGCAATTAAAAGATAAAAATAAAAATAGTAAATTTTTAGCAGACTTTCCTAAAATATTTAATTATGATCATTAATTCAATGGACATACACCAGATTAAAAAAAAATAGTTAGAAAGCAATATGCTCTTCAAGCAAATTATATTTATTCTGAAGTTGTGATTGATGCATTCACAGGTAGATTCCATGAAGGTTATGTGTTCACATGATGTCTGGCTCACCACGTTACAATTGATATATTCCAAAATAATAAAGCCATGTAAGGACCACAGCAATTAATTTATTAATTATAAAAACAATCATAATGCATGTCTTCTCATTGCAGATGGCTGACACAAAAAATAAATTATCACCAAGTGCAACTGGGGCCTCAGCTGTTTATAACCAGGTTGATTGTAGTTATGTCACAACTCAACCACATTGCAATTTGAAAGTTAACAATATTATTTAGTTATTAAAAATATAACCACATCCTCAGCATTGGTTAAACATCTAAACAAATTATTTTGTCTAAAGACAAACTATACACCGTATTTTCCTGTATATAATCCGTGGATTATGTGTTTAAAAAGTTTCAAATTTCGTTGTGCGTATTATACGCCGCCACGGATTATCTGAGGTAAAATATTCTTCATCAGAAAAGTTAATAATAAAGTTTTGAAAGAAATGCTGTTTATGTTTTATAAAATAAATAATAGATGGCGCTTTCATGACTTGGATGACATATGTCAGCCATAACTAGTTTTTGTCCAATTACATTCAAAAACGAATTCGGTTCCTCGGAAGGAAAAAACAGTTACGAGTCGTTGGCGCCATTTCCAATTTTCTCTTGACTAGAGCTATTGCGTGCTTTGAAAGTTTTCATCATGTTGAAGCGAAAGCGTTAAGTTACACTGAAAACTTCAAGTTAAAAGTTATAGAGAAGGCTACCGAAGTTGGAAATCGGGAAGCTGCAAGGTTTTTCAGCGTTGCCGAATTGAATATTCGTTTGTGGAGAAAAAACAAGACCAACTTCGAAAATTGTGATCTACGTTAAAGAGCAGATAGTCGTGGAAAATCTCACAGGCCAGAATTAGAGGAAGAAATAAATAAATGGATTTTAAAAGAAAGAGACAATGGAAAAGCAGTCTCGATCTTAATTTTTTTGCTGTTAACTTGCAAAATTAAAAAAAAAAGAAACATTTTTTTTCCGCGTGCAATGTTTTGTTTAACAACTCAAACATAGATGGCAGTAGCAAAGAATTTTTTTGTTTTATTGAGATTATTGTAAAAAATATTATCATACATATTTAAAGAGAAGTTTCATAATTTTTTTTCTGTACAATTTCTTACTTCTATTTTTAATTATATTGTGTATTTTTTATCTTATATGACGCTCATTATCGGCCGTTTATATTTTTGGATTAAAAACTGCCGCGGATTATACAATGTTTATTATTTTTTTACTCGAAAAAAAAAGGCTTTGCGGATAATACGCCGCTGCGAATTATATACAAGAAAATACGGTAATCTCTTATACCTATCAGAACTTGTAGAAAACTCTTGCAAAATTTAAGATAACACTTTCAATTTTCATAAAATTCTAGTAATTTCTAATATCAAAATAAACTTTAAAAATTTATAATTATAATTAGCACAATAAAATTGAATAAAATATATTTAGCTGTATTATGAAGATGAGTTTCATAACAAAAATTTTTCATTCATTCTGTATGATTTTAATTCTTTTTCAAAATAAATAAAGATAAAAGAAAAACCTATGAAAAACTAAATCATATTGTAGTATAACATTCATACAATTCATATATAAGTTTAAAATAATTGAAATATAATTATGTCTCACCCTTCTGCCTAATCGAGTCAGTAGTCCTTCATCATCCAAGGCACTTAAGGAATGCAATTGTTCTAAAGCCATTATTAGAGACTGCAAAAGGAAATACAGAAAAAGACAAAATTCAATAAAATCACTTGTAATTGTTTGTAAATGAAGCCTGAATTTCTTAAACGATTTCTAATCCTCATTGTTAGAGGGTGATTTTGTTTTGTTTAATGTATCACTTGAGTAACATAGTAGGTTTTTGGTGACAAACTATTTCATCTTGAACCATAATCAAATTGTTAATACAAAAGCTGGCAAACTTATTCTTTCTTATTATGGAAAAATTTGAATGCTTAGTTCAATATGCAATATCATTTCATACCTGTTTAGGGCTAATAAATGTACCCAAAATTGTAATTTTGAAATGCATTCAAAGCTAAGTAATTTGTGTGGTTTACCTTTTAATTTAAACTATTTAGTTTTTTAACTTCCAATTTCTCAAAGGAATGCAATAGCTCAGGTGTCATGCATTCATAACCAATAATACTCAAACTGAATTACTGGTTCCTCCAAAAATCCACTATTGAGATTAATGGAAACCACTGCAAATTAAATACAACAGAAACTTAAATTTTTCATGCAACAGAATGAGAAAATTAAGAACCAACTCAGGGTATTGGCTTTCTGACAGCCAAAATTTTAAATTTCCATTAAAGCTTCTATGTAGTTAAAAATGTAACATTAATTCATATAAAAACCTACAGTTGTTCCTCAAGAATTTCCTTGTGTTAAAAAAAAAGATAAAATATACGTCATAAAAATGCAACAGTGAGTGAGCCTAGCACAGTGTTAGTTTCAATTACTATTGAAAAGAGGGATTTGACTGATGTACAACATTCAGTTTTATTTGAAAAACAATATAAAAAATAAATTATCATTATTGCAAAGTATCAGGCTTAAGGGAACACCAAAATCAGTCAAAAAATCAAATCTAATTTTTTAGGCTTAATTACTTTTTATATAAATTTCTATAACCTCACAAAATTTGAAAACTCTAAACTTGAAAAACACAGAATTATGATAGCTTTTATGTTCGTTTTCATTCACATTCCTATGGTAAATCAAAACTTTAAATTGACTTATCTCAGAAAGATAAAATAAGTAGTTTGTCTTCATTTATGCTAAGGCTTTTTTTTCTATTGTGCCTTTAATGCTTTGAATTTTTTTTACCTACTGACAATAGTACATGTAATACACTGCTGGACAATTGCTAAGGACGGATCACAAATTGCTATGTAACATAACATTAAGTGAGACATGAGGCCTAGTAGGATAAAATATAGTTGCCACACTGTTCAGAAATTAGAATAACGAATATTTATTGTTCTGGAAAGTACAAAAGCTGTGAAACATCTGAAAGAAAAAAAATGTTCATTTGATCTGCGTACGGAGAAATGGAACAATGCATCTAAAAGTCAGCAGGCACCTTAAAGAAAGGTATCAGTACGAAAATGTCCACCGTGGAGTGATGCAACATTCCACACGCCGTACTCATACTTTGCACAACATTATCCAGCAGCTGTTCAGGCCATTTATCCCATTCCTCTGTGAGTGCACGGATGAGGGTGTTCTTGTTTGTCGGAGGATGTTTCACCAGCAACTTGCCTCCCCAAAGCATCCCACACATTTTCAATGGGGTTTGGATCTGGAGAACGCGCTGGCCATACGAGATGTTGAATACCCTCGCTGTCTAGACAATCCTGAACAGCGAGTGTCGATGACATGTTGCGTTGTCGTCCATAAAAACAAATTTATCACCGACAGCACCACGGAAAAGACGAACATGAGGAAGTAGAATTTCATCAATGTATCGTTGGCCCGTCATAGTCCCATTCGCAACCACATGTAGGCGCGTGCGGCCATTGATCATGATGCCGGCCCACACCATGATACTGCATGTCGAATATCGGTCCTTTTCCTGGATATTTTCTGGATGATAATCAGTACCAATCTCGCCCCAGATCAGTTGGCGTCTACAATCCGATGACAGACTGAACCTACTCTCATCTGAGAATAGTACGCATGCCCAGTCCTGATCAGTCCAATTGTGATGCTCACGACACCATTGCAAATGGGCAGTACGGTGCTGTCTGGTCAATGGGACACACACAACAGGTCTGCGTGCGTATAGTCCTCCTCCCCTCAAACGTCTGGCAACAGTTTTTCGGGAGATCTGCTTTCCTGAGGCAGCAAGAAACTGATTTGCCACCTGCTGAGCTGTGGTGCACCTGTTCCTTTTTGCTGATAGGACGATATATCTGTCTTCTGCAGGCGTCGTACTTCTAACACGACCTCCCCGTGCCGTCTACTATACATTCCAGTAGTTTTAAATGACTTCCATAGCCGTGAAACAACGCTGTGAGCGATGTCGAACTCCCTGGCAACATCTGTTATTTTTCGCCCTTCTTCGATCTTTCCAATAATTCGGCCACGCATAAAATCATCTATGTGATGTCGGGAAGACATGCCAAAAATTTTAAGTTCGTCTATTAAATCTTTCCAGTAAAACTTTGACTTGAAACTACAACTGTCCACACGTGTCAAAACCTTTAAAGCTGTTATGAACGCTATCACGTGATGAACAGACGTGGAAAAAAAATTTGCATACTCATACTTCTTCTTACTAATATCCCGCACTTATTCTAATTTTCCACATTTTGCTTCCTTTCATTTTGTGGTTGCTATAGATGATAGTGTTATCCGTCCTTAGCAATTGTCCAGCAGTGTAGTACATGTAACAAAAGTTGCAATGCCTTTTTGAATCAAAGCAATACTTATTAATTCAGAATTTATACATTTTAATAATTATTAATAATTTAATAATTAATTCAGAATTTATACATTTTTAAGGAATTTTCAATAAACATTCATAAAAAGAGGTATTGTATGAATATTAATCATGTTATCGCAAAACCCATACCAACTTTTGTTATACATAGCTTAACACACTTGTAAATCAAACTTCATGCATGTACATACATTTTTGTAGGAGTAACATTTTAAATTCACTTGACAAATTTTTAGTTTTTTCCGTAAAAAATTATATGGCTATCATTTTATGAAATTTTGAGCACAAAATCTGTTTTACATAGAATACACATATAGGAGGCAACCAAAAAATTTTTAAAAATCCTTAAATTAAATTTTTTTGCGTAAATTGTACCATGTCCCCTTAAATGCTCCTCAGTTTATGATAAGATTTTTAGCTAGTTAATCATTGGGAAAACATGTTCCAAGTTTTACAACTTGAACAAATCATTTGGTAAATAGTGAGATCTAATGTTACAATGCCTATATACAGACTGAAAGTATCAAACTTAATAAATATATGCAATTTTTAAATTAATTATAGCAAAAATTTAGCCTCTTATTTTTTAAAAAAAATCTTTCAATAACAACAAGTGTTACAACCAACGAAGCTAATTTGGTGCATCAAAATTCAAAATATATAGGAATACATTATTCCTTCTAGGTTCGTTCATCTAACCGATGTCAAGTTCATTGTCTTCTATCATTCATTAAAAAATCCAAAAGAAATTCAACATATAAATAAACAGAGTTTCATAACATAAGAAACACAACAACGTTTTCTTTTATTTTTCAATTCACAACAACGAACGTTGCCACACGGCATCACAGGAAAAGAAAAGTACATAAAATTAAATTAAAATAAAAATTATGACAAAAAAATAACTATTCAAAAAAATGTGAGCCGTTGCCATAGGAACACTCTCTTGAGTCGCTCTAATTCTCGATCGCGTTTCGCAACAACAAGTTTGTCTAAGCATGTGCTCTAAAAGTTACATATTACTCCCCACCTTTTGAGTCCATGTAAACGACTCAAAAGTATTGGTGCACTAATTCGACAGATTGAGTTTTTTAACTGTTTTAATTCAACGACCAAAAGAAGAAAAGTTTTTTCTAATTATTTCATTGTCAGACACATAACGTTTTTCAGGGCTTTGATTCTCAGCATTCGTGTATGTCACCCATCCCTTCATATCTAATGAGTGATATCCATTCGAGTCAATTTCTAGTGGAAAAATATGTTTAATTGATCTCAAAAATACTCCTGTCTGAGTTTTGACCTTTACAGTTCGAACACTGCCATCACGTCCAGGAACCAATTTAAGGATCACAGCCAAAGGTCAATTGATACGTTTTTTGGAATTATTTCCAACTAAAATGATCTCTCCTACTCTTGGTTCTCGTCTATCTTTGTTTTGTTTATGCCTTTGTATTAATTGGCTTAAGTACTATCTTCTGAACTGAGATCTCAAATCTCTAAACAATTTTGCACGATATCTAATTCTTTTCTGCAGATGACTGGAATCAACTGAATCTACAGATGGGTGACAAAATAATCCGAACACCCATGAAAACGGCATGGCCCATTTCAAAGACGCACAATGCGCATGTCAGTTAGCGTTGCAGTCTGCCGCCTAGCGGATTTGAAAGGTAAAGTATTAGTCGCTCAACAGCTGTGATAGGTGTTGCACGCGTCAATTGTAATTTCTGAAAAACGCAATAATGACGGACCTGTCAGAGTTCGAAAAAGGTATGATTGTTGGAATGAGGTGCGCTGGTTGCTCGGTGATGGAAACAGCCATTTATTTGGGGCGTGCAAGGAGTACTGTATCTGCCGTTATGACAGCATACAAGAAATGCGGGAATGTGACGTCTGGCAAGCACAACAGTGGACGGAAAAGAAAGCTTACCGACAATGATAAAAGAGTCTTAACCCGCATAGTGGCCCGAAAGCGCAAGCAATCGCTATCCCAGATAACGTCTGAGGTGAATAGTCATCTTCGTAACCCTATTTCAGCAAGAACCGTCCAAAGGGAACTTCATGCTTCGAACTTGTATGGAAGAGTTGGAATTCGTAAACCATTGGTAACAGCACGTCATGCTTTACAGCGACACCAGTGGTGTAGAACACACAGACAGTGGACCCCACAACAGTGGCAACAAGTCATCTGGTCTGATGAATCGACGTTCACCCTATTCCAAACCACCGGACGCATTTATGTGTGGAGAACGCCAAAGAAGCATTTTCTCCTGAATGCATCGTGCCGACTGTTAAGCATGGAGGTGGGTCCCTTATGGTATGGGGGGCGATATCTTGGCGTGGTCTTGGGCCACTTGTTACTCTGCATGGCAAGGTTAAAGCTGCCCACTATGTCAATATCCTGGGGGATCAGGAGCATCCATTTGTCCAGACTTCATTTCCCGGAGAATGCCCACTTTATCAAGACGACAACGCTCCTATCCACACTGCTAAAATCGTGCAAGAATGGTTTGCAGAGCATGAGGGGGAAGTAGGTCATCTTGATTGGCCCCTCAGTCACCTGATTTAAATATTATTGAATATTTGTGGGGATATTTGAAGTCAAAACTACGTACTCGATTCCCTCCACCATCTACGATTTCGGCATTAGAGACCGCTCTCCACGAAGAATGCTTCATATTCCATTACAAGTTGTTCATGACCTCTATGCGTCCATCCCACGTCGCATACAGTCTGTAATTCAGCCAAAGGGGGGTCCAACTCCCTATTACTAAAGCTTTTCTCCTCTTTCACAGGTGTTCGTATTATTTTGTCACCCATCTGTATATCAGTGACATCCCAAGAACTCAACTTTCAAAAACATAGACAGAGTTAGGGGAATTAAATCAACAGTTTTCTGAAACATACGTAAGAGGCCAAGAATTTATTATGGACTCACAATCGCACAAAATGGTCATTAATTCCTCATATGATAAAACTGATTTACCCATGGTTCTTCCAAGCAGTTCTTTGATGACCTGAACAAGTCTCTTCCACCAGCCTCCCCACCATGAGGCTGTGGGAGGATAGAATTTCCAAACTATTCTTTCAGTATTTGTTTCTTGCATTATAGTTTTCCAATCTAAACTAGAAAGCTCATGGAATGCTCCCCTAAAATTTGAACCATTATCAGAGTAAATAACTTTTTGCCTACCTCGCCTAGAAATGAATCGTCTTAGAGCAAGTAAGAATGAATCAGTAGACAGAGATGCCACTAGCTCGAGATGTATAGCCCTATACACCGCACATGTAAACAAAGCTACCCATACCTTTTCTCCATTTTTTAAAAATAATGGCCCAGCTAAATCAATTCCTGTTACTTCGAAGACGGTAGAATTCTCAACACGATCAGCTGGCAAAGGAGTAGGTTCGCATAGCATTGGCTCAGCTATATATCTACGACATTTTGTACATTTATTCACTACACTACGAATAGTTCTGCGAGATATACAAATCCAAAATCTTTCTCTCAATATACACTGTAACATTTGAACTCCTGCATGGCAATTTTTCTTATGAACTGATTCAATTAGAAGCTTTGTAAATGTACAATTAGCAGGTAAAAGGTATGGAGCAAGAAACGATGGAATATCTTTACGCTCAGTAATACGAGTTTTAACTCTAATATTGTCATCATCGTCAAGAAACACACTAATTGAATTGTTACATTTTATGTCAGGAAAATAACACTTTTGGACTATATGAATCAAAAACTTTTCAGCATTATCAATCTCACTAAATCAGAGTTCAGAGTTTTTACAAGAACGGATTTCTTTTCGGCAGTTGTGGATAAAACGCAACATCCAAGCAACTACACGAATCATCAAATTATAATCAGAAACTCTTTCTGCATACCAAGGAGTAGAAACTTCTGACAAATTAGCATTTGACAACTTAACTTTTTTTCTTTCTATATCTACTTCCTTAGATTCGTAAAAAATGTCATTTACAGGCCAATTTTCCGAATTCTCTTTCAAACATGGAGGTCCGTTCCACCATTAAGACTCCAGCATTTTTTTTGGTGAACAACCACGTGATAACACATCGGCTGGATTCATATTACCCGGAACATGCCTCCACGACTGAACATGAGAAAATTGCCGGATTTCTTTGACTCGATTGGTTACAAAAATAGACCATTCGTCATCCTTTATAATCCACCACAATGCAACAGTGGAATCCGACCAAAACACAGTTTTTATGTCAGCGATATCTAATGCATTACGAACCGATGCAGCAGGCCATTAATTCTAAACGAGAAATACTTAATTGTTTTAAAGGAGCAACTCTACATTTTGCTCGCATCAAATTTAATTTTACTTCAAAGGAAGTAACTGTTCTAACAAATATACATGCTGCATAGGCTCCTTTAGAAGCATCAACAAAAACATGTAACTCAGAAGAAGCCTTAATTTCCACATATTGTGGCAATGAAACATTTTTCAACAAAAACATACTACTCTCCCATTTACAAAACTCATTCTGTATGTCAGAGGGCAATACTTCATCCCACGGAATTTTAAGTCTCCAAGATTCCTGTAACATAATTTTTGGTACCAACATAGCTGGTGTTAATATACCAATTGGGTCAAAAATTGAATTAACAATTGAGAAAATCAATCTTTTTGTGATCTGAGAATCACATGACAACACATCTAACTTAATATTACACCTCAAAAGGTCATTATCCAGATTCCATAAAATACCCAAAACAGAAGTATCTCCTGAATGTTTAGAAGTATATTTACAGGGTACATTACTTTCCCAATTCCTAAGGTTGAAGCATTCCTTTGACATTATTGATTTCGTCTTTTCAATGAAAGTTTCTACATCATCTACATTATATACACCAGAAACAAAATATTATATTATCTACATAAAAAGAATATCTTAATTTATGGATTACATCTGCAAATTCGGAAGGAGAGTTATCCAAAAGATGTTTTATTGAAGCATTTAATAAAAAAGGACTGGGCGATACGCCAAAAACTACCCTGCAGTGCCAGTATATCACTTCTAATTCATCACAAGGATAAAAGAAATGTAAATAATCCCTGTCTTTGGGTGCAATTTCCAACTGTAGGAATGCCTTTTCTATATCAGCATTTAATCCGATAGGGTATAATCTAAATCTATCTATAATATCAGGAATTAACTCTAATAAATTAGGCCCCGTAAGTAAACACTGGTTCAATGATACATTTCCCTTCTCTCTGGAAGAAGCATCGAAAACAGGTCTTATCTTAGTAGTTTGACTACTCATTTTAATCACTGGTCGATGAGGTAAAAAAAAAATGACCTTTATAATTGAACTCCCGTTCCGGTACCTTCTCAATAATGTTTAAATTCTCTCCCTCTCTGAAAACTTCCTGATATTCATTAAGATATTTATTGTCTTTGACCCGTTTCCTCATCTTTTTATGACGCATTAAGGCTAAATTTTTATTATCCGATAGATTAAAAGATTCACATTTCCAAGGTAATTCTAATTAGTATCTCCCATCAAAAAGTACACGCAATTTATTTTGGAAATGTATTATATTTTCATTTTCTAAGTTTTACCTACTAGTATCTTCCAAGGGATCAGTAATACCTAAGACTTCAAGATTCCACAGTTCTCATAGAGAATTGTTACTAACATGCAAAGAGAGCACAACTAAAACGTTATCTTTACAATAAGAATCATTTAGCGTTTCCTTTGGTTTTCCTGTAACTGTTTAACCCAGATGTTAACTCAACACAGTCGCCACCACATAGTATTTTGCCAACAACATCTGCCCCTATTAGCAAATCAATTTCATTTCCTGAATAGAAAGAATCAAAAATCCTATTTTTCTCTTATCTAATTCCTGCAAAATTTCAGGATCATTAATTTTTGGAACGAACCCACAAATTTTCTTTTCAGAGAGGGCTTCAAATTTACATAAAAAATTGTTATCCAAAACACTTATTTCAACAGTATAAACTGAATGAAGTATCGGTTTTGTTTCCTTCCCGCCAAATAACCCATGTATTACTTCTTGGCGAATCGGATACACTTTCATATGCCAAACAATTTCCTCTCTAATATATGAAGTTTTCGAGCCCGAATCAAGAATAGCTCGAACTCTCCTTCGCTGTCCACCTATTTTCAGATAAACCTGTAAAGTCTTCAAAAATACACTTTTCAATCGCAAATTATTAGAAAGTGAAACATCAGAGAGAGATTTAACAGAATTTTCATTTAAGAGAGAGTTGGGACTAATATTCACATTTTGAGAACACATTAATTTTAGATGATTCTTAGAACAAATAGAACATTTTACATTAACTCTACATTTATTTCTCATATGCCCTGCTTTTAAACAACTAAAACATACACCTTTTTTTAACAAAATCTGCTTTCTGTCATTTAAACTCATTTTCTCAGCTTTGAAACACTTGGAGCTCTTATGACCTTTTTCATAGAAAACACAATTGACCTTACCTTTTGAGGTACTTACAAGTACCGCAGCAGTCGGAACATCACTTGTAACAACAGTTTTATTACGCTTTACATAATTATTACTAAATCCAGAACGAGCCAAACTTATCATCTCTTCTGACTCCACCTCATGACGTAAAAAAGTCATTAGATTTTCTAAAGTTCTGTCAGATTTGGAAATGGCGTCTTCGGAATTACGACTTCTTTCCCAGGCACGTAGAACATTTTCCGGCAAACAAGATTCCCCCAGTGGCCCTAAAAAATCAGCAAATTTTTCTTTGGTTCTTCCTAAACCCTCTAATGCTCTCAGCTTTGATTCCAGACTGTCGTAAAGCACCGCCAAATTGGTATTTGAACGTCTGGGAACAGCATTCTTCATTACTAGATTTAAAAGATCACAAACAAATATTTGTACTAGCAAACTGTCTCGTCCGAAACGTTCTTTCAGCTGTTTGATTGCTTTCGGATAGTTATCAGCTGTCATGGGAAAACTGTTAATCAAATGTGCAGCTCTGGAATTCGGTATAATGCACTGAGCTAAATACTGAAATTTATCTTCAGGCACAATATCAGGATCTTCGTGGATTTTTGAAAATTGAGACCAGAAACTCAAATATTCTCTGGCACATCTCCTGAAAATTTCATAAGTTCCAGCTTCGGTAATTTGAATTTTCGGTTTTTATTCATTGTCTCAAGATCGCTACTGACAATTGTTTCATTGTGAATGTTCACTGATTCAGATAACTTCGAAATCCTATTCTCAAGTTTGGTTCTCAACGTTAAAAAGATGTCACGATAATTTTCACCTTCTGTAAATTCCTTGTCATATCCATCTTCATCAGTAATCAAACCAAGAACCTTTTCATGCATCGTTTCTAATCTTCCAAATTTATCACACAACTCAAAAGGATTCGAAGATTTTCAACATCAGAAATATCCTTTAATAGTTCTTCTTTAATAGTATTCGTTGTTAAGTAAACACAATGCGTTAATTTTTTCTTTTAATCTTCAACGGTTCCATTGTTCATTCATACAATTAAAAAATATTTAGAGAACAACAAACTGTCCTGTCACGAACGCCATTTTTATGTTGTAACCAACAAAGCTAATTTGGTGCATTAAAATTCAAAATATATAGGAATGCATTATTCCTTCTAGGTTCGTTCATCTAACCGATGTCAAGTTCATTGTCGTCTATCGTTCATTAAAAAATCCAAAAGAATAAAAAAGAAATTCAACATATAAATAAACAGACTAGTTTCATAACATAAGAAATGCAACAACGTTTTCTTTTATTTTTCAATTCACAACAACGAACGTTGCCACACGGCATCACAGGAAAAGAAAAGTACATAAAATTAAATTAAAATAAAAATTATGACAAAAAAATATCTATTCAAAAAATTGTGAGCCGTTGCCATAGGAACGCTCTCTTGAGTCGCTCTAATTCTCGATCGCGTTTCGCAACAACAAGTTTGTCTAAGCATGTGCTCTAAAAGTTCAGTTATAAACACATACAGATTTCCCCCTTTTAAATAAGAGTATATCTATTCTTAATGTCATCTTTAAAAATAATAAAACATTTTTTAAAAAACTAATGTATACGTTCATAATTCCATAATAACTTATTTTTTAAATGAATGATGTGCATATTTAAAAAGCACAAATTATTTGAAGCTTACTTCAGGAGGTGGGGCATCCATGAAATCAAAGGACAACAAATCATTGATACCCATAGCCTTTAATTGTAAAACTGTGTGAGCGAGATTAGTCCTTTGTATTTCAGGCACTGGAGTGGTCAACATCTCATCCCGGTACGACCTCTCAGTATAGAGACGATAACACTTTCCAGGTCCTGTCCTTCCTGCTCGACCAGCTCTTTGCTTAGCTTGGGCCTGCAATGAATGATATTATTTTAATTAAATATCACCATCAATCTCAAATCAGGGCCAAAAGAAGTTAATGTAGAAGTTAGTGAAGATCCGTTTCTCTGTAGAGCAATGCCGAAATAAAAACTTTCTATAGAAGACATCTAATATCTAAGAAAAATGTTACAAATTCATGATGAATAAATGAATCCAAATTATGAGACTCAAGACAAATTTTCTGCCTAATTTTGATATCCTACGAAGTACTAAAGTAATTGTTAGAAATTAAATCTTTTCTCATGTCCACTATCTATTCAATTTACTACGCGAATTGCGTAATGTTTCTTTATTTGCACATTCATTGCAACAGGCTGATGAATATGCAAATTCGTTTGCACTGCCGATGACGTCGTCGTGCGACCTGTTTGTGAATGACGTCATCGCATTGCTGATTGGTCGCCGAACACATTGTACTTGTATATATTCCAATACGTTATGTGTCTGTGGGTTCCTGTTTCTACCATGCCCTGTCGATAGTTTTAAATAAAAGTATTTTAAAAACAACAAAGTCTCATGAATGCTGAAACTACTCTCTGCTAATTTCATTTACAATAAAGAATAACAAGGCTATGGGCCTCATGCAGTTTTGGAAGTCAGCATTGGGAGTTATTTTAAGAAGATCCTATCGACGGGGGGCCAGACTGCAGTTGAAATGGAACCTTCGATTGAACGGCTTAATTCCACCAACTACAACACTTGGAAAGATGTTCGAGTTTTATTGATGGACAGAAATAGCTGGAGGATCATAACAGGACAAGAAGTTAAAGCCAACAAAGGTGCATCCGCCAAGGAAAAACATAATTTCATATCCAGATGGGATCGGGCATATTCAACAATTTATCTGAGTATCGAGAAGGAGTACCGGAACTTGATTTCGGATTCCTGCGATCCTATAGTTGCCTGGAAGAAACTTCAGGAGCATTTTCAGCCACATACTCGTGCACGCGTTATTGGATGAATTTTTCAACTGCAGAATATTAGAAGAGGAGGAAATAGGACTGTATGCTTCTCGTTTAAGAACCATCGTATTTCAGCTGCAAGATGCCGGACATCTTCTAGAAGACTTATACCAAGCATTTTTCTGTTAATCAGATACTTACCTGAAAGCTACCAAGGTATTGTACAATCCATTTATCGCTGGGATAATAAAGACTTTAAATTCGAACATGTATTATCGGAGCTCCACGCTGAGCAGAGTAGACTGAAGCAATGTAAGAAAGATTTAAACTTAATTGATACTTATCACCTTGCTCTTAAAGCAAAAGTTCATAAAACTAAAAATATAAAACTTGAATCTGGAAACTTTAAGAAATCTGAGAATAAAATAGGACCATGTTTTAATTGTCATAAAATAGGTCATTTAATTGCAAATTGTAAGGAAAAATTAAAAAGTGGTAAATATCAAAGTGACAACAATTTCATAATTGAAGCTTGCATTGATCAGGAAGTAAATACTAATGATTATGCGTGGGTTTTTGACACTGCAGCTTTAACTCATTTTTGCAATAACAAAAAATTGTCTGTTTCATATGAGCCAGTGAATAATGCAACTATGTCACTTGCTATAGGAGAAATAACTAGTCCAGTAGAAGGAGTGGGAACTGTAAAATTTTATTTTGATAGTGATAATGGTAGAAATAATATCACTTTACATAATGTAATGCACTCACATAAGTTAAGAAGGAATTGAGATAAAAAGGGTGCTACTTTTGTAGGTGGAAAAGGAAAAATTGAGATTTTCAATATGAATGATAGAAAACTGTTTTATGCTAGAAAGATTAATGGGTTATATTATTTTAAGCCTAAATGCCCTAAAAATATTCATATTGAAAAATCTAATTTGACCACTTCAGAAGAAAAAGACTTAGAACTTTGGCATAATAGATTTTGTCATATTAATAGTAAATATATTTTAAGGTCTAGTCAGAGTGAGAGTATTAGAGGAATACCAAAGTTGAAATCTATTAATGTAGAGTGTGAGGATTGCAAAATTGGTAAGAGTAAGTGAAAATTGTTTAAACCAATTTCAAAAATCAGATCTAAAAAACCACTAGAGTTATTGCATATGGATGTCTGTTCAATTCCTACAGCATCTCATGATGGTAGTAATTATTTTCTTTCAATAACAGATGATTATTGTAGGAAAGTAACTGTTTTCCCGATTAAAAGAAAATCTGATGTTTTCAATTGTTTTACCAGATATCAGAAACGGACAGAAAGATTTTTAAATAACAAAGTTGTTAACGTTAGGATTGATAACGGCTTTGAATTTATTCATAAAGAATTTTGTAAATTTTTAGATTCTCAGGGAATTGAGATGGAGAGAGCCAATACATACTCGCCTGAAATTAACGGCGTAAGTGAGCGTTTTAATTCTACCGCTTTAGATCCTATTAGAGCAATGTTACGAAGTAGTGGTTTAAGTAATAAGTTCTGGTCAGAGGCTTTATTATGCTTTACCTATACGTGGAATTGCATTTGTCATAAAAACCAGACAAAAACCCCTTTTGAATTGTATTGTGGTAAAAAACCTTCGGTTAAACATTTAAAAACTTTTGGTTGTAAAGCTTATGTGGGTGTTCCCAAACAGTTGAGGAATAAACTTAATATGAAAGCATAAAAGGGTATCATGGTAGAATATGCAATGCAAACAAAAGGTTATAGAGTTTGGATTCCTGAAGAAGAGAAAATTATCGAAACCTGTAATGTTTCCTTTCATGAAAGTGTTAATGGGGAAGCTGTCCTGGGCCTAAATAACAAATGTGAATATACTCCTCTGATAACGAAAAAATCTGAGTATGAATCGGAGACTGAAATTAGTGAAGGAGATGAAATACCTTGTGAAAATCTTACATGGATCAGGAAAGCAGTACCCAGACCTGATGGAGCAAGAGTAGACATTTATTATGGTTTCGAAGGAAGGTCTCTTAGATTGAGATCATATCCTGATGTTGAGAAATATTGTAGGGCCCACAATACAAAATTTAATAAGATTTTTTTAAATTTCAGTGGAAAAGACAAATATTCTGGTCCTGTACCCAAAGGGGAAAGTAGTACCAGTGAGTATAATAATCATGAAGCACATCATGTTGAAGTTGTAATACCTCGAAATTTTAAAGAAGCATCTTTATCTCCAGATAAAGATAAATGGTTTGTTGCTATGAAAGAGGAAATTAATATTATGTCAGAAAGATGTGTTTGGGAATTAGTCCCTAGGCCTGAAAAGGAAAAAGTTATTGGAAATAGGTGGGTTTACACAATTAAAAAGAATGAGGAAGGAAAAATTTTAAGATATAAAGCTCGTCTTGTTGCTCAAGGATACCAAAAACGTAAGGGAGAAACATACGATGAAGTATTTAGTCCCGTTGTGAACTTTTCAATAATTAGAATGTTTTTCACCATTCTTGTCTGTTGCTTTGGGTGGTCACACTGTCAGTTAGATATTAAATATAGACCTATAGACAATAATAATATAAATAGACCTATATGCAAACTGGTGTGAAAGAGTTTTAATGCAACAACCTCAGGGCTTTATAGATCATGAAAAAGACCACATTATGTATGTTTGCTAAATACAATTTATGGTCTACATCAAAATGGTAGAGAATGGTTTTTTGAAATACACATCAGTTTAGAAGAGTTAAATGTTAAGAAATTAAATTGGTGTAACTGTGTTTATATAAATGAAGATAATGTAGTATTACTATTATATGTTGATGATATTTTGTTATTTGGTAAATCTGATCATCATATTAAAGAAATAATAAGGAATTTAAAGGTTAAATTTGATTTAAAAATTATGGGCAGAACTAAAAAATTACTAGGTGTTGAATTTGAAGTAGTTGATAGTAAATTTTTTATCAATCAAACTGAATATATAAATAAAGTGTGTAACCTATATAGGAACTATAAATTCCCAATTCCAACGTTACCACTAGCTAATGGAATTATGCTAACTAAAATTGATTGTCCTAATTCTGAAACTGAAATGGAAAGATTACCATACAGGAATATACTTGGCTGTTTATCCTACTTAGCATGTCGTACTAGACCAAATATAAGTTATACAGTAAACACACTTTCCCAATTTCAGGAAAACCCAGGTTTTGCTCATTGGAATTGTTTACTAAGATTATTAGGATATGTTGAGAAAACAAAAAAAGGACTTTAAATTAAATTTATCTAACATAAATAACATCAATATCAAATGTCATAGTGATTCTGATTTTGCAGCCGATAGGGATGACAGAATTTCAATGGGAGGAATTATTTTATTTATTGATTCTGCACCAATATTCTGGAGAACTTTTAAACAGAAATGTGTGAGTTTATCAACTATGGAGGCAGAATATATAACTTTGACTGAAGCTTCCAAAGAATTAATTTGGATTATTTGTATTTTTGAAGAATGTAACAACTTTAAATTATTTTCCATTAATTTAAGTAAAAGTGAATTACTGTGTGATAATAGAGCTGCAATTGACTTTTCTAATTCTCCTATTGAAAATAGTAAGACTAAACATATAGATATAAAATATCATTTCTTAAGAAATTTAGTACATGAAAAATTGTTTGTATTAAATCATATTTGTAGTAAAAACAATCTGGCAGATGTTTTTACTAAGCCATTATCCAAAGATAAATTGAATAAATTTCTCAAATTAGTGTGTATTTGTATAAATGTATAATATATTTATATTCTGAAATTTGTTAAATATGAAAAATCTAATTTAAGAATTGAATTACTTTTATGGACATGAGAGGGGGGGGGGGCATTGTTAGAAATTAAATCTTTTCTCATGTCCACTATCTATTCAACTAAATATGCGAGTTGGGTAATGTTTCTTTATTTCAATATTCATCGTAACAGGCTGATGAACATGCAAATTCGTTTGCACTGCCAACGACATCGTGTGACCTGTTTGTGAATGACATAATCGCATTGCTGATTGGTCGCCGAACACATTGTACTTGCATGTATTCCAATTCATTGTGTGTCTGTGGGTTCCTGTTTGTACCATGCCCTGTCGATAGTTATAAATAAAAGTATTTTAAAAACAACAAAGTCTCATGAATGCTGAAACTACTCTCTGCTAATTTCATTTACAATAAAGAATAACAGTAATTTATATTCTAAAATGTAGCTGACATACAGTACAATTACACTAAAGTGCCACTGAATTAGGGCTACGAAGAGCTATGCAAATTTTGTAGCACTGCGCATCATTTATGTGCAAATGAGGATGCTGTGATATCTGCATATATAGCACGTGCTGTGGTTGTTCTGAATGAGTTACTGGAATTATCTGTATGGGTAAACTGCCTGGTTTAGACACCTTTGATCACTAACAAATCATAGGTGCGCCAAGCATGGGCAATTCAATTCCTGATAGGTAGGATTTTCAAGATCCACAGTGTCAAAAAACAACCAAATGGGCAAACTGCAAAGGACAATTCACCTTGACAGTGGGTGGTGAGAGAAGGCTCATATGTATTGTACATAGCCAGTGACGCCGAATTTTAGCTCAAATTACCACCCAGTTGAATGCCAGTGCTAGTCATACAGTCAGTAAATGGGCTGTGCAACACTCGCTTCACCATATTGGTTTCAGAAACCATCGACCTAGAAGAGTACCATTGCTCAATGCTCATCATCGGACTGCACATCTTGCCTGGGCATGAGAGCACAGAGACTGGAGTGTAGAGGACTGGAAATGAGTAATGTGGAGTGATGAGTTTCGATTCTGACTACTTAACGCCGATGGGAGGCTGAGAATATGGCATCATGCTCATGAAGCCATTGATCTTGCATGCTAGGTTGGAATTGTACAAGAGCATGGTGGCTCAATCATGATCTGGGGTGTTTTTTTGTCCCACTGTTTGGGATCTTTTGTGCATGTACCAACCTCCCTCAATGCAATTCGGTACGTAGAGTTTCTGGGTGATGACCTACATTCGTTTATGCTGTTCTGTTATCTAGAAGCCCAGACTTAAATTCTATTGAGCATTTTTGGAATGCTTTGGAACATGGCGTGAAAGGCCATTACACAGCACCAACAAACTTTACTGAATTATGGACAGTTTTAGCCAATATAAGGCAAGTCATTCCCGTGGAATGGTTCCAAAAACTTGTTGAATCTATGCCTTGTCGTGTGACAGCTGGTATCAAGACCAGAGGAGGCCCAACCTATTACTAGTGGCACTTCAGTGTATTTCAGAATTTTTTCTAAAGAAATTGCATATTATTTTAATAAATTTTAAAAAAAGCAATAATTAAAATTTCAAATAAGAAAATTGGTTGAAGAACTTAGAGATGAAAAGAAAA
Source organism: Trichonephila clavipes (assembly GCA_019973935.1). Classification (NCBI taxonomy): domain Eukaryota; kingdom Metazoa; phylum Arthropoda; class Arachnida; order Araneae; family Nephilidae; genus Trichonephila; species Trichonephila clavipes. The sequence goes on from BMAU01018603.1 coordinate 429,559, forward strand.
CCAGTTAACAAAGTATATGTGTTATAAAAGACTTAAATCATTTACTCTGATGTCTAATATTAAAAATAGCTACTACACAGTTGTTATTTAAAGTTCTGAAATGATTCTGTTACTGAATTCTGAAACTTACTTGTGAGATAGGTGTAACAACCAAGGAGTCCATACCAGTTTTAGAATTGTATACATTTTGTTTCACAAATCCAGGATCCACAACATAATATATTCCATCAATTGTCAAAGATGTCTCAGCAATATTTGTGGCGATAACAACCTAAATACATATATGTTTTTTAAAAATATATCATACATTTTTAAAAAATGCACCATTAAAAAAACTGTGTATAAAAGACATTTTATAATAAATTTACAAAACTCTAAATTCATATTTAATAATGAAATGATGTATCTATTGAAAGTAATTAACGGTAAATAAAACTACAATTTATAAAAAGCGATTTTTTTTAAAAAAAATACAAATTCAAAGTAGTAAGAATCAAGTTTATTAAGCAAATTTTTTGAAGTTTTAAAATAACATATTTGTAATTGGATTTAAATACTTTGTCCCTTCCCAAATGTAAGACCTAAATATAACTAAGTACTATAATATTACTTTTTAAGGATATTTGTAGCATATGCATTACCCTAAATTAGTCCCAGTTAAGATCATCTAAAAGAAAAATGCAATATTTACATATGGAATTGAAAGACACAAAAACTTAGTGAGTTATAAAACAAAGATTCCTGCAAAGATAACCACTCATCTCCAAATTCTTGATGTCATTACATGATAATGAAAAAATTGAAAACTAAATAGAGAGGCCTCCCCCAATGAAAACTTCATAAAGCCCTGAATGAAAAGAGGTTGCAACTTGAATGAAGAAAATAACTAGAATACAACAAGTAGATTGCACGGACAAAAAAATATTAAGGAGAACTCTATTGCTAAAGAAGAGAGGTTTGGTAGAATGAAATTCCACAAAAATTGACATGGAAAAAGATTTAATACAAAATGCAAGGTTTCTAAGTCATGACATTGATTCAGAAGATAGCATACTAATAAATGAAAAAAATGTAGATTATCGAATAGCTAATTGTAATCAAAGAGGAAAACTTTAATAGAAAGACTTGGTCTTTTTTTTCTTTTAAGGAAAACATCATAGATTATAAACAAATGATTACAGTTCTAAGTTTGAACCAAAATAAGTCAGATAATTATTTAGATAGTTATAATTAAAAAAAATCATCACAAAACAGAAGATTACAAATATGGGCAATTGATATTTAAAAAATTTCAGGACTTAAAATCTTCTAAGTAATGTCATTTATTATGCACTTTTGTTGAACTTTATACATCTTTATGAAAAAACTGGGTTGAAAATATAACCAAAAATTAAAAGAGGAATATTTCAAACTAAAAATTAACAATTTTTCTTTTTGTTAAATAAATTTCAGTTAATGAATTAACAATAATTAAAAAATTAAAATAGAAAGTAATTAGGTTTACACAAACAGATAGTGTAATGTTATTATTATTATTATTATTTGTTTTTGTTATTCTCTTATCAATGTTTTAATTTTTTTTTTTTTTTTGATGTTTGGAAGTGAACACTTTTTTTGATACTGCAGAAACAAATTCAGAGAAATTTTGTTAACGACTGTTAATTTATAGTCAATTTTGACAAAATCCAAATTTTTGACATATAACTTTTTCATACTAGCAAGAAAGTGGATGAAGTTGAAGAAGAGATATGTGAAGTTCATGATGATGATTGCATAATAGAATCCTCATGACAGAATAATTTTACAAATTTTATTCTGGAGTTTTTTCACTGAAAGATGACTAACATTTCGACTGACTTTTTGAAATTGCTGACAAAATGATAACCATGATAGAACTGAATAGAATTGTCGTAAATGCCCACAGATTAGATGTCTTAGACTTGTTAAAAAGCTCAACACTTGTGTTCCACATAAATTTACAGAAATTCACTTAAAACAACAAATCAACATTTCCATTTCCAATATAATGCAATTGACCCTTTTTTTAAGTGAATAATTATCCTTGGTGGTGAAAAATGGACTGTCTACAATAACAATTAAAAAAGATGATGGTCCAAGCATAATGTACCTTACTGTATATTATTATAAAATTATTAGAACTTGTTTAGGAAAGTATGTAGAATATACAGGAGGGGATATGTTCCTCATATACCTTTGTACAACACAGATTATCCTTTATTTCAAAACATGAAAAACTTTTTAAAAGTAGACATTTTAGTAATAACAATGACAGTTTTTTTTATGATAAGGACCAGAAGTTCTATAGATGCAGACTTATGAAATTATCAGAAAGATGGCAAAAGGTTATCACACAGAAGATATTTGACTGACTAAAATTCATTTTTGTAAAGAAAAGAATTTAAGATCTATTTCACACTAAATGACTGTGACAGGCTCATCACACTTTCCATTAATTGTCCTCTTGAGTTCCTTGGGGCTGAAAAAGGCAAATTCTTTCCAATCAAATCCAGAAGCAAAGCATGATTATGCAAATTAAGAACCTTTTAAATAGCAGAAGTTTAGCATAAGTGGCGTGGCCTTTGGGAAGTGGTTATGCTTGTCTGTGGTTAGGAGTGTTAAAGTTAAAAGTGAGAATTATACGATATTCAAGTGTTCAACTATTCGTGTTAGTGGATACCATTCCATGCGAGATAAAGAAACGACATTGAAGATTCAAGTGTGTTACTGCTACCTAGGATATAGAGGTAGGACCGTTCTATTAAATACTAGGAACTGTGTATATACTGAGATTAGGATACGGCATTAAGGTTAAATATAGTGGTCAAGGACACGTTTATCTGGTAATATGTATTGTGTGTTTCTTCACCTCAGATCCGCAAAGTTAAAATATAAATATTATCATTGTTAGTGTTTAAGTTAAGATCTTAATAAAGAGATATTAAGATTATGGCAACGCCTGGTTCTTTATTCACTCCCACACCTCTAGGTCACAAGGAAAACGTAGGAGTAGGGCATCACCACGGGCAAATGCCTTACAAGATTAATATTACTTCCTTGCCATCTTAATATATAACAACCACAATACAAACCTTTCTGGAACCTGGTGGAGCTGGTTCAAAAATTCTAGTTTGCATTTCACTGGGAAGTGCAGAATACACAGGCAGAATTATAAGCTCAGGAACTTCAGGTCCTAAAGATTTCATTCTTTCATACAAAATCTCACAAGCGGTGTCAATTTCTTCTTGACCAGTAAGAAATAAAAGAATATCACCTAAAAGAGGAAAAGAAACATTAAAGCAATTTTCGAAGTTATTTTCTAGCTTATAAAATAATATAAATACATGTATATATTCCAAAGAAATATTATACACAAGTAAAGTGATTAATTAGTTTGTTTTTTGATGTCATTCAATTTCAAAAATGAAGTTTTCCCAAATTATTTGCAATATTATTTTTGAAAATTTTAGTCACAGTAAAAAGACTACTATTCATAGCTATAATATTCATACACTTCTACATAAAATCTACAACACTAAATTTTTAGAAGTGTGAAATTAGGATATGATTTATATTTTTGCTAATAAGAAAGATACACATATTTTTCTTAATTCAGTGTCAACAATAAATAGTTAATTTACAAATTACCTAGTTAATTCAAAAATTTATTTATAAGTACAAACTTCTGGAAGAAACTGTTAAATGGAGCACATATTAAATGAATCTGAAGTTTAATGATAGTTACTATTATAACATGTTTCATGCAGGTAAAAAACAGAATGATTCAATAAATAAGCTGCTCCTGAAATGCTAATGAAATCAATATGATATACACTTTTTGTGCTTTAAAAAAAATCTATAAATATTTCAAATTAAAATTTCACTGTATGATATCAGTTAGAGTAGCTTTAAAATATGTCTCACTCATTCTAGTAGAAAATACATATTGTTACTATCATCGGTGGTTCAGTTAATCAGTGGTAGAATGCTTTTATATCAATCAACACTCATATCATCACAATCATTAGACTCAATTAAATTCAATAAATCATCGAAGACTAGTGTAAGATTAAATAAAAAGTTTAATGGAATATGGAGTGTGTCTGCACTCGGCCACATACAGAAGATCTCTGGTGTAAACAAAGCATGTTTTTACAAGCAGCGCCCTCTATACTGAGGGGGGTTCTACCATTAATCCCCACTGAAACTCCTACGGAGTTTACATTAAGATAATTAAAATTCTAAGGTAATTCAAGTAAAATTCATGCAAAATGAAATAATACAAATAAAATTCACGCAATGTGAAATAATAAAAATAAAATCCTATGAATTCAATTCTCAAATCACATGCATCATCAATAATTCTGAAATAAAATTAGCAATTCTTAAATCACATGAGAGTTATCAATAATACTGAAAAATCAAATTAGCAATTATGTAAATAAAATAATATAAAGGTTAAAGTTCAAGAAATTGTAAAATGTTCAAATGTTCTTTTCTACAGTTGCAGGATCAACTGGAATAGGTAAAGGCACTACCTTTGTGATGGCTCGTTTTAAAATACCTGTTGAGGTTTTCACATTAACTACTTTTACAAGACCATCACTACCAGGAAATACTTCAAGAATACACCCCATAGGCCAATTCCAAGGGCGCTTGGGGTGTTGGGATCCCTTAAAAAAACAAGCTGATTCTCCATCAAGTTAGGGTTCTGTATACTCCACTTAGCATGGGTCTAAAGATGTGTGTGGGTCAGATATTCGATGCTTCAACGGTTCCTAAATTTGTCTCTCAGGGATTGAATGAGTTTCCACCTGGAATGATAGGACAAAGAATCCGAAGCAGTATAAGGTTCAGGAAAGGATGAAACTGCACAGTTCGTCAAGAAATGCTCCGGGGTCAAAGGGTTAAGATCATTGGGGACCGAAGAAAGTGGAGACAAGGGACGTGAATTCAGAACTACTTCAATTTGTGTCACCAACGTAGTTAACTCTTCGATGTTCGTGATAGCTGATTTCGCTACCCTCAATAAAATGCGTTTCATGGACTTAATGTTTGCTTCCCACAATCCACCAAAATGGGAAAAAGCGGGTGGAATGAAGTTCCATTCGATTCCCTCTTCCGTGCTGAATAGCTGAATTCTGTTGGATTGCAAATTTTGTTCCATTCATTAAGAATGTTTCTTGCTCCCTTGATGTTCATTGTATTGTCACTCCAAATGACGGATGGCTTGGATCTCCTTGCTATAAATTGTCGGAGACATGCTAGGAAGACTTCTGTGGTCAAGTCGGAAACAACTTTTAAATGAGTGGCTTTTGTACTGAAACAGATGAAAATGGCAATATACCATTTTAAAGTCACACTTGATCTTTTTAAATTTGGTTTTGTGATTATAGGACCAGCGTAATCCAATCCAACTTTTTTGAAGGGTCTAGAAGGCACAATTCTGTCTCGTGGTAAATCTCCCATCATCTGGTTTATTGTCTGGGTTTTCGTGCAAAAACACGTAATACATTTATTTAATATTTTTCTTACACGGTTCTGACCCGATGGGATCTAATAAAACTGTTTTATTAAATATAATGTGGTTTGCAAGCCATAATGTAATGATTTCTTGTGATAGTGTTCAATTATTAAATTAGTTAAATGATGAGTCTTTGGCAACATTATTTGATGTTTTTGGAATTCAGATACGGTCGAATCTTTTAATCTACCTCCCACTCTCAGTATTTCATCTTCGTCGAAAAAAACGTTTAAAGATGATATTTTGCTGCTCTTTGGAATCGGTTGTCCGTTTTTGAGACACTTTATTTCAGTTAGAAATTCATTTAATCCTACTTGTTTTACTAAAACTTTTGTAACATGATCAAATTCAGAAGCACTTATACAGTCTATTTTCCTTAATACTGGGTTCACTTTACAGTTATAAATAAATTTTAAACATAGAGTGCTTATTCCAATTAATTTACTAAAAGAGGAATATCTAGAGATTAAATTATTTTCAATTTGCTCTTTTTAACCGCTGTATTTATATTAATTGATTTCTTCAATTCTAATTTATCGTTGTTTATTTTGGTTTCAATTATAGGTTCTGAAAATAATGGCCATTCTGTTTGTTTCATTGTCAACCACTTGGGACCATGCCACCATATTTTGTTATTTTTAAGATCATTTAAAGGCAAACCCCGACTTATTAAATCAGCGGGATTATCCTTTCCTTTACAGTAGCGCCATTCCTTGGGATCACTTAGTTTTTGTATTTCATTAATTCTATTTTTTACAAACACTTTATGTCTATTAAAATCCCCCTTGATCCAGTAACGTGTTATAGACGAATCAGTCCAATAAAAACGACTCACAGGCAGTATGAGTGCAGTTGCAATTTTGTCACTTAACCTTGCAGATAAAAGTGCGCCCATAAGCTCCAATCAAGGGATCGAAAGAGTTTTTAATGGAGCTACCTGACCTTTTGATGTTACAAAACTAGAAATAATATTTCCATCGTTCAGTTCTATGCGTAAATAAGCAACAGTTCCATATGCCTTTTTAGAAGCATCTGAAAAGCAATGCAACTGAATGGTGGTTGTATTTGAAGGCAAAAAGTTTTGAAAGTAATATTGAGGAATTTTTATTTCACTTAAATAATGAATCTCATTACACCATTTAGTCCATGAAACTTCTAATTGTTTGGGCAATTTGTCATCCCAATCCAATCCTAAACACCAAATTTCCTGAATTAAACATTTTATTCAGATCGTATAAGGACATATGAAACCTACAAGGTCAAATAATCGACCTGCGGCTTGTAACAAATATCTTTTTGTATTAATTCTTTTAGAAAGAAATGTTCCTAAATCGCTGGAATCAAAATAGAATGTATCAGATTTTTCATTCCAACCAACTCCTAAGACCTTTGAAGCTATCAACGTGTTCAATGATTCTTTATGTTCATCTACTTCAAAACTTAAATTTTTTAACCTTTGATTTAGCTCAGAAGAGTTGGTTCTCCATTTCCGAAGATCCATACTTGCATCTTCCAAAATTTGTTTACTTTCTATGCAGGTCGTCAAGGCTGCTTGGACACTGACATTTCTACACAGAAAATCATCAACATACAATGACTGGTTAAGATGGTTAAAAGTATCAGGAAAAATATCTACATATTTTTTAAGATGATGCTTTATCGTAGCTGCAAGAAGAAATGGACTTGATTTTACTCCAAATAAAACCCTAGTCATTCGGAAAATATCAAGCCGTTTTTTTTCTAAATCAATTCCTGAATTTTCATCCCAGAAAAATCTTGTAAAATCCCTTTCACTTTCCTCTATCTCAATCATCAAAAATGCCATTTTTATGTCAGCTACAAATGCAATTGGATTCACTCTAAATTTGATTAATAGAAAAAATAGGTTAGGTATAAAATTTAGCCCTGTGTGTAAACAATTGCATGTGATGACGCATCAAATACGATTCGCAATTTGCTTGTAGTTTTATCTCAATACGTATTACTGCTCTTATGTGGTAGATAAAAAATATTATGCTTTAGATTTTCTTCTTCAAATGGAACGCGTTCTATGATTTTCTCAGAAAGATAATTATTTACAACTAATTTGTAATCCTCAAATAAGGAACTGTCATTTTTAAAACGTGATCTTAACTTTAGAAATCTTTTCCTAGCAATTTCTTCATTATTTTCTAACAATGTTTTCATGTTAGGTTTCCAAGGGAATTTAACTTTATACCGCTTATTTTGGTATGAAATTCCCGCTTCAAATTAAGACATTATATCTATATTTTCCTCATCAGACACCTCTCTCTCTGCTTCTATTCCTAAATTCTCTAAAATCCAAAATTCACTAAGCAGGTTTGAAATATTGGATTCATTAACAATAACACTCATTGTTACAAGTTCCTCAGAATCTGTACTCTGCCCTTGTAAAGACCACCTGAATAATGTTTCGACTGTCATAAGATTTTTGTTTAGACGCGTAATTCTACCTGTAACTACTTGATAATAATAGTCCGCACCAATAAGAATTGATTATCGTTAAATTCATAAGGATCGGTTAATTGTACATTTTTTAAATATCTAAATTTTTTATCAATATTTCTATCAGGAGTCGGTAAATTCGTGATAGAAATATGTTCTGTCTCTACTGCTTCTATTTCAAAGCACAAATTTGGATCATCCCTGTTTTTCAATTTTATTTTAACTATAAAGTTTTTTTTTCAGTTTCTTTAGCACCAAATGTGCAAATGGAAAGGTTTTCTTTTCTAAGAATTGGAAAGTTAAAATTCCTCAGAAGTACTCTTTAAAATGAAACTTCTCTGTGAACCATTATCTAAAAATAATCTAACAACTTCTTGTTCACTTTTGTCATCCGTTAATACGGCGCATGTTTGTAATAATGCACTATTTACTTCTGTTTTAAATGCTGCTGAAACTATATTATCAGTGTCCCCTTTCGGAGACAAATAGTCCTCATGTCGATTTCGAAAACATATTGAGAAATGGTGGGACCCATTACAAATAGAACACAATTCCCTTTTTACACATTCCATTGCTCTATGACTGGGCGACAAACACAAATAACAACACACTTTTTTTCTTAAAATTTCTCGCTTTTCATTGGCACTAAAAGAACGGCAAGCGTCGAGTTCATGACCTTTGTTGCAGTATAAACATTTTCGGCTTCTAAGTTTTACTTTCTCCAAAAGGGTGGGAAATGAATGTGGTTGGAAATGTACTCTATTTGGGGGTGGCTTCATGCGTTGTCCGGAGAAATAGGAGCCTTTTTTTTGTTCTGTCTTGCGGTGGAGGGGAATAATGACATAGTTTATGATTGTTTATTTGAGAAGCTCGTTCCCTACTACGGATTTCCAAGTGCAGGAACCGTAAAAGAGCACTGAGGTCAAACCCTTCGTCCCTTTGAGAACGATTGAATTCCAAAACGAGTTCCGAGGGTATCTGTTTCAACAGGATGGGTGTTAATAAGTTTGAGTAGGATCCTCCTTTAACTCCTAAATTTCCAAGACTCCTTATTTGCGTTTCTGCTCTATCGTACAAATTTCTTAAGCCCACAATATCAGTAGGGTTTCTAACAGCAAATTTAATAAATTGCTCAAATGAGCATTAATTAACATGTTTTTATTTCCAAATCTATCTCTTAATAAATCAAGAGCTCTATCATAATTATCATCAGAAATTGGAAATCCATTAATGCAAGCAAGCGCATTACCACATAAATATGATTTTAAATAATTAAATTTATCAACTTTGCTTAGTCTATTGTTATTATGAATAGAGCTTTCAAATAAATTATAAAAATCTAACCATTCAGAATAATTTCCAGAATACTTATTTATATGCAATTTAGGTAAATTTATGTTCATACATTCAAAACTATTGGAATCAATAACTTGGATATTTCGAGAAACTGTATCAACCTGGATAGAGTCAGAATTTATTCTCCTAATTTTTGAAGAAAGCTTCGTTTTCCAAAATATAATCTACTATTTAATTTCTTCCGAAGCTTCTATATCTTCAGTAATAGTGTCAACAGACAAACGATCTTCAATTAGTGTATTTAATAAACTTAAGTTACTTTCTTTATCATTTAATTGCTCTAAAAAAGCTTCAAATTGATCAACAGGTTCATTTTAATTGTTGATCTTTCCTTCAATTTTATTTATCAATTTTGTCAACTAAGAATGTACCGCAGTACGCTTCTTTTTAAATTTTGCGAGATCTTCTGACATTTTAATCTTCTATTCAGGTGTAATTCAGTTTCAATAAAAATTCGGCTTACCTGAATTCACTCTCGACGATGATATTTCTACTTTTTGGTCGAGGCTACCAAAATGATTCTTTCATCAATTTCCGATTCACAGGCCATTGCACCAATGATACGATCATCGGTGGTTCAGTTCATCAGTTAATCAGTGGTAGAATGCTTTTATATCAATCAACGCTCATATCATCACAATCATGACTCAATTTAATTCAATAAATCATCGAAGACAAGTGTAAGACTAAATAATAAGTTTAATGGAATATGGAGTGCGTCTGCACTCAGTCACATACAGAAGATCTCTGGTGTCAACAAAGCATGTTTTTACAAGCAACGCCCTCTATACTGAGGGGGGTTCTACCACATATTTCAACATGTGTCCATATACATTTTAAATACAAATTACTCAAAACTAGTTTTAAAATATTAGTTACTTTTCAGTGAATGAATATTAATGTTGCACTGTTCAGCAAAATGAGGGCTTTGAGCAACGGACCTCATAATTTTGAACCACGGTAGTTACTTTTCAGAAATGAGTCTTAAAATATCTATAAATAGAGCAAACATTTATTTTAAAATTCAAAATGTTACAGCTAATTTTATTGCCAATGTAATGGTATTGTAACAAATTTTGTGTAATGAATGCTTAAAATAGTGTAAATAATTTTTATCTGGATGTGTTAATATGTTAATATTAGCTCGCATACCCGTTCTTCACATGGGTGGATTGAAAATAAAATAACAGAGATTGAAGGAAAAAGAATTTTTTTTAAGTGGTTAAATTCAAGTTTATTGCAATTGCAAATTAAACAAAAATATGTTTTTTTAACATATCTCTGCTCAACAAAAAATCAGATTTGCCAAATTTGAAATCTGTAGGTCTAATAGTTGAAAAAAGGGATTTTTTTAAAAATCTTTAATGACCCTGTAACATCCATGTGGGTTGACTTTTCAAAACTCTCTTATCAGATCTCTGCTCAGCAAAAGTTAAATGTTCCCTAAATTTCAAGTTTATTGGTTTAGTTATCCATAAAAAGGAATTTTTTTAATATAAAATGCCCTCGGAACCCCTCTTGAATGTCAATTTTTGAAAAATCCTCTCTTAGAGAAATCTTCACTCCATGAAAGAAACATGCCAGCTAAATTTCAAGTCTAGGTTTAATAGTTCGAAGAAACAAAGTTCACTTTTATATATAACATTCCTTTTAACCCTTGCAATCCCCTTGAAGGTACAATTTTCGTAAAAGCCTCTTTTGTAGCAGTTCTCCACTCCTTGAAAGGAATATATAAGCCAAATTTCAAATCTGCAGGTCTAATACTTAAAAAATACGAATAGTTAATCTATGTTGTTGTCGTTTCTTATCCCACTTGAGTGATAGAAACATTTAGATCAAATATTTATAATAGCACTTAACCCATTGCAAATCTTTTTTGGGGGTCGATTTTGGCAAAACACTTTCTTAATTGATCTCTACTCCATGAAAAGAACATGCCTACCAAATTTCTAGTCTGAAGGTCTAATAGTTCAAAGATGGTAATATTTATTTATAATGCCCCATTAACCCTCTTGTGTGTGCTGCATTATTTTACCAAAGTAGGTTCAAAAATTGCGAATTTTTTAATTTCATATATCAAACGTACATATTAAATCTACATTTTAGAATAAAAATGTACAAAAAAAATGTTGCAAAAGAGTTTTTATTTTAAAATATAGAATTAGATCATAAAAATATAAACAGGAACAGCATGGTTACACAGCTAAATAGTAGGGAAAAGTGCATACACGTGGAAGTCTGGGTTGCGCAAATTTAGCTACAACTACCTTGCCAATGGAAATCGCAGGATCCACAGTGAGAGGGTTAACCCCTCGCAACCTCCCGTGGGAGGTCTATTTTCGAAAAATCTCTTTGGTAATGGATCATTACTCTACGAAAGGAAAATGTCTGCCAAATTTAAGGTCTGTAGGTCTTATAGTTCAAAAATAGGAAGATTCTTCAGTATATATATATAATGGCACTTAACCCTTCACAATCAACCTTAATTGTCGATTTTTGCAAAGCCATTTATTAGCGGATCTTTACACCATGAAAGGAGTATGTCTGCCAAATTTCAAGTCTGTAGGTCTAATAATCCCAAAACAGGAATATATTTATCTATAAGGCTCCTTAAGGGTCAATTTTCCCTAAAACCATTTTGTAGCGGGTATTTACTCCATAAAAGGAATCTGCTTACCAAATTTCAAGGCCATTCCTTACATTAAAATGATGCATCAAACAGATTAAAAATGGAAATAATTATCTTGCTCATTAATCCCTTGCAACATAACTTAAGGGTTGATTTTCACTAAAACCATTTTGTAGCGGGTATCTACTCCATAAAAGAAATTTGCTTGTTAATTTTCAAGACTGTACATCTAATAATTTAAAAATAGAAATAATTATCTATAATGCCCCTTAATCCCCCTGTGACACCACTTTGCCATCTATCAGAATATAAGTTATACAAACTCAGAAACTTTCACGGGCATGTGTTCAACCAATTCTCAAAGTTTCATCGCAATCAGCTGAACGGTTTAGGAAGACATTAATTAAAGACATACAGACACACAAACATTAATTTTTATTTATATAGAGTGTACTCTGTTGTATTTATTTTATGCTGAAGTTGTAGTATTTGCAAGCAATGCCATTCCTTACATTATAATGGTGATTCAATGGAGACTTGATGAAATGTTGGTGATAAAGTCAAGTTCGCATCTTTTTTGGCATGTTGGTGACCATATGGATACCTCTGGAAATTACTTGAGAAACCTATTAATATCATTATCTATGACATAAATGGATTTTTTGAAAAAAAATCTGTATAGATTTTAAATAGAGTGTCACTCGCCGAAACTGAGTTAGTATTGTCTTGACCATTGACGAGTCGACCAGGGATTAGTTTGCCTGTTGAATAGATTCAGCGATTGCTTGCGAATACATTATGTATTTGTATTTCTAGACACTGATAGTTGTGTCTGAGTTCTGTAGAAGGTGTGAAGACCTTCTGGGATTTATTTTTCAAATTTTACTGTTGTATCTTGCAATTCTTAGGATTTTTTTTCAGCAGTAAATTTTCGTTGCTCCTGAAGAACTATTCTGCTTTTTGAGACAGATAGTATAAAATTCTGAAACCCTGATCTACATAACAGAACTAGTATGATTCATTTATCAGTGTTATGAAAGTTGATCACTGCTTTCTTACTTTTCTCTAAATACATTTTTATATTTATCTAAATTTTAAAAAGGAAACAAAATTAATTTTTTATGAGGATATTGTGCAACAGTTAAAAAAATATATAAATATACATATTTTAGGGACTCTTTTATTAAACAAAATGTTAAAAAAACATCATTGGGGCTATCTTAATATAAACATTAAATGCATCTTATGCAGAAAGAACAATAATATTTAATTTACCTGGTGGTTCAGTCAGATGTATTTGCATAACAGTGATCAAAGATGCATCTAAATAATCATTTTCAGGTTCTTTAGTGTAAAGAATTTCAACAGGATATGTACGTCCAGGAATGGTAAAAATAGGCTGGAGGAAAAGTAATCAATTATAGAGATGAAAATAAAAATATAATTGATAATTATACCAAAAGAAAAAAAATTCCTAAATTTAACTAAGAATTTCATGTATAACTTAATACTAATTTTTAAATAGAGTTTCCTTTATATATACTAGTTCCTTTTATTTATACATACTGAAAGATTAAATGTAATTAAAACCAGAGAGATTAGAATTTGTCATTAGAATATCCCCCAAAATGAATAAAAATTGCCTTTTCAGCAAATAAGTACATAAATCAATAAATAAAAGAAAAGATGCTAAATTATTTTTAATTAAATGATCAAAAGAATTATATTTTGAAGTAAAAATTATTTATACATTTATATTTGAAATATAAATATTTATTTCTGAATCAAAAGTGACTTTAAAAAAATGTAAATGATATATAGCACGCTTAAGCAATTTTAGAATACAACATTAGTAAACCATCAGATTAACAAAGACATCAGGTATAAATTGTGTGGTATGAGAGGGCAGTTCATTTTCTAACAAGATGCAAGATAACCGTGCAATTCAATGTGTAGAAATTTTTAATAAGCAGAAGTACAGCATGCTCTGGTTTTTCTCAGATGAAAACTTTTGATCAAGATCAAAAGGCGCTCAGGAGAAATAACAGGTGGTTCAGCACAACACTAACTGAGGTCCTCTCTCAGTTATCCACACCAAGTTTCCATCATCTGTGATGATCTTGGGGATGATGAGCAATGAGGACCATTTCAAGCTGCTTTATGCCATCCTACAAGGGCTTAAGGTGAATATTGCTACCTATACTGAGCCACTGGACACTACTATCAGAGCCTAGGTCAGAGAGATGTTTCAGCAAAAAATGTATATGTTCCAGCATTGGTCAAGAACAAGAATCTTTATGATTACATGGCTTATTAACTCTCCAGATTAGAGACCCTAGACTACTAAATCTAGGATGTTGAGAGGAAGATCAACAAGAAACCTTGCAATACAAAAGAGGTCATTGAAAGCTAGCATCATAACAGCTATAGCAAACATGAGTAAGGATCACCAGATCTAGGTATTCCTTCATTTTTGAAATTGCATTGAAGCTGAAGTTAATTTTACTAAAACTTTTCAACCACAACTTTTTGTAAAATTCTGTAGCAATGCAACTGGCTTATCTATTAAAAATATTTTTTTGCAAACTATCATTTTGCACTTAAGAATATCTCATGCAGAGTATATATATTGCACAAGCAATAGAAAAGCAGTAATTAATTTTGTGAATGTTGCAGACATTGCTTATTAATTCAGCAAATGTACAGCCAAAGATGCATTATTTTTCCAAACATGCTTGAAAAATGATTTTGTAAGCACATATAGGCCTAAAAGTTTCAAATAAACACAAAATAAAATATATACAAAATATTAATACATGGAACTGTAAAAATTCTTACTGCTTCAAAAAAATATTGTGAGAATTTAACAGCATCCAAGGTAGCAGACGTAACAATGAGTTTCAATTCTGGTCTTCTCTTCACAGCCTGAAAGGTACATAATACACAAAAATGTTGTATTATTGAATTGTATTATATTAAGAAGAAGAAAAGTTTCTTTACTTTTTACTAAGCAAACTATTTCTAGTTATAGCATAAATAAAACAATACATTTAAATAAGAAAGATAAATTTCAAGTCTAAAGCTTTGTTAAAATTTGTAAAATATACGGAATATATGAATGTAAAATATCTTATAACATAGGAAATATTAACATTCGAAATAAAAAATTACAAACAGGAAATATTTTTGTGTAGACAGTTTTTATATTTTCATATACAGAACAAAAATATGTGTAGACAGTTGTTATATTTTCATATACAGAACAAAAATATCAGTTCAAGTGCATCATCATCTATGCATTCCATATATCAAAAGAAAAAAAACCCTGTATGCAAAATTTACATTCAATATATATAAAGAATAATGTTTCATATTTATAAAGAGTGTGTTGTGCTCTATAATAATCTAGAGCCAGTGATTCTTTTCTTGGCTATATTTGTACGAATAAACAAATTATTAACCATTTAATTATTCAAGTTTGGCTATCAGACTGAGATCTGGATAAAAGTATTAATATACGAGAGAACAATGGTACATCAAGCAAGGTGGAGGCTAAGAGATTACTATTAAATAATTTACATCTCATTTTTATTCAAACAGACCAAATGGTATCTTCATGAGCAACAGCTGAGCTTCACCCACTCTGACCATGTGTTTCATATGATGTGCATTTGTATTTGTTTTTATAAAATATGCACATAACTTTTTAATTTTTAGGAAATTATAAATTTTTTTTAAATTCCAAATTATTCCTTAGCATATCAATAGATGTAGTAATCCAACCAAATTACTCAGAATTAATGTAAATCAATTTATATGGATGATTACATAAAAGATGAAACTCTATTTGTTAACATTCTTTTTATCAGCTCAAACTACCATATAGCAAACAGCCTTGGTATCACTTTGGATGCAGATCTTAAATCTGGAATGTTGCATCTTATTTTGTTATATTACAGTGTATTGTACTTTTAAACTAAATAAGTTATTGGCTGTGTTTTTTGAAAGTGTTTGCATTTTAATTTATTAAATTTTAACTTTTGTTTCCAAGTCTGTATTTGAGTACAAACGATGACCTCTTTCACCATTAACTACAGAGTTATTAAAAGATAAAACTTAAAAAAGAAAACATTTATTATTACTAAGAGGGGTAAAAATGTGTATTTTTAACATGAAACAAAAGTTGCACACTGTACATTTTTCAGCAAACCGAAGAGAACATCAGTGTGAATTGTCCTTTCATGAGCTTCATCCAGCATAACCACAGCATAGCTCTTGAGATCAGGATCCACCAAACATTCTCGGAGCAACATACCATCTGTCATGTACTTGATGACAGTCTCTTGACTAGTACAATCTTCAAAACGAATGGTGTAGCCCACCTATTAGAAAGATGGGACGATGTAGCAACATAAAATTTACAGATTAAAATATGTTTTCAAAACTTATTTTTGGTACTGTTGTACCACTGCAATTGCAATAGTGAAGTTAAACGATTTTCTTTAGAGAAGAGGGATGATTTATGAAGAAAACTTTGTTTATTACATGCATACATTAACTCAACTATATATTAATCATATTTAAATTTATTTAAAAAAATTTTTACTTTTTATGTGGTATTTTGTACTGTTTTTTTAGCATGGAGGTTTCAATATACTTAAGAGTAACTTGTGTAATTTGTATAAATTGTACAGCTGTAGTAAAGTAAATCTTTTTTAACTGATTGCTTCTTCTAATTCCAAATACGTTAATTATAGTTTTTAATAATGCATTTCCAAAATGTTTTTTAGTTGGAAAATTCCACAACATTTTAGGACATTTTGAATAAAATGAAAATAGGCAGGGAAAAAATATTGAGACATGGAAGTCATATATGAACAAAAATTTCAAAGCTGTTCATTGAAACTCAATTAGAAATTAAATGTATGGTTGACACGAAGTCCTGAAATTTGTTGTTAAATGCAAGTAGCATATTTTTATAACATAACCTTTTTTTTTTATAAAATTTAAAACTAAAAGTTTGTTCCTTGCAATTTTTTACTAATACTCATAAAATGTACTCCTCTTTCTGAATGATGAATACATTGTTTTAACTATTTTATGGACTAAGCAAATAATATCCACACACACATTTTAAGTTAAACTCCAATATTAGTAAACAAGTTACACACACAATCTGTTCTCCATAACGCAATTCCTCAGTTTCATGACATGTTTCAAATGTATCGTGATACAAACACAGCTTAATATTTTTTCATATAAAAACAATATAAAAAAAATTAAGTCAATTCCTACTTTGAATGGATGAATAGAAAGTATTTTTTATTATGGACTGAAAATTTGAACTAGACATATATATAAGTGAAGTCCAATGGCTGAGTGGTTAGTGCATTACACTTCCACGCCACAAGTCCGAAGTTCAAATCCCAGGTTGGGCAAGGTTAACTTAGCTTTTCATCCCTTCGGTGGGTCGATAAATGAGTACCAAGCTTGCTTCAGAACTTAACACTGGGGGTTTCTGCATTAGACAGATTACCTGACCGGAACATCTGCTCATGTACCTCAGGGCCCAAGTTCGTGTATACTGAGTTGGGCATAGTAGGCCTTGGCCCTCTTGGGCTGGTCATGCCACTGAGTTAAGTTATAAATATAAATATAAAGATATATATATAAGAGAGTGAGCTAATAATAGGAATTGAAAAAAGAGAATGATTTGTCTATATTGTTGTAACAATGCACACCCGGTTTGGCTGAAAACTGGTTTTCGACGCTAACTTTTGTCATTGTTTAAACAGTTACATTGTTACAACAATGGAGACAAAACTAAGTTGGCATCGAAAACCAGTAATTCATTTAATTAATTAACGGGTAATTAATGAATTCATAGCTGAAAAAATTGTATTAACATCAAGTGTCATCCACAAGTTTAAAAAAAATTATTCGAACTTGATTGGATGCATAGAAAGTATTTTATTAATGATTGAAAATTTGAACAAGATATATAAATGTTGTTGTTGCTAAAGCCACCTATCTGACGTAGTCAGATCAAGGCCTACGAAATTCATCATGGCAAGGGGCTAGATGAACGCCTGTCTTTGGCTGTAGCCTTGAGCACCATACAGGTGACAGTACGATTTAGCTCGGTTCCACTATATAAATGTATATATATAGAGAGAGAGTGAGCTAATAGAAGGAATTAAATAATAAAGATAATCTACATCTTTACGACTGTATTTTTTCTATTTATTACTCTTATATATTTTATGTTAAAATATTTAATTACAAATATAAAAATATATGTTAGAAAATTTAGGAGAATGTCCACAAACTCAATTTATATTTTAAACTGTACATTTGTAAATAAATGAAATATGAAGCAAATTTTAAGCA
The DNA here is from genome assembly GCA_019973935.1 of Trichonephila clavipes. Lineage (NCBI taxonomy): Eukaryota > Metazoa > Arthropoda > Arachnida > Araneae > Nephilidae > Trichonephila > Trichonephila clavipes. The sequence continues at coordinate 447,942 of BMAU01018603.1, forward strand.
AAAAGTAAATACAGAACATTTAAGCGGTTCAGCTCAGGACCAAAACAGCATTTGTTATGAATAAAATTAAAAAAGACAAAAGAAAATTTTAAAACTTATGTATTCTAAGCCGTAATAATTCAAAATACAAAAATAAAAATTAAAGTCATAGAAACTCACTTCTTGCCCCAGACGGCAACCAAACTCTTCAGCAACTCTCTTGGCAACAGACATGGCAGCAACACGCCTGGGCTGTGTGCAGCCAATCTTCCCTCTAGCAGTGAAGCCTGCCTCAGAAAGATACTGAGTCATCTGAGTAGTCTTTCCTGATCCTGTTTCACCAATCACAATCAGGATTTGATTGTCAGTAACAGCCTAAATATCACAAAGTATAAATTATATTTGATTTATTTAATGTCTGTTGCAGTTAATAAACTAAGTTTCTACAAGTTTTTGATTAAGTACTTATTTTATACAATAAATAGAAATTTTAGTTTTGTTCATTTTTAAGAGCAATCAGTATTATTTTATCAAAGGTTCTCAATCTTTACAAGAAAATCTGCACTAAATTATAGTTTTTCTACAGTATAAACTCAAATATTGTAACATATTTATATTTATAAAATTCCATTTCTGCCCCCAAGAATTTTTAAGAAACACAAGGAATTTTTTTATTCATTTCTAAAATTATTTCTTAATCCTCTTATTTTGACTGTATTCAAAATTTTCTTTATCCCTAAACAAAACACATTCATTGACAAAACTTTAACCTTTCTAAAAACAATATTTTTTGGAAGAGATCAACATTATTTACACAAATATAAATTAAGTACTTTTTTAACAAAATCATGGCTATTAATATGTTAACATTTAAAGCTTCAAAATGAATTTAAGTTTCTGCAAAAGGGAGAATTATAAAACTTCAAAACTATGTAAACAAATGGTAATTATATATATATATATATATATATATATATATATATATATATATATTTCTCTAATGGGGCTGCGGATTCGCATGTTTACCTTTGCAGACCTATTACATTCTCCAGGTGTGGGGATCACTTTTTAGTGTGACACAGTATAGGCGATCTCAATTGCCACAAATAATTTTGACAACCAGTTTTCTCCCCAGAGGAAAGCACCTGAGTTCTGACAATGCAAAATTGTACTTAGGAATTTAATTTTGCAGAGTACCCAAGCCAAACAGGTACTCAATTGATTTTTTACGTGCTGCATAATTATATGACATGGACACTATCAATTTTCTGCATCATGAAAATCCACCAACTTTGGACAGGGTCGAACCTGCAACCATAGGTGCAGAAGGTTAGCAACAAACCACCACCACGCCACCTAGCTGGCGGTAATTATATAAAAAAAATGCTAAATTAATCAGGATGAAAAATATGGTTTCATAAAGTAACCTTTTATTAATAAGGAAACTTGATGGATGAAAATTTTAAAAGTTGTATAAGTTACCTTGCAAGTAATACAACTAACACTTTAAATTTTTTTTTTTACTTTTTCATTTAAATCTGGATTTTTAAGGATAGTTTTAAAAAATAAGAACTAAATTTTAAAGGACAGGGACATTGATTCATCTGATTAATATTACAAAAGGTTCAAGCAACAGCCAGTTTTATTGGTAGGATAAGAAAAGAAAGTTATTTGAATATGTGTGTGTAATCTTTATTACTTAATTTCTTTCATAACATGCAAAATTTGTTAAAACTTGGTTTGTTTGTTCATGAATTCAAACCTCCTTAATCTAGGAAAAGACTGTGGACTGTATCATCCACTAGCATGATGAAAGTTAACATGTGTAACAAATAATGTAAAATTTTTTTTTCTTAAGTCAATTCCTTCTTTAAAAAGACATAGTGGTGCCTTCTGATGCATCCAGTTCAGAAACAATGCAGAATAAATTTAAAATTTAAAAAATGAAATTTAATTAATGAATTAATATTTGAAAAAAATGTATTAACGTCAGGTGTCATCCACTACAAAATTTTAAAAAATGTATTTGAACTTGAATAGAAGAACAGAAAGTATTTTATTGATTGAAAATTTGAACAAGATATAAATAAATATATATAGGGAGAGAGTGAACAAACAGTAGGAATTCAAAAGAGAGAATGTTATACTTTTATAAGATCATCTTTCAGTTTATAGATGGGAAGACTCTGCCTTTGCTCCAAAATTGTGAGCTGTGTTTTTTTACCATAGGATGCTTTAGAGCCTCCACTGATGTGCTTCTTCCACTCTGGGAGGTCTTGGGTTGATAACCCAATGCCACGCATGTTGGCAGCTAGGGTTCGGCCTTCCGCTAAACAAAATTTTTTTAAAAAATTAATAACACTTAAATTACAATTATCATAGGTAATGCATTTGAAAATTAATTTAAGCCAACTGAAAGAAATATTCAAATATAGGCCTTCACTAAAAATTGTAAACATTTTAAACATTAGGGGAGTGCTATGAGAATTTAAAAAATAATTTTAATTATTCCAAATCATACATGTAAATTATTTAAAAAATTGTAGTATAAATAGTAAATTTTTCCTGAAAATCCTGATCACATTGGACTAGTAAGATAAAAATTTTAAGATGAATCATATTTCTAAAAGAAATTCTAAATTAAACAGTTGTTTCAAAACATTTGTATAAAACAATACCCAAATGCTGCATTGCTACTTTTATGTATACATATATATTGATCCTTTCTAATACTTGCCACTTGAGAGGATAGATAAAATATATATAATAAATTAAATGTATGAACTTTAAAGTTATATTATGATTTCTACAATATTTACATCAAAAATTGTGATTCTTCAACTCTAATTTTGCATTATAAATCTAAACCCTTTAGTAAAAAAGTGTGATACATGGAAGATAAAAATCATTGAATATATCTTATTTTGAATAGTGCAATATCATTTTTAAAATATTAGTAAATCACTAATGGACTAAATTAGAAAATTATATATTTAACTTCATAGATTCACTTAAGGTTTTTTAAAATGACATTTGATCACAGAATTCAGAAAAAAAGAAAAATTTAGATGACTTTTTATAAACCATTAAAATTATTACTGTCTGAATCTTCTTTTTTCCATTCCTTTTTATGATGCACTTATAAAAAGAAAAACTTTAAAAAAGTGATATTTAAAATAAATTTGGGATACAGGACCTAAAAACAGAAACAAAGGTACATAAAAACAGGATAGTTTTGACAGAAATGAAAAAATAGGAACCAAAAATTAAGACGTGGAAGAATATTAAGAAATGAGTTTGATTGATTGTTTGCTATTGTTGCACTATGAAGGAATACAAGAGCTATTGAAATCTTGCTTAAGGATATCACTCCCAACTCACTATCTAAGCTTTCACATGCCTCACATGTGAGGAAACTTAGCAGCAAGAGATTTAACATGACAAAGCACAAATCCCACACCTCAAAAGATTCTACATACAACACTTTAGTAGCACAAGGGCTCAAACCTGACTCAAGAAAAACAAAATCAGGCCCAAGTTAACAACCCTGATCATTCAGCTAACACAGCCACTGTAAAAAAAAAGAGATCCTGTGAATAAGAATATGCAATTTCATACCCTTACCCTGATATGTTAGGAAGAGAACAATAATGAAAATAAGATCCCTCAGCTACATACCATCAGGCAATGGATCAATCCAGTGCTTATTTAGACCAGCAGGTATGGAGTCCATCTCTGCCTCTCGCTGCTGCTGCTTTTGTTCTCGGCGTTCTTTAGCTAGTGCCGATTGCATCATGGCTGCCTGTGCCAGGGAGCCATCAGGATTCTAAAAGTATGAAATGAAGCATGAGAAATGTTGTTCTACAATAAAAAGATAACATCAAAGCATCTTATCTTAAATGACATTACAATAAAAATGTCAATTTTATCAGATTTCTTGGGGTAATTTCAATATTTACCTATAATAAAGAACATATAGGGGGAGGAGACTTTTTAAAAGTTACATTTAAAAATAAACAGATGAAAATTTCTAACTGAATACATATCAGACAAAAATAAATCAATGAAAAAATAGCTACCAGTGAAATGAGAAATATATAAAATAAAATAAAAGACTTATATTGCATACTTTTACAATTATTTACCTTTCAGAATCAAATAACAATATATTCTACTATAAATATTTCTTGAATAATATGATTTCTGAAACAAAACTGCACATTGATTCCTCTTAATATTACCAGCAGAAATAAAAACAAAATATACATTTAGAATGCATTCCTATAAGTATTTTTTAGCAAATTAATTCCAGAGCTCTGAGGGTTCAAAGAACAAAACTCACAGAACTGGAACTTCAGAATTATATGATTAATATTAAAAGATAACTTAAAACATGGAAAAGAAAATATTTTAAAGATGAAGTGTTCCAAATAAAAAATGTACGGTTCCCCACCATTTCTAGCAAAAGGTTTTCTTGTATACAAAAAAAAGAAGAAAACCCTTAAAGTAATATGGCAAAATTAAAATAAAAATATCCTTAAATAATATGACTTACCTTCATAATCCTAACAGGACTCAGATCCTGCATGTTAGCTCTTCCATGGCCAGACAAAAAAGCAGGTTCATCTTCTACCAGTTCAATTTCAATATCCTCATCTAAAAAGCATAACGTATTGGTTTAATTTATAACACCGGAAGTAAAATAAAGCAAAATATGTAGGGTCATTATCATTGTTACTAACCATCATCTTCTTCTTTAGGTAACATTCCAGTTGTTTCATCAAAATCAGGCAGCTCAGATTTATCAATACAATTTGCAGCAAGCATCTGCAAACATGAGTTAGAAGTAAATATAAGCTATCAAAATTAAAATTTTGAAACAAATACAGAAGAAAATGTGTCTTCTAATAGAAAAGTGTAATATTTTTTAAACTAATTCTCAAAAGGTGGTATGCTTTTAATTCTTTAATAGAAAAAATTTAGGAAATTAAGAAAATCCATTTTCTTTACAAGAAATGATTTTTTATGCATTAAACGATAATTTTTTAAATACATTTAAATATAGAGTAAGGTCACAGTTAATTACATAGTCAATATGTTAATGATACAAAAAATATAACATACTGACACAAAACTATACCGTCTGACATGAGATCTACATGCCTTAAATATTTTAATAAAATAAGAAGTTGGAACTTTGATGTATATTTGTATAATATAAAAAGAGGAGTTGACAATGCAGCCAAGACTAATGTTATCTTCAACTTTTCAACACCTAAAATCAGTACTTTAAATAAATTTAAATCAGAAGTTCATAAGAAATAAACTTTCTAAACACTGAGATTACATCCCAAACATATATATTTTTTGCTTATAAAAATCTTAGATGTGGCTTATTTCCAGATACTCTTTGTAAAAATTTTCAGCTTATCTTCAATCCTTGAAATAAGAAGCTAGGAGATGTTTTATTTCATGAATTACAAATAGTTTAAAGAATGAAATAAAAATACCTGCTTTATTTCCCATCTTTCTGGAGAAGAAATACGCTGAACATGTCTCCTAGTGTCTACGTCACTGTCATCCACTTTAGAGATGAGTGGCAGGCTTGAAGGTCGATCTGGATTACGGAGAATATCTTCTGTTGTGAGTCTCCGCATGGAGTCTGGTTTAGCAACAGCTGGATTCAAATCCTCTCCTGTTTCTTGATTCACATCCTGGATATTAATAAAAATAAATCAGTCTAGAATCACTTATAAATTTTTAGTAATTTTTGTATGGTTAGTTTTCTTTATGAATCAAATTAGTTTCATTGATACTACGTTTTCTGTTAGGTTTAAAAACCCAGAACAAAATAAATGATAGTAAACATGGAAAGCAAAATATGCATGGAATACTCACAACTAACATACTGGACCTAGGACTTCAGGTAGTACAATTAAGAACAGATTATATTTAATGCAACAGCATACACTAAATAATTCTTCCTTGTGCACAGTTATAAACAATTTCATAAACTTATTGAGAGCTTTTCCTTTATCAGGAGATAGATAAAAAGATAGCATGTAAACATTTTTATCAATAATTTTCTCCTTTATTGTCATACTTGAAGTAGAAACAAACAAAAGATAACAAAAAAATATTAATATGATTTTCCAAATATTACATATAATTTTTAAACATTTTCATCTAAATAATGATTCTAATCATAGAAGAATGAATCCATACTTTTGAAATGCACTGCCATCTAAAAGTCAAGGCAAACTGTCCCTTTATGTTCAGTGTAAAAAAAAAGGAATTCAACATAATGCTGGATTCACAAATACAGAATTACACTTCCTTGCAAAATTCTCCATTCCTTTAAAAGCCTAAGATTTTTTATGATAAAAAAAAATTAATGGATTTTAGTAAGGAATCCACATTAGCACCACTATCCATATTGTATTCATTAAGTTAGCAAACACTACCCATATATGTAGAAAAATCCTCATAAAAACTCAATTAACTTAAGGTCGAAAATTGAGCTGTTATTCCCCTTACTCCAAACTCTAATTCTCAAAACATTCATCAATAAGCCTACACAGTGAAATCAGGTATCACCATTTCTGAGACAAATTCAGATTTCATATCCAACATTTCTTTCTTGATAATTCTCAGGAATCAAAATTTCTTCATGGAATACATGTAGGTTAGTGGAATCATCTACAGAGATTCTAGCCCAAATTACGATTTCTCCTTTTTTCTAGGACTGTGTCATACTTGTAGAAGAAACAAACAAAAGATAGCCAATATATGTATATATTATTAATGATTTTCCACCACCAACAATGTTATGTATTTAATTATATCTAATTTCTTGCTTTCCCTAAATCAATACATGACCTGAATCACTCTCCAAAATATAGTGGGACTTCGTTTGTGAAGAATATAGACATCAGTGTCTGAAGCACAATAGTGGTCCTTTCTTTTAAGCCAAAACAGAAAAAAAGCAATCAAATAGAACATAAAAACTGCGCACATTGTAGGTGTCTCAGAACTAGTTTTATTGAAACTGTATTGCTGGATTAAATTGATGCCAAAGTCAATATTTTTTGTTTTTGTATCAGCAGACAATACATATTTTTAGCAGCATCAGCATGAAATAATCCCATTTCCTTCCATCCAACTGACCAATATCTTAACTAATCAAGTATAAATGACATGGTTAACAATATATTAGTACAAACTGAAAATTGACAAATACAAAAAATTACACATAAAATATTTTAAAATTATATATATAGCCACCCATCCAGTATAGTGGTTAGTGACGTTGACAACTGTGCTGTAGAGCCTGAGTTTGAATCCTGAAAAAGGGATGGATGTTTGTAAATATATAGTGCTTTGCACCATGAGGGTACTCTAAATAGCCATCAAGTCCTAAGTCCTCTAGTGAGGTTGATGGAAGGGGAAAAGAGGTGCGACACTCTGATCATACCCAGGGCATTCTCCCCCAAAACTGGGGTGGAACCATTCTAAATTGTACTGTCATCTGTAAAGTGCTCAAAGTTCCGTCATAGACAGGTGTACATCTAGCCCTCCACCAAAATTAATTTTGTGGGCCTCAATCTGATGCCGTCAAACAGGTGGCATTACTAACAGCAAAATATATATAAAGTGATGGCCAAAATTGTGGATATTTTTAACATTGCTGTTTTTTGTATGTTTATAGAAAATGTTACATAGCACAAAATGCAAAGTTCTTTACATCATTTAAAGAGAATTTAATACTGAAATCAATACAAAAAACAAAATTCAATTACACTCAATAACAAAAAAAAAACAATGCACCAAGAAGGAATTGCTCAATTGTAATGAAATTTTGTATGCAAAGTTTCAACCGAACATGCAAATGGTTAAAATTTGGAGTCCAATGAATGAATAGTGGGAGCTACAGCACATCGGAACTGCGCACTCAGCAGGTGTCTATAAGAAGCGATTCTCAATCTGATGGTGAAAATTTCTGTTGCATTGAGATTTAGGATTCTTTTGAACAACTGAAAAATGCCTTGCACAGGATTTAAGCTCATTATGAGCAACTGTCAGAGTTTGAAACAGGTTGTATCATTGGACTGAAAGAGGGAGGTTGTGCAAATCTGAGAATCGCTCGTCACATGGGTCAAAATGGTGCGGCCATTAGAAGATGCTGGTGAGAATGGGTGGACAATGACAGATTTCAGCGTCATGATGGTAGCGGTCGACCTAGGGCCACAGCACTTGATTCATCATTATCAACCGTGTCAGACATACGACCTGCACACGAGTGTCTATCATGAACATTCACAGACGGCTGATAGAGCGAAATTTACGCTCGTACCCATCGCTACGCCACCTGCCACTCACTCCTGCACTCTGTTGAGCCACATTACAGTGGTGCTTGGCTGGATCAGGTTGGAATTATGATGATCAGGGGCATATAGTGTTTAGGGATGAATCTCGCTTCCAACTGTATCCTGATGATCATCAAATACGTGTCTGGAGACGGCCAGGGCAGGGTGCTGATTCTGCTTTCATTATTGCACGCCATACAGGGCCTCAACAAGGAGTTATGGTCTGGGGTGCCATTTCTTTTAAAGTTGAACCCCTTTGGTCATCATTAGAGGCACACTTACAGCACATCGGTACATTCACGGCATTCTGAGAACTGTTTTGATACTGTTCCTTTTACAGTACCCTGGCCTTATTTTTCAGCAAGATAATGTCAAACCAGATACCCCACATGTTGCTATGAACTGTCTTACAGCTTATCAAACACTCCTTTGGCCAGCCAGATCTCTCTCCAATCAAGTATGTCTGGGATATATATGATGGGAAGGCGATTGCATCTACCAGGGCACAGTGATGACCTGGCCCAACAATTAGAGCAAATTTGGCAAGAAATACCACAGGAGACCATCAGAGTGCTTTATCCCTCTTTATTATGTTGTGTAGCAACTTGCATCCAGGCTAGATGTAGGTCAACTCCTGATTGAACTCATTATTTTGTAACTATGTAACTCTGAAAAAAATCATTCAATTCTTCTGAAGTTTTAATCATTTTTTAATCTACACGTAATATTTCTACCCACCAATTTTTGTCTCTATCGGACAACTCGCTCTTGGTGTGTTTCTTTTTTTATTATAGAGTGTATTTGCAATGCAAAAAAAGTTATACTGCAATAACTATCGATACACATTAGATACTGATGATAGCAGTGCGTTATCAGTGCTTAGTTAGGTAGCCTTTATTTCTTATTACAGCTTCACATTGATATTTCATTGAACTGAAAATACTTTTAAGCTCTTCCTTCATTATTACATGATGCCAAGAAACAATTATATCATCAATTAGCTCCCTTTTATTTCATGGGGACTTTATTTGGGCAAGAGTTCTCAATAGGATTGAGGTCTGGACAACAATTCAATTATCTTAGAATGATACCAATCTTTTGATTACTTTACTGTGTGGCAAGGAGCAGAATCTTCCAAAAAATAAATGAAGCATTGATGGTAAATAGATCCCTGTTGGAAGGTAGAAGTTTGGGTTCTAGAATGGTTTCTATTATGTTTATGGGTTTCAAAATAACCAGCTGCATATTTACTTTGAAATTAGTTTAATCACAATATTCACAGCACAGTACCTACACTAATATCCAGATTCATTATATATAAATTCTAATAGTTGGTGTGGTATTTTTATACACGAAATGCTTTTGTTCGGTTACAGTTACAGTTATTATATAATCTTTAACAAGTTGCAGTTAAATACACCACAGTTTCAATGTAATTTCTGACATTCAGCGTCCCATCGATGATATGAAGGCAACCAATATCATCTGCTGATATGCATGACCAAATCATAAAACCATGTAGGTACTTAACAGAAAGCAGCCAGGATGAAGCATTTCTCCTATTCTACAGCTTGCATATTTTCAGCCATCAAGCAATAACAATCTTAATCTCATCTTTTCATATAACTTGTAACTACTAAACATTTGCCCAGTTAATGAGTTCCTTTGACCATTGTAGTCTTTTTTAGCACTGCTGTAAATTGAGATACATGGAATTTTACCTCTTAGTCTAACATCTGCTAATCTTCTACTGATTGTTTTTGAACAGATAGAAACACCAGCAACATTCAGATAACTTCTGATGACATTCTTTTTTCTTGTAAACATGGTATTTTTTTCTGTCATCAACAGATGTGGTGCACTTTTTTCAGCTTTTTCATTGAATTTGTCTCTTAAGATCTTAAACAATACTTTCAGTCCCCAGGTGTAGTTGTTAAATCACCCACCTGTCTTGCAATTTTAATATAGGAAATACGAATTTCTTGGCACACCTCTTTCCACATGTCCAATCTACTTTTATTTGATGCCATTGCTTCTTGACTAAATATCATTATTGTCCTGGCCAGGAAACAGTGCTGACCTCAATCCTATCAAAAACTTGTGGCACTACTTGAAAACTCTTGTCTGAATGAGAAACCCATGAAATAAAAAGGAACTAATTGAAGATATAATTGTTTTCTGGCATCATGTAACAACGAAGAAAGAGCTTAAAGCTCAATGAAACATCGATGTGAAGCTGTAATAAAAAATAAAGGTTACCACACTAAGCAATGATAACTCACTGCTATCGCCAGTCTCTAATGTATATGTATAGCTATTGCAGCATAACTTTTTTTGTATTGCAAATATTTGAATTTTGTTTTTTGAACTGGAGAATTCAGCATAAAACTCCCTTTAAAATGATATAAAAGACTTTGCATTTTGTGGAACATAACATTTTCTATAAGTATACAAATTTAAAAAGTGTCCACAATTTTGGCCACCACTGTATATATGAGGGCTATTTTTTAAGTAAGGTCCGTTGGCATGTATAGTTATAGTTATTTACAGTATATAAATTTATTTATGGTTGTACTTATTCAATTATTTGCCCTTTAATATCAATTTACAATTTCTTTTCGAATACAACATTTTTTTGAAATAGCTTTTTTCAACAACTGGATTTTAGTTTCCTTGGTTTAGCAACAGTGTATTTGCTTTCTTTCTTTGCACTTGAAAGTTTGAAACTACTTTGATTTGAATATTTTTTATTTTATTAATAATCTCTTAAAACATTTTTTTTTTGTTAAAATTTTCTTTGAATTATGTGCTTTTAATGTTTTTACACTAAGTTTATGGTTTTATAGCATTTAATTTTTCAAGTAGGAAGATGCATTGAATTTCCAGCTAAGCCTATTTTATATATATTTTTTCAATAACTTAATGAAATTTAATATACATTTTTGTTTTGCTTATATTTTATTTGATTATTCCAAACCATTTCTGGGTTTAGATTTAATTCTATTGTTTCCTTTTCAGCTTAAAAAAAATCTGATTTATTTTGTGTGAAGTCAATTGTATTCACATTGTAATTTCTATTTTGGTTTAAGGCAGCATCACATTTATTATTCTTTTTTGATTTTAACCTTTCTATGTTTACATTTGATTCTTCTGTACTGTTTTTGGTTTTAGATGTGTCACTTATTTTCCAGAATTTCTGATTTGTTTTGTGTGTGGTCAGTTTTCATGTTATAATAATCTTTTTAATCTCATAATAATTCTATAGTAAATTGGTTTAATGTACACTTTTATGGTTTTCAGTTGTTAATGTTGATTGTTTAGATGTTAGTTTAAATGCTGTAATTACTATTTTAGTTTAATGCTGTGCCATGTTTATATGTTATTCTAAACAATGTTCAAGTTGTTGAAATTTGGGAATGATACATTCCCTTGTCAAGTTGTACCAATTGACAGTGATGGCTCCTGTCTTTTCAGTTCGATTTCATTTTTGTTGTGTGTAACTCAGTTTTGTGGTTTGACAGACTGTTGTTCATTATATAATCAGCAACTGGGATAGATTTCAAATATTTACACATGATCATGAATTGAACAACTACCTATCCCACGAAGCATATAAAACTGCATGTTGAACTCTATGATTTACGCTCCACTTCTGAATTACAGGCTTCCTCTGAACTCTATTCTTGCTGTTTCCAGATTTTTCATAATGGACATCGCTTTGCTGTACTTTGGAAGCATTTTGAAACTGTTAAAAACCTAAAAAACTCAGTGGCAAAAACTTGAGTGATGAATGCTTTCATGCCTATGAGTTTGTTTCTTCTCATAATGAAGAAAGTGAAATTTTTGTAAGCAACATTAAAGTCATCAGAAATTCTTAAGCTGGAAAAGAATCAAATGCAAACATATAAATGTCAAAACGATAAAAGAATAATAAACATGACACAGCCTTAAACCAAAATAGAAAGTACAATGTGAATACAATTGACTTCACACAAAATGAATCACAAATTTTTAAGATGAAAAAGAAACAACAGAATTAAATATAAACCTAGAAACGGTTTGGAATAATCAAATAAAATATAAGCAAAACAAAAATGTATATTAAACTAATTTAATTTAGTTATTGAAAAATGTATAATAGATTTAGCTGGAAGACCGTGATGCATCTTTCTACCAGAATACAGTCTTAAAATAAAAGCTATAAAACCATAAACTTAAGTTATATAAATATTTAAAGTACATAAATCAAAGAAATTTAATGAAGAAAATTTTATCACAGATTAGTGCTGAAATAAAACCCCTTTTCACAAGAATTCATTTACACAGAACTTTAAAAAAAAAGAAGTTACTGATGAGTAAAATTTGGAAATTTTAATGTAAAAATTAAGCCCTAAGAAAAATTAAAATTTTAGTAAAAGCATTCGTGAACGCAAGTTTATTTGAAGCGAAGGGTCGATATTGTTTATTAACTTTATGTTGACTTTTTAAGAGTCAACTTTGCTAAACATCTGTACACCTTTTCGTACTTATCAGTTGTAAGGATCTCAGGTTTGCAGTTCCTGCTAAACTGAACGCTAGTGGACAATTCATCTGATGTTAATATCACAACACAGGTTATGAGCTCATTAATGTATAGTATAGAACTACCCAAATATCAGTACATTTCAGCGGTATTTATTGCCTACTTCCAACTGCATAGCATAACCACCTGGTCAAAAAAATCGGTACTTATGCATTATTGTAACCTATTGGCGGCATTATATAAAACAAAGCGCATGGTTGCTAATTCAGTGCGGATGACACATAACAAATCACGGTTGTCAACTTGGTGAGTTATTAATAGAGGGCAATTGTTGCAACTCTATTATTAACTCCTATGACATTTTGGTTCTAGCTTATTAACGCAAAATACTGGCGATATTACATAAAAAGCACATGGTTGCCAATTTAGCGCATACAACACATGTGAAATCAGGGTTGCTAAAGACGAGTTATTTTGAACATTGACATTGGGCAATAGTACCATCATTCCCTTCTGTTGAAAAAGAAAAGGTTACTGCTTTTCCTGATACTTACATATTAGAGTCACCACAGCCAAAGTAACACTTTTTTTCATCAAAATTTGACTGATTTTTTTTTTCATATAAAACACATAAGAATCTGTTTTGATATTGTGGTGCAAGTTTTGCTGAGGTGATGCCAATATGCAAGTACCCTTTTCCTTTATTGGCAAATTCCATGTTTTTCCATTGTAACAAAAAAGTAGAAAAATGTAACTAAAGAAAATGACAATTCAAACTAATTGGGATTAACAGAATGCCAGAGATTTTTGAGTTAAAATTTCTTTTTTTGTACGAAATTTTTTGACATGCTTTTTTTGTTCTGAGCTGCTTATGGTAGTTTCATCAAAATCAGACCTTAATTTATCTAGTTAAAGTAGCTTTTTGGTTTGAATTAATATTATAATTTCTACTATATTTAAGGTTACATACATATTTAATTTTTTATTTCTTTTACAATTTTAAATATTTAAAATTTTCTGTTATGTGTTTTTTTTTTTTTTTGTTTGCTTGTTTAAAACTGTTTATGGCAATTTTATCAAAATTGGGGCTTACTTTTTCTGTTTTTTAGATAACTTTTTAAATTTAAATAAATATTCCAATTTCAGTATCACAATTTCATATTTTTATATTTTCTGAACTATCCTTTTCTTGCTTATTGTAGGAACAGTAATTATGTGATACTTAAGACTCAAAAGTCAGTTTTTCAGCTGAATAATAACTTGTGAGGCATTTTGTAAACAGAATCTTAGATCATTATTACCTATTCATGACACAAATATCATAAGTTTTTTTTTTTTTGAACAATCAATAAAAGTACAAATTCACTTTTCGCCTGCTATTATTCTCATGTTGTTTGAGCATGCGCGGTGAGCGCCACGATGATTAAGTGTGTTTAGCGAAACGAGGATTAAGAGTTTTCAGAGTGTGTGGGGGAGATCAGATGAGCGAGAACATGGAAATACGGTGCCCATCGCAAGTGTTCCGAGCAACCGAGTGTGAAAATAAAGGTGTTTTGTCAACATCCTCATCTGGCTTCCTGAGAAAAAAAAAAGGGACCACTCCCCTACACATGTCATGTCCATTTGTTTGTAAAAAACATTTGTCATAAAAACTATGGATGAACACTGAAACTATGGATGCAATTAAATGTACATCAAAGTAATTTTCCTCTTTTGACTTACCTTTCTGACAATCTGTTCTTGATGCTGATTGTATATATACACATGCACTGTATGCATTTTTTACATATAAATGTTACATGTTTTACGTATCTATGCTATTTTCTGTTGTTGAAAATAAAGATTATTGCTATTCTTCCTTCATCAGCATTTTCAACGTTTTCTTCATAGTAGAAAAATATTGCTTAAAGTATAACAGAAAAAAAAAATGACACTAAATTCAAACTAATTGCTATTAACACTTTAGTAATATTGTGAAGATAATGCTTCCTATTTATGAAAAACCAGAATGTACCATGTTTTTTTGCATGTCACCGTGTTTTGCATTATGGTCTCTATGACAGATAAAAACTGAGCTTTGTTTAAAATGAAAAATAAGAAATTTTCTTAACAAGGAGCTAAACTATGATGAGGTGAACCTTGAAACAATATTCTCATATTTTCTTTTGGATTCCTTTGAATTCAACGTTGACCAGATTATTCGTCATGACTAAACTTTTCTTCTGATAATCTTGCAAACCAGAAATCTATAGCATTTGTGATTGAAAAAATGTTTGTAGAAAAAAGATGCATCCTGAACAGATTAAATTCAGTGTTGAAGTGATTTTACATCTCATGCCATCATGATTTAACATTGCTTCTGATAATCTGTTCCTTGCATAGTTCCTTGGAGATCATATGCATATTTTATGTTATCATACAATTATCACTATAGTTATTTATCATTATATGTACTCATTCGTTTGCTTTTTGCAATCAAATTATAATTTTTATAGAAATATTGCAAAAAAGTATTGTTTCAATAATTAATTTTTTAGCAACATGGTTTATTATTTGTTTCATTCAATACTATTGTTGGTTCTGGACTATTTCAACGGGGACCTGTTTTATCTGTTTTAGGTAGAGATTTTGATTTTAGTTCATACAAATTAATTTTTTTAATATTGAATTACATCTAATACTATATGTTAGATGTATTACAGAGATGTTACAGAGTATTGCACCCATACCGCATGTAATACTAATTGAATTTTTTTCCAGTTGAAGGCTTCCTAATATTTCTCATTTATAATAGCATTTAGTGTGTGTGTGTGAATCATTTTATCATCATTAATTTTTTCTTTCGATTTATCTACGGCAGGTTATTTCACCCATAACTCCCATAGCAGAAACTTACTACTGCTATCACTTTTCTGTTATAATTTTTATTTATATTTACATTCATTCATATCTATTTACTTTTTAGCACATGTTAATTTTCTCTCTTACATTGAATATATGTCTTTGTTAAATTGCAGTTTGTTTAAAATTATTTATAATGTGAACATTCATTTGAAAAAAATATTTTTAATTTTGGGTTGTACTACTTCATATAGGGTTTTTTCCCATGCCAAAAAAATATTATAATAGGTGAATTTTATGTTTTTAAAACTTAACCCGTGCGAAGAACAGGCATTTCAGCTAGTACTTAATAATTTTTTTAAAATACAAACCTCACAATAAATTTTTGTTCATCAAGGCAATTATAGCAGTAAAGTCAAGCTTTCAACCTGATTTAATCAGTTAACAGACAAATGTTCAACCATCCAGAAACTATTATCATCCTACAGAAAGTACATAAAATAAATAATGTTTTACCTTCATGGATAAACTTGTCTTCTGGCCAGTAAATGACAACACTTTCACCTTCACTCGCTGACCTTTTTGAACAACATCACCAACACTAGTGACACGACCTTCACGCCTCAGCTGCAAAACCAAAATTTTCATTATTTGATATAAAAAAAAATGTTGCCACTAATGCCTTCTTAAATTTTTAAATACATTTGAGAATCATATCCTTATATTCAGTAATGTAAATGGGATTTATCATTCATCTCGCTTAAATCAAAAAGTTCAACTTTTTTATTATTACACACTTTTTGATCATAATATTTAAATAACAAAGGAGAAAATATGAATAATTTTCTCTTTCATTAGGCTTTAAATAATAAATTTCAAAAAATTCCATGGTTTTTACTGCAGAAAGAAATGTTAAATCCACACATACAATTCAAACAAAAACTATTAATATTCAATTAAAAAATAAAAAGCTATAAGACAGTAGTAATTCAGCAATCAAAATTTAATAAATAATTTACACTTACAGTAATTTATTTCTTAATATGATTGCTGCAGTTTAGGCCAACAATTTATTGTAAAATTTAAAAATTTAAGAAAATATTATTAAAACAGTAGAACAAAACAGAAAGGAAAAACTAAACTACATGTAAAATAAATTTTGTAGATCCTTTTATTGCATTTGTTTATAAAAATATGATATATACCTGAGAAATATGTACCAATCCTTCCCATCGTTTTCGTAAGCCTTCTAACTGCACAAAGCATCCAAACTGCATAATGTTTGTAACTTTTCCATTATAGATCTATTAGGGGAAAAAAGTTAAGCTTATACAACAATTTTTTTTAAAAAAAAGCATAAAACAGCACAATTAGTTAATATGGATTTTTAAAAATAAATAAATTAACTTTTTTAGTCGCTTAAAGAATTTGCATAGTCAAAGATCCTTTTTTGCAATGAATTTAAAAATTTGTATACAAATTTTTTTTTATCTCATTTTCCCTTTAATCTTAAAATAACAAAATATTAAAAATTTAGTGTGCATTAAATTTATTATCCACTTCATATAAATATATTTACTTAACATCATTGCATGAATGTTTGAGTAAAATTAATTATGCTATACAAAATTTTTTGTTGTATTAAAAAGTTTAAATGTACGGTTAGTAAGTTCAAGCATCATCCCTATACACATCATACCAATCACCAACTAACTTCCTGAAAATAAAATAATTCCAGTAGGTAAAAAATTCAGGAAACTTAATAAAAATAATAATAAAATTAAGGCTTTCCACTTCAAGTGAACATGTGTTTCATAATGCACTACATTTGGAGCTCACTCTAAAATATCAAGCATTATGGGAAAGTGTGCAAAGAAAAAAAATAACACTATTCCCCTACAAGCTAATAATATTAATTTAAGAGACAGTTAATAACATTAATTTAAAAAACAATTACAGACAGAAAAATTAGCACTTTTTACAATGAAAGAAAACATAAAACAAATCAAAATAAATAATTTTTTTAAAAAAACAATACAATGATATAAATAAAATACATTGAATGTTTTGGAAAAAAATCAAAATTCTAAGTCATCACTATAACTATATTAGAAGTAAAAAAAATTAAGAACAAAACTCTTTAGAAACTTAATAAATTTTCACTCAGAAAAATTCAGCCGTAATAGTCACCAAAAAAATATTCTATAATACTTCATTACACAGTTTATATAAATACTGCAATCCAATTTTGTTTCATAGATAATGTCTACTTTTGAAAAGATAGTGTCAAATTTTTAACCCTTTATCTACCAAAGGTACTTATAAGTACCAGTCTAAAATTACATAGAACCAATTTTACGAATATTCTGACGATACTTGGCAGGAATATTCTTTGAAATCTACTCTTCCAAGATATATGGCAGCATAGGTTCTATAATGAGTATTTTAGAGGGGAAGGCAAATAGTTTTATAGCAGAAATTGCATTTTCAGCTGACAGCGTTTTCAGCGGATTACGAATATTGTCATTTTTGTTGCGAAAAAATAGTTAATGTCAAAAGATAAGTGTCTTACTTTTTTGTATGTTAATGAAGACCTTATTAAATTGTTTGACTATTTATTTTAAGTGAACAGTGTACATAATTAATTTTACAGTTGAATATCCTTTATTAATTAATTAGCTCTAATGGATTAAATTTCCCAAAGTTGAGTATTTTGTTTATGTATATCCCTTAATTTTCAGTGCAGTGATCCAAAAAAAAATATTGCATGAAAAAAACTGCAGTAAATCATAATGCGGTCGATAAAGGGCATTCAATTTGCCCTATCTTTCTTTTAATTATATTTCAAATATTTCCTATCACAAATTCTCAATTTGTTATTTGTTATTATGCAAAAATGTGAAGTATTTGAAAATTCAAGTACTGAGATGTGTTCAAATTTCAAGACAGGGTTATACTTTAAAGCCTTTCAAACTGTTGAAATACTTTTTAAAGCATTTCAAGTAAATCAGGAAAATTAGACCACTTGTTGTTACATAATAGTGTAGTAAATACGCTAACTATAACTACAAATAACTCTACCACTCTCTAATAACAAATAACTTTATTTACAACTTCTACTCACACCTTATTCATGACTAACTATATATCTCACTCCTTATTCATTACTAACTATATATCTCACACCTTATTCATTACTAACTATATATCTCACACCTTATACACTACTTAATTCTCACAACTCATAACACCTCAGAAAATTCTACTTAAAACTCTCTCTCTCGTCTTACTACTCATCACTCCCTGTCTTCCCAGGGTTACACTTACACAATGCCGCCATTGAAACAGCGCCATCTATAGCCTTAACAAATAGTAATAAGTAAAACTGCTAATTAAAACACAAAGAACTTAAAAAATGAAGCTAACACTAAGCAAATAAAATTTGATTAGTATAAAGCCATTCAATAAAGTAATATTAGAGAAGTTACATATAAAAAGAGAGCTATAAACAGATGTCAGTCATATAAATAAAGAAACTCTTACACCTTTACCAGTAACAGTAAATTACTTTAAAATAAATCATATGTTTATAGTCATGAACATACTATCAAAAGTATAAGTCTAATAAGCAGTGGTTTTAACCTTTGGTTGCATTTTAACAATTATCATAATTAATATTTATTGTATATAAATATGATCAACAGAAAAACAAATTAATAATAGTAATGTGTTTACTCACTTCACTCACTACAGGTTCCAGGGGCAAAGGTGGGAGTTTCTCCCTCTCAGATTTTTTGTCATACGAATGATGCTTTTTGTCAGGACTGTGATGGCGTTCTTTTTTGAAGTAAGGGGATGAAGACCTAGACCTGGATCTGTATCTTTTACGGCTATCTTTTCTTGGTGAAGGAGTCCTTGAATAACGTTTCTTTTTCTCACGGTAAGGAGAATGAGATCTTTTCCTTCTGTGATGCCTCTCAGAAGAATGTCTTCTACTAAAATGTAATAATATAAATGTATAATAAAAATTCTACCTCTGAAAAATATTTAGAAATCTAATACCATCTTTATAACATATAATCATAACATTATAATTAAAAAATTAACTTGAATGTGATTGAGCAAGCAGAAAGTTCAAACTTCACCATGAAACATTAGGCAAAAATCTGTGGGCAGTGTAAAAATTCAAATTTTTCAGGAAAAGAAATAAATAATAGAATATTTTTATATGCTATGATTTTGGAAAAATTCAAAAATACTTCATTTAGTGATAGTAATTTCAAATAAATAGCATCCAATAATATAAATAAAAAGAGTTACATCATAAAAATTGCACTTTCTGTTAATAATTTTTTAAAAAAGATTCTAGATTAAAAAAAATTTGCCATTATAAAATCTGAGCATATATTTAGGAACATGGAGTTATTTTAAAAGACCATTCACAATTCTGTGATGCATTTTTGTCTATTCATATAAGCTCAGGAAATACTATAACTATTACTTTAGAGAAAATATATTTAGACTGTATGAAGACATTTATTTTCGGTATTCAAATCAATTTTCAATAGTTACAAAGGCTAAGTATTTGAACATTGAAAAATATTTTTTTTAAAAGATCCTTTTTTTTAAAAAAAAGGCTTAAACTAGGGATTTCCAACAGGGTTCAAGTGGATGGAAATTTAAAAGTGGGGGTCTATGGAAATTTAAAAATCTATAACAGGGGTGGGGAGACTTTTCCAGAGTATGTGCTACTTCTAATTTTTTTAAAGTGTTGTGGTCCACCCAATGGCACAAGTGTTGTGAACTTATAAAATAGGTTTCTATAGTATTTATTTTATAACTTACTAATCAATATGCATGTGGAATATGTACTTAACTAAATAACTACAATAAAAAAAACTTACTCTTTTAAAACTGCATTAAAAGCAAAAGCAAAGTTTAAAGCAAAAAGTAAGATACAAACATAACAATAATAGCCACAAATATAACAATATTCAATGATGCACATATTATGAAACAATTAAAAATGCATCAAAGAAAAATCTTTTCATCAAAAGTTAGTTCTCATAGCTATGGTCAGTAGAAGAATAACTAATGTAACTAATGAATAACAATGAACTAATCTTGCACTAGATCCTAAGTGGACATCTGCGAGACAAGAACAATATGTTGTCTTAACTGTATTCATCATTGAAAATGCAGATTTACACTGTAGGTACAGCCAAATAATGATGCTAAATGAAACGCAACTTTTTTAAATAAGGATACTCTTTACTTCGTCCATTAGATCCCAAAAGTTATTCTTTGGTTCTGAACTTTATGCTTTTAAAATTATGTCATAATGAAGGAGTGCTTTCCTTAAGAGATAAAATGAATACTATGTAGTGTGATCCAAAAGTTCAGGGAAAAGGTGTAGAAAACCTTACTCTGGATAGTTCACAGCACTGAAGCACATCCACCTGCAAAGTAGTCCCCTTAGTCAATGATACACTTCTGCCAGTGTTCATATAACTTCTAGAAGCCTGGTTAAAAGCCCTTTTTCGCAACCTCCTGCAAGGCCTCCTACAATGCTACTTTCACTTCATTTGATGACATAAAACAACATCCCTGGAAATGTTTCTTCATTGATGAGAACAGTCAAATGTCACACAGGGGTAAATCTGGTGAATGGGGGGATGTAGAAGCACATTAGAGCGAGTTTTGGCAAGAAACTCTTTAACTAATTGGGATTGATGTGCTGATGCATTGTCATGCAGATGATACCAGTTGTCACTCTGCCAGAACTGAGGCCATTTACAATGAACTGATTCCCTCCAACGACCACTTCGAGAAGTGCGTAGCCTCAGTGATTTGTTCAAGCATTTGGTGACAACCTTTCAAAACGCATTCAGACACCAACGCAACATTTTCCACGTTCTGTGAAGTTGAAGGTCGTTGAACACATTGTCATTGTATTCAAAGGGTTCTCGGCCCTCTTTAAAACCTTGATGCCATTTGTAAACCTTGGATCTCGCCTTGATAGATTCACCGTACACCTTACTTAGCATTTCCAAAGTATCTATTGGTGTTTTATTTAAGCGTTGACAGAATTTAATGTTTAACGCTGTTCAAGAGAAGCCATCTTTCTTAGATAGCGGAACAAAGCTAACTAGCTTCGGAAGATAACAGCTGCATGTGCAGTTTGGTCACATGACATGGACTAAGCCAACCTGACCAGGTAAGAGAAGGTTGGGAGAATCCATTTCAAATGGTTTAACTTCAGATACTTTCTTTCATCATCAGCAATGACTACAGTCCCTGAATTTTTGAATCATACGATGTATACATAATTTATATTTTCAGTTAATTCTATCTCATCAACATTGCCAAATGGGTAACACATGACTAACATTTAGTTCTAGACTAGTAAATTCTTGAAAACATCTCTTAAATTTGGAGGGAAGTTTTATTATTTCATCATAATATTTTTCTTTGTTTAATGTACCTCCGCTTTTAAACAGCTTGTCAGAAATATTTTTAAAATTTTTTAGTTCATTCATCAATTGGGAAGAAAATAGCTTTAACTAGTTTTTGAAAGAGCTAACAAGTTCCATCAATTCTACTATTGTTTGATTTTTTTTTCTTACAATTGCAAGTTCAATTGATTAAGATGGTTTATTATATCAACAACAAAAGTTAAATCTGTCAACCAAACTTCATCACTAAGTTCGACATATGCTTCATCTTTTGATTCCAAAAAATTCTTTTACCTCTTGTAGTAAATCCCAGAATCTTAATAAATAAATTCCAAGTTCAGCAAAGACATGCAAAACATAACAATTCCCCATAATCATGTGCGTTTTCTTCTAGTTGTGCCTAAAAATTCTTCTCTAAGATTTCTTCCTTGAACTAAGTTCACAATTTTCAGGATAAATTCCTATAACATGATGCATATTTAGAATTTTACAACAAAAGGCCTGTTAGTGAATAATGCAAATATAAGAAAGGAAATGCAGTAAATCATCATCTCTAATACACAGAGTCAAAAAACCATTGACTGTGCCAGTCATTGATGGGGTCTCATCAGTTGTCATTGATACAACTTTATAAATTGTAATTTTTCCTCCTCTATGTATTTTTGGAAGGCGCAGTAAACATCTTCACTGTGTGTTTTCTTTTTTAGAAGTAATATAGATAATAATTCTTCTTTTAAACTCATATCTTAAAAACCATTCTTATAAAATGCAAAGTTGAGAAATATCAATCATGTCCATAAATTCATCAAACTGTAAAGAAAAGCCAACATGCAAACAAGTTGGAAATCCTTAGCCAAAAATAAAGATGTTCGTACTCTATAAACTAACTTTTATTTGCAGAGGGCAGAAGATGAGGTAAAGTTTATCACAAAATTGAGCTACTAATTTTAATTACAAGAGAAAGAATACAAGACACAAATTAGAGCACTGAAGCTTGAATTTCAAAATTTATCCATTCCAACAATAGTCCTCTATTCTTCCCTCTATCCTTCTAAATTTCAAGAGATTAAAACTACTTATAATGAGTTCTTTTTTTATGACATCAAGATATTGTGAACAACCATTCTTCTGGTAAATAAAAGAAATTTCCAAAAAACCACCACCAACAACAACAACAAAAAAAACTGAAATATTTTTGCAGAATAGTTTTTTTTATATAATCACCCCATTATAACCTATTTTCAATACACTTTTAGTATAACCAACACAGTTTCATTAACTATTTTTTATATTATGAATTTTTATGTAATTTTTTTATAATTTAAAATTTTCCCCAGGCATGCACATGAAGAAATATTTTTATTCAGTTGGATTTCTTAACAGCAGCAATTAAAAAAAGCATTTAACGAAAATTGTTGAACAAAAAATATGGCATAACTAAAATAAAAATGAATTCTCATAAAAAATCCTTATATATACATTAAAATTATGCTTGCAGTTGATTTAAATTTAATTTAGACTAAGACAAAATTAGGCTTTTACTAAATAAGATTAAAAAATTTAGGACTTAAATATTGAAAAATGACAGAAAAATTTTAAGAAAGCAAATCAGAGATATATGAATAGATATCAGTAATACCTTTTTTTCTCAGAGCTTTTTGACTTTTTATGTTTTGACTTCTCTTTGTAATAATCTGGAGATCTAGAATCAACCTTTTCTTTCCTGCAAGAGGAAAAAAATTTCAAAATGTTTAAAAAATTACAGAAGTAAACATCTTAATTAGTAGCTTTTGTCAGAGAAAGATTTTATCAATTTTTACTAAGCCATAAAAAATATTTTTTGTATTACTTCTCTTACATTATTTGACAGTCAAATTCAATAATCATGATATGAATGTCTTCAAGAGTAAATTTTGAAGAACTGGCCACATTTACAAGATCAGAAAAGCCAGGGAATCCCAGAGCAACCAACTAGGAATCAAAATTAGAAAATAAAAGAACAAAAATGCAAAATCAAGAACAAAACATGTGTAAACTATTCTTCTAAAAGTGTTCATTATGAAGCAGCAAAAATTTATATCTTTGCTATTTGATTTGAGACAAAAACAAAAACATAACAATACACAACATTTTATACCCTACATAAACTTTTAATTAGATGTGAAGTCTTTTTTTCATTTATTAATTAACAAAAGATGGACAGTGGTTACATCACATTTCAAACTGTACATTTTACAAAGAAAAGATTTTAAAAAGGTATGAGTTGCTCATATAATATACATGTATATATAAATATATGTATCAAATCTATCATAATTTAAAGTTATTCATGTAAATTAATTGAAAACTTTAATTATAAAAATCCCTGATTGATTGCTAATTAACATAGCATTTTGAAGCAACACAAGGGCTATTGCTGACCTATCTTATAATTGAAGCCATGGTATCAAGTGATATTACACAGATCACAAAGATAACAGTTACTTCTCTGAAATTTAAAACAGATTCATCATAGTTAACAACTTAGCAACAAGACTAGGAACCACAAAAAAAATTTACAACTCTAATAGGTACATTTAACAAAATCATAAATCAATTATGAGATACAGTCATTGGGATTCAATATCTTAATTTTAACAGATTAAATTGTAATAGAAATACAAAATAAGTAATAGAAATTGCTATTATTTTTGTTTATCAGGTACTTATGTTAAAATGGTTTGGAAGATGGTAATGAAGTTACTAATCCAGTAATCTTGGTTCACAAACATATTCCTAGAAGGTTGTCATACGTAATAGGAACCCAATAAAAAGGTAATTTTATTGCAGATGTTTTGGATTTTATTGACTCTTGAATTTTCTGATTACTCCAAAAAATAATTTTCAAAGTATGAGTGAGAAGGCTTCAGATATTTTTTATTCATGTTTTTAATTAATTCTTTCAAATTTCTTATTAGAATGTTGAAACTTTTATTTCCGTTCAGATTTTAAACATATTTGTTCCTTTATTTTATTCTTCACAATATTCTCATGTTAGATTCTTATTCAAAAGATGTGCTTAATCGATGCAGCATATAAGGAAAAGGCATGAAACAAGACTTTTTTTAGAATTATGTTGCTTCATAAATTTTATTTAAAATATAATTTGCTAACCACATTATATTTAATTATTAACAATTGAAATTAAAAATGTTTTTACTATTTAAAATAATATTCTTTAATAACAATGAATGAGATTTTAGTGAACTTTAATATAAATTATGTTGAACATTGTAAAAACACATGCTCCACTAGTTTCGCACAGAAGGTAAATGAATGATTTATTTGCTCTCATCATTTTCAGTGAATGCACAATATAAGATAGGATTCAAAAGTTCCATTAGGATCATACCAGTGGTGTACACAAGGGTAGACCAACAGATTTTTAATTTTCAGTGTCTGGGTGCTTTCTTCTATTTAATATAATCTGCCCTAAAAAAGAAGTCTCTTTGTAAGCCATAGTCTTGGACTGAGTCTTTTTTTAAAAAATATTTTTAGTGGACAGTAAGATTTCTATGAGCCCTTCTCTTTTAAAAATGATTTGACCCATGGTGATTGGCTCATCACAGCTTTGCATTTTGCACAGGTTTTCTTAGTAACCGGTGATTGAAAGAAATGGCATTTGTTGTGCAGAAAATTAATATCTCACTTTGGAAAAAAATGCTATAGAGACTAACTTATTTTTAATTATGCTTGCACATTGCTTTTTCGAGCATATGGGTAAAAAGGTGGAAACATGGATATGACAGTGATACAAGATCATGGATATATATATATATATATATATATATATATATATATATATATATAAAAGATTTGATATATATATATATATATATATATATATATATATATATATATATATAAAAGATTTGAGTGACATTGAGATTTTACAGAAGGTAGGAAAAGCATCAAAGAAAGGTAGCTCTAAAGCAAAGACCATGTTAGATGTGTTCTTTAACATCCATTAGCACTGTACACCTGGAATTTATTCTGGAAGAATACACTATGAACAAGTAACTCTATGTAGACATCTTTCTTCATTTGTGTAAGTGATCCAGGAAGGTCATCAATTTCAATCTGCAGATGGAAGTTAAAACTATGTAGCAGATTGTATCAAAGAACATGGCTAAAAAAATGGATTCTAGAAAAGTATGAATTACAAGCAATGACAAAAGCATGTTGTCGCACAGGAATCTTATTTTGAAAGAGGATGTGTTTCAGCATCTTAATTGATATTTTTTAAATTATAGATAGAGTTCAGAAACACACACACTTTTGAGCTCTATCGCATATTTTAAAAAAATACTACAGCTGTGATATTTAGACAATTTAATAAAGGTAATCAAAAGCATACAATTATCATGGTTATTATCAAAACAAAATAAGATTTCAACATTGATTTTTAAAAACTGAAATTGCTATTTTTATGCATATTTAAAAAATACAATTGAATAAATAATAGATTATGAAGCAGGAAAAACAAATATCTCACTTAATACGGGGATTTAGAGCTTCTAGTTCAGCTATCGCAGCTTCTGCTATATCTTCATCATTTTCTTCATCAAGCATTTTCTAAGAATAGTCAATTGATATTAAATTGAAATAAACTAAAACTAAACATGCTAAAATATATTTACCTTAAAAATTATAATACATTACAACCAAAAGTTAAAATTGCTATGTCATATCTATTTCAATTAAGTTTTTGCCTACATTATAAAGGTGACATATACTCAGAGAAAGATATATGGAGAATATGTTTAGAAATTGAAGAAATAATTTTAAAACCAATGAAATAAACATGAGAAAAGAAGAAAAATACATTGAAACCAAAAGTAAGAATCCTGCCCATCAAGTCAAAATGCCTTTTTAATTATGGGACTGAATTAGCGGGGTTAACCTAAGTCTGATGGCACCACAATCTTGCCCCTTTGTAACATGGTAAGCTAACATGGAAAAATCTAAAAGAAAAAGATTGTAATAAGGAAAATTTCAAAAGAAATTAATAAGTTAACCAATTGAAGGTTTAAAAAAAATCAGTATTATGGAAAAATTCATAAAAAACTGTATTCACAATGAACAAAAATCTTGAAATGATTGTAAAGCTGTTATTAACTAAAGTATAGATTTTAAATAAATGAAAAGTAAAATGTTACACTAACCAGGATATCATAAAAAAGATATACTGGTAGATTATTGGTTAATTGTGTAAAATGCGTAAATTTGTAGGTGAATAAGAAATTTACGAATGTATGGTGGAAAATGTTAATTGTAATCATTATAAATAGACCTCAAACTGGCTGATTCTGTAATTTAGTATTGTATTGAGGATGGTATATAAATACTATTTAATAATGGGCTCAATTCATGTGACGTCATATTCACATGATAGTGAAAGCCATGTGATTCTAGCCAATCAATTTAAAAACTCATGCGATGTCATAGTCACATGGTAAAAACTATCTAGTGTTTCCAGCTAATCAGTTTACGCGCTCTGGTGTTGCAAAGTTTTGCTCTTCGCAGAAACTTTCTTGTAAAAAGTACATATGTATACAAAATGCATTTTATTTAAAAGTATAAACATAAAATATGATTTTTCTTTTAATTTAAAGAATCTTTTTGAAGAAATTTTTTTCACTTAACATTTAAACATCTTTACCCAAATATAAAATTTGAAATTATATCTGAGTTTCACAAGTAGAACAACAAGTACAATTAGTTTAATGTTTGTTGTGAATTCAATGGAAAACACGTGTTTGTTTTTATCATGTGACTTCATGAATTGAGCCCATTGAGCAGATGGTTAGTAAAAACTGGACCTCAGTATTTTTATTCTTCCTTTTTAGATTTTCAGTTATTAACACTTCAGCTTAGTGAATCATTTACATAACATTATTTTGTTTTCGATTATCTACAACTTTTATTTCAAAAACATATCTTAAAAATTAGCTAGTAACTTGGCAAATACAACATAGTAGCAATAATGGCAATATAGTATATTGAAAACCATTGTTAAAAGAGCTTCCTCCAACACAGGATCTGGTCTTGTATCAGTTTTTGCCATAAAAGATATATTAAAACTTATTTTCAGAGTTACTAATCATTTGTAATAATTCACATTTACTGAAATTTAAGAGAATTACATTTATTTACATATTTATACAAATAAAAAAAATCTTCTCTATGTTTCTCTTCCCATGATGTTTTCTTCTTAAACAATATCATAAAGCAGCTAACACTGAATTTCTCAGGACTCCTTTTCTTTTGAGACTCATAATCCCTTATGTGTTGAGCAATAAAACTATATTTAAAAGAACAGTCCATGCTTCCTAAACATAATGTATTGGTAACACAGCTGTCTGTAGCTTACATCTCATGAATTCTCTTTATCCAATTCATGACTTCTTGCAATCTATGCCTCAATGTTTCTACACAAATTTCTCTCCAATTCATGCACAAAATGTAGTTGTATACCATGTTTATAGCAATATCAAGAGTTTGAAGATACTCTGGCTGATGATATTAGCCAATGTTTGATATTGTTTGGCTGACAATTTTAACAAGCTTTTGTTGTAAGCATCCTGAAAATCACACTAAAGTTCAGTTTTTGATTAGGTTTTATTTTAGGGCAAGGAAACATGGAACAGATAATAATGAATAATAAACAACAACGACAAATTTAAATCCATGACAAGTTAAAACTGTCAAGCTACTATTTTACTAATGTAAAAAATACCAGAAAAATATAATAATTTGGTTAGTGTAAGCACAGGTAGTCGGTTGGCTAAGTCAATTTTTTGTTGACAAGAAGAGGTTGCCAAGCTATCAATATGCATCAATAGTTGTTCTGAGAGATTATGAAACAGCATTTTTCAAGGGGAAAAAAACCAAATAACACAGAGAATTACAAATAATACTTTTAAAATTATTAACCATGAATTAGAATATAGTTTGGTTAGCCAAATGTTTTAATTTGTAATTTTCTTAAAAACTAAAGAAAAAGGAAATATTGAATTATAAAATTAAAGAAAAAGGCTTATCTTTGCTTAGAAGAGAAAGAAATAAACCTTTTTGATAGCTTTGAGAAAAAGTAAAAAAAATTAGTGCAATTTTCACCACATGAGTTCTCCAAAGTAAGAATCTTATTCATTTTCATTCCTCATCAAAATCTGAAACATATGTGACGAATCTTTACGGAACCTTTCCCCTAATATTCTTAGGCATTTTTGGGGATTGTAAATTCGCGTATATTTCCAATCACCTCTAAAAGAAGAAGATGGGATGTGTAAAGTAGATAAAGTATTTAAGGAGAGCGTTGTAGGTTAGCGGAGATGAAGGCTATTGAGCCAGCAGCAGTAATGACAAGATTTATAGGATTCAATTGGATTACAATAGTGAATCATTGCTGTTAGTATTCAGTGAAGGAACCTTAGGAGGTTAATATACCTGAAGAGATCAAAAGTACTACCAGGTGATATATTCTAGTTTAATACCGCTTACCACAAGTGTTAGTTTAATAAAATTAGTTTAAGTTAATGAAAGCTAATAATTCAAGTTGTGTGTATGCCTCAGACCTTCTATACCGGTAAACCTTTTTGATATTGCACGTAGTTATTGATTACTTTCCTATTTCGCAATTTAATTTATATTTAAGGTCAATCCCCTTCTTGACATAGACATATAGCTTACTATTTGTCATTAGAATTTTTGATATTTGAACTAAATGAATAAATATAAGTTATTATTATATAAATGGTGTCTGGTCATTCTATGCCTCAAATTAATCTTAGTGTCCACGATGGAACCCACACATACTTATCTTGTTTTCCACAAACCAGAAATTTTTTTGTACAAATCTTGTAATATGATGCACATTCATTCTTATCTTTTGGTATTCCCATTCAAATCCCATTTAACCACACATATAACATTCCTGTATATCATAAAGTCAACATTTTCCTTACACCACTATGTCCCTGACATTTCCCCCTTTTTTTCAAATTGTAAAAATAAAACCTATATAAATCATACTTCTTATACAGTTCAAGATAATTTGAAGGTATAAACACATAACAGAAAACTGAACAGAAAAAAAAATTTTTAAAAAAATTCAGAGAAGTTTGTAACTTTGCTACGTAAACAAAGTGATAATTCTAAATAAAACAAATAAATGAGCAATAAAATGGTTAATCTGGAAATCATTTGTCTTTTTAAAAGCATCACACATTTTAAATAATAAATAGCAATTAAGTACTAAGAACATGCGACTCTCTCTTTATCCAAATAAGATCACAATTCAAAGTGCAAATAAAACAACCTGCCAGAATCAATTCATTATCTAACTATGAAATCTAGATGAGCCTCCAAGCTGACCACCTATTCTACACTCCAGCCAATAATTTTAAAATGTCTTCATTCTTCAGTAATATTAAAGAATACTCTACACATATATCTAAAAGAGAATTGAGATAAAAGACTATTTTTCAAAATGAAACACTCTGCAATTGGAATTCATATCATGCGAGATAGGTCACAAAGTTGAAAACAAAACTTTATTTCAAAGACAAAATGAATCAAAATTTTCTTTTCTTGAAATTGCACAGTTTCAGCCTACATACATTTATATCTAACATTAATATTATATGTTACTAGCCGCATGGCCCGGCATTGCACGGGTTTTCTCTACTTTTATAAATTTTCCTTTCACAAAAAAAAAAAAAAAAAAAAAAAAAAAAAACCAGCACTACCCTTATTCTTTATCGAAATTACTTTGACTTTTTTGTTTCTTTTCCCTCTGCTTAGCCCGGCATTGCACGGGCTTTTACCGAGTGTATAGCTTAATTTCCATGATAATTTCCTCTTTCCTTCATGACGCCAGCGTACGATTGCTAAAATTATGTCATTAAAATTCCCTTTTTCGAAATTTTTTCACTTCTTTTCACAGTGTGATGTGTGTGTATGATTTCTATATTAAAGTCATTACAAATCCCCTTTCAAAATTTTTTCCATATCTTTCCATTGTCAGACACGTTAATGTTTAAATTATAAATATTTTAAACTAAGTACAATTTGGTCTCAGATTAAATAATAATTCAACAAAAACAAATATTTCAATGTAAGAGAAAATTAGCATGCTATAAAGTAAAGAGAAATGAATGAATGTAAATAGAAATAAAAATTATACCAGAAAATAATAGCAGTTGTAAGTTTTTGCTATTGAACTATGGGTGAAATAACCCGAAATAGATTAACAGAAAGAAAAAATTAATGATAATAAACTGATTAACAAAATAATATCATAAATAAGAAATATTAGGAGGCCATCAAGAGGAAAAAAATTAAATTAGTATTACATGAGGAACAGTGTAATAAAGGGTGTTTTTTTAGAGGTATAGAACTTTAAATTGCAATAAAACAACGGTGTATTATTCGATTGACATGAATTTTTTTTCATTCGAAAGATAATCTTGTGGCATTACATTTTAAATATGATTTCTGGCATATGACTGCCACGGCTGGCTCGGATGTAGTCCAATCTGGACGTCCAATTTTTGATGACTTCATACGCGAATTTTGTTTAGCGATGAAGCGCACTTCTGGTTGAATGGCTACTTCAACAAACAAAACTGCTGCATTTGGAGTGAGGCTAATCCACAAGTGTATGTCGAAACACCATTACATCCAGAAAAACTGATTGTTTGGTGCGCTTTATGGGCTGGTGGAATCATTGGTTCGTACTTCTTCAAAAACGATGAAGGCCACAACGTTACAGTCAAAGGTGATCGGTATAGAGCCATGAGTACTAACTTTTTCATTCCTGAATTGAACAATCATGATGTCCAGGAGCTGTGGTTCCAACAAGACGGCGCAACATGTCACACAGCTCGTGCCACAATCGATTTATTGAAAGACACGTTTGGTGACCGCCTAATTTCACGTTTTGGACCTGTGAATTGGCCTCCAAGATCTTGTGATTTAACACCGCTAGACTATTTTCTGTGGGGCTATGTAAAGTCATTCATCTATGCGGATAAGCCACAAATGCTTGACCATTTGGAAGACAACATTCGCCGTGTTATTGCCGATATACGGCCACAAATGTTGGATAAAGTCATCGAAAATTGGACATCCAGATTGGACTACATCCGAGCCAGCCGTGGCAGTCATATGCCAGAAATCATATTTAAAATGTTATGCCACAAGATTATCTTTCGAATAAAAAAAATTCATGTCAATCAAATAATACATTGTTGTTTTATTGCAATTTAAAGTTCTATACCACTAAAAAAACACCCTTTACTTTAATTGTAATTCAATAAATGTAATTGTAGATGTAATTCAGTACTAAAAAAACTTAATTAGTATTAACTAAAATAAAATATCTATCTAAAATAGATTCCCGTTGAAATAATGTAAAATCAACAACAGTTACTGAATGATACAAACACTAAAACACGTTGCTAAAAAATTAATTATTCAAACAATACTTTTTCACAATATTTCTACTAGCAATTATAATTCTATTACAAAAAGAAAACAAATGAGCTCATACAATCATGAATAACTATAGTAATAATTGAAATATATATTTATTATATGGGCAGTATGATAATATATAAAATATGTATATGATCTCTAAAAAACTACATAAGGAACAGATTATCAGAAGCACCATTGAACCATCAGATGTAAAATCACATCAACACTGAAGCTTAAAGAAATCCAAAAGGAGATATGAGAAGAATTTTTCAAGGTGCATATTTTTTTCTGCAAGCACTTTTTATCACAAATGATATATTTATATATAGCAAGATTGTCAGAAGCAAAGTTAAATTTTTTTTTTTTTTTATTGAAAACAATTATAAAATCCCCGTGCACCACAAAGTATCACACGGGCTTACAGAAGTAAGTATTAAACACACATTCAAGGGAAATAAACAATTAAAAAAAATGAAGTTAAGAAGGATTACAAACAGTTACAACAAATTTACAGAAATTATTGAAAGCACTTCTGGTGGAAAGAAATTGGTGAAAATTCAGTGGCCAATTAATGTTGAGTCTCTTGAACGCCAGTCTTATGATCTTTCTCTCTCTGACATACTTGGAACACAGAAGGATCACATGTTCTACATTTTCCTCACCACCAATATTACAGTCACAGAAAGATGAAGGATCTAAATTAAATTTGTTCAGGTAGCTTTTGAAATTACCGTAACCAGTGAGAAATTGGGTTAATTTGTAGTTAGTGTAAAAATGATGACATGATAGTCTCTTATTAATGGTGGGAAAAAATTTCTTTGTTATGCTCCCCTTATTAGAAATGAGATATTCTTGGTTCCAAGACTTCATCATTAAAATCAGTTAAATTGTGACAAAAAATCAGGTCAACGTTGAATTTAAAGGAATCCAAAGGAAAATTTGAGAATATTGTTTCAAGGTCCAGCTCATCCTAGTTCAGCAAACGGCATTTTGTTAAAAAAGATTTCCAACTTTTTTCATTTAAAACAAAGATGAGATCTTATCGGTCATAGAGATCATAAGGCCTAAAACAGTGACGTACAAAAAACATGGTTCACAATCTGTCAATAGCAATAAGTTTGAATTTAGACTCATTTTCTCTCTGTTAAACTTCAAGCAATATTTTTTTACAATGAAGAAAACATTGAATTTGTGGATGAAAGAAATCTATATTTTCAATGACAGAAAATATTATAGCAATTTATTTATATGTAAAAAAGGTTATGTACAATGGAAGGTACAATGCATATGTTCATGTACAATTAGCTAAAAACTACATGAACTTTTGTTAGAAGGAACGTTAAACAATGAAGCCACAAACAGTTTTGAACAACAGCAACAAGAACAAAAAATAACAGCAAATCTTACATACCATAAAATCCGGCGTACAATGTCCACTTTGAGCACAAAAAATTAAATCGAAATTTACGGGTTCAAGAGCTTTAAAAATAAAAAAAGATGAGTATAGAAAAAAATTAAGACTTCTACAAATATCAAATACTGTTA
The DNA here is from genome assembly GCA_019973935.1 of Trichonephila clavipes. NCBI lineage: Eukaryota > Metazoa > Arthropoda > Arachnida > Araneae > Nephilidae > Trichonephila > Trichonephila clavipes. The sequence continues at coordinate 482,171 of BMAU01018603.1, forward strand.
ATTTAAAAGAAATGACACTCCTTATGAACTTAAAGGGTTGCAATTCTATATAGAAGTATATATTTTTTTCTATACCTTGGAATAACACTTTGAATAAATGACTTCAAAACATGAGAGCATTGCATATGTACATTTCAGGTTTCTTCGTAAAAAAGAGAATGTGTGCATTATACAGCGAACATAACAAACATTAAAAAATGCAGCTCAAAAGTATAGGTGAGCATTATATGCTGGATTTTATGGTAATCTGATATTTTCTTTATATTGTTTTTTAGCATCAAATTGTCATCAAATTGTTTGATATCGTCCATTTTTTTATTCATTTCACCATTGGAATGCAAGTCTAAATAACTGCGCATATTTTTCATGACGTTCAACATTGAACAACATCTGCTGATGAAGGAAGAAAAGCAATTTTTTTTTCCAATCAAAGAAAATGTCACAGAAATATACATGCATAAAATCTTTAAAAATCTATATGAAGAACAGATTGTAAGAAGGAAAGTTAAACCATAATGCCCCTCGACAAAAATTGCATTAACTCTGAATAAGTGCAAAAGAAAATTAGATGTAATTCAATAATACTGAAAAAAAATTAATTAGTATGAACTAAAACCAAAATCTACCTAAGACGGATAAAACAGGTCCCCGTTGAAAAAGTCCAGAACCAATAACAGTACTGAATGAAACAAATAATAAACTGTGCTGCTCAAAAATTAATTAATGAGACAATACTTTTTTGCATTATTTCTATTAAACATTAAAATTTTATTGCAAAAAGCAAACGAATGAGTACATACAATGATAAATAACTATAATAAGGGAAAATATATATATCATATATGGACAATATAACATAAAATATGCATATGATCTCCAAGAAACTATGTGAGGAACAGATTATCAGAAGCAACATTAAATCAGATGGCATGAGATGCGTAAAATCACTTCAACTCTGAATTTTAAAGAAATCTAGAGGGAAATATGAGAAAATCTTTTCAAGGTACATCTCTTTTCTGTGCAAACATTTTTTTTATCACAATGCAATGCTGGGCCATACAGCTAGTTATAATATTAATTTAAATTAAAAGGTTATCTAAAACAGAAAAAGTAAACCCTATTTTCGATAAAATTGCCATAAACAGTTTTGAACAAAAAACAACATATAACCAAAAATCTTCAATATTTAAAATTAAAAGAGAAATAAAATAAATATAAAAGTAACCTTACACATATAGTAGACATTGTAACATTAATTCAAACCAAACAGCTACATTAAATAGATAAATTTAATGAAACTACCATAAGCAGCTCAGAAGAAAAAAAGTCAAGAAATCTTATAGGTAAATAGAAATTCTAACTTAAATCACACCATTGACAGTCTGTTAACCCCAATTAGTTTGAATTGAGAGTGTCATTTTCTTTATACATTTTTCTACTTTTTGTTACAATGGAAAAACATGGAATTTGCCAATAAAGGAAAAGGGTACTTACATATTGGCAACACCGCAGCAAAATTTGCACCTTGATTTTGGTGAAATAAGTGCCACTTTGGCTGTGGTTACTCTTATATGTAAGTATCAGGAAAAGCAGTTCCCTTTTTCTTTTTTAATGAAAGGAAATGTTGTTATTTACATTTTATCGCACCAATGCCAACATTCAAAATAACTCACAAACGCTGATATCGCATGTGTTGTATGCTCTAAATTGTGGCAACCATATGCTTTGTTTCATATAATGTTGCCAATTGGTTGCGATAATAAGCAAGAAGTGCAATGTCATAGAAAGATTATTTGGTACTTATGTATTATTGCAACAACTGCCAAACTGTATTAATAACTCGTCAAGTTGGCAAACGCGATTTCATTTTATGCTATACTTATTAATGGGCTGGGTTTTGTGATATCAACTTCAGATGGATTGTTGTATAAGTACAACTGTATATTGAGATAGTACCACTATTATTCAGTTTTCTAAGAACCAAAAACCAGAGTTCCTTAGAACTGATAAGCACCAAAATATGTACAAATTTTTTGCAAAGTCGACACTTTAAAAGTCAACATATAGTTGGTAACCAACATGGAGAAAGCAAAAATTTTTCAAATGCAGCCTAAAGGTTAAAAGAGTGCACTCAGGTCTTTTTGATGCTAATAGCAAAGCTATGACACATCATGCATATCAAATTAAATAGGATATCGGATGGGGAAAGGGGTATGAAAATATCTTTAAAAGTAACCAGAGTACAGTAATTACGTTAGGCCTTGCAAGAAGGATGTAATGTTCCATTACGCAATCAACGTGTAGTATAAAAAACTCTAAAATATATAAGAAATAACCATTCACAAAAATACAACAGATATATGAATTTAATGAGCATTAAAATATAAAACGGCCTTGCAGAAAACAGATTTTATTATCTAAAATCACAGCTACGTTTAAACACAAAATATACGATACCTGAACACACATATAAAAAAAATTAAGCAAATTTTGGCATTGCCCACTACATTAGCGGAGTGCATAGTGGCAAAAACTTATAACCTTTTCATTTGTGACAATTAGCATTAATGAATAAAACAAAGTTTCATCACTTTTGTTTGAAATTCTGGAAAAGGATAAAAAGTGCTTAATTAAGAAAACACGATTCACTTCGTTTGACATTGCTAATCAACTGTAAACAAAAGCGTGTTGCCAACCCAACTAACTAAAAACCCAGTTGTTGAAAAAAAAATGGAAAAATCACTTAAAAATTTAATTTTAAAAAATATAAAGCGAATTTCGAAAAAAACTCTTTGTACTGCACATCACCTAGAATAATTAAGTGCTGGTTTACTTAGTCTGGGCAGTAGAGGTGAAACACACCTTTTCTTGTTTTATTAATATAGATTACTTTACACAAATAATTTAGTTGGTTGTAAATAATTAAAAACAAACAACTTACTATAACTTTATCGCTATCAGGGATTGCCAATCCAGGGAATTTTACTTTCAATTTTTCAAGCTCTGTTTTGTCATCTTTTTCAGAATCTTCATCATCATTCATTAAGGGCATATCCTTGGGTCTCATCTGTTTAATGATTCGTAGCAAAGTAGATATAAAAGATTCCTGTAAAAGATAAGAGCTTTTCTTTTACTATCAAACTAAAATTAAGTTTCAAATCTCCGAAAAACTACGTAACAGCACAGTGATTCAAAATATATTTGAAAATAGTTAAAAACTTATTTACACTTAAAAACAATTTGTAGCATAAAATAAGAAGGAATATTCTATTTTCAATAAGAAAAGAACTCGATGTAAATATTTGAAACTCACAAATAAGAAGTTACTATATTTGTTAATTACAAAAATTAAATTACAATATTATACAATTATACATTACTTGCAAAAAATCTTATAAACCTTTATTTGTTAAATAAAAAGAATAGTTAAAAAAAATATTCTTACAGTGAATTCAGCTCCATTGTCATTGAGTGCTTTTTTGAAGGATTCAAAAGTATCATTTTTTTCAGCCAAGTCAATAATAAATTCAGCTGAAATAAAATAAGTATATATTTTAGCGAGAAGTTAAAGAAAGAATTGTTTATTTGGGAATAAATTCATAAGATGTGTTAATATATAGATAATTTCTCCCTATATAAGTTAAATATTTTTAAATATAAATTTTTATGGTTTTTGAACTCTTAATATGTATTCGCAATGTCTTTTAGTGTTCGAATGTATTTTTTTTTTGTTACATTTTTTATTGTATGAGTAATTTTTCCATTTTTTACTCTTTATTTTATGTCATGCTTGCTTGTAACTGGAGTTTTTTCCCCTGTTGTGTGCATTTTCTTTAAATAATAATAAAAAAATGAATATAAATTCATAAAATATTACATTTATTACAGTACATAAATTATTACAATAATGCATTTACACTTTTTTTGATGATAGAAAATCACAATAGAAATCATTAAAAGCTGAGCTCTTATTTTTCCTTACCAATTAAAAAATTTAACAAAATGGAATTTTTAAAGGCACAAGGAAAATTTACAATGGTTAACTATCGAATTTCTTTAGTAATCAACAACAAAAAGAATCTTGAACATATTGTAAACATATTTTTTAGTAATCTTCTGTATGTAGTATAGAGAAATATCAATTGTATTTTGCTGGTATCTTGTGTGTGTGGACTATACACCTATCAAAGATTTTTTTTTATTTGCAGTTGGATTAAAAAACTAATTGATTTCAAACTAATTTTAATCAATGCTAAATACTTACAACAGAGGCTAAAAAACAATTTTATTTCATTATATACAGACAAATCCCTCTCATACCAGACTTGAGTGAAAAATAATGTTAACGAAAATGCAAGTAACTATTTCAGATTTAGTTGGTAGAGAATCAATGGCATGGAAGCAAAGTAACTGAATTTCTATGGAATTGATTAATTTTCTTGGCTTAATCATGATTGACACAAAGTTATTGGAATTTCTATGCAATCCATTCTTTTTCGAGTTTACAGATACAATACCAATTTTGTGAATATATCAGTTCTCACCATAATTATATTCATTCAAGAATAAGTCTTATAAAGAAGTACAAAATGAAACAAAACTGGTCAAACTTTATTGTTTTGATGACAGTTGTCATTGTTGAACTTGCAGTATTTTTAAAGTCCTACTGTTAGTTCACAATTTCCCTATATCTTGTTCAAAAATTTTCAATAATTAATAAAATACATTTTAAAGTGCTCCATTGAGCTGAAATTTTATATACATGATTATTTTTGATAACAATATAATGGTAATAATATGGTAATAATATGGTAATTTAATTATAATTAATAAAAATTAATTGATTAAAACTAATTATTCAAAAAATTACAGATACAGCCACGTTGGCTTCATTTTTAGCGACTTGGGTCAAAACTTAAAAAGATTATTTTTTCTCACATTTTAAAGCATTCAGTTGAACTGATATTTTATATACACGATTGTTTTGGATGACAATACAATACTTTAATGATAATTAATAAAAATTGCCACTTAATATTGTGATTCTGTCATATGTATATACATATTTATATTAATGGACTAAATTCATGATGGTCACATGATAACGGTATTCACATGTTTCCCATTGATTAAAAATTGGCATACTAGTTGTTCAACTTGTAAAGTTTAGATAACATCTAAAATTTGATGATTGGGTAAAGAGTTCACGAGTTAAAATTCTTCAAACAGTCTTCAAAATTAAAAAAAATACTTACATTATACGAATACTTTTAAATTAAGTGCATTTTATTTAACTGTGTGCATTATTATATCATTACAAATATAAATTTTCTAAAAGAAAGTTCCTGCAAAAAGCAAAAGTTGGCAACTGTGAAGGACATGAACTAATTGGCTGGAAACGCGTGATTATATTTATGATATAGTTATGACGTCGCATTAATTTATGAACTGATTGGCCGAAAACACATGGCTCAGTTATCATGTGACTATGACGTCACATGAATTTAGTCCATTGTATTTATTTGATGAAAAGTAACTAAAATAAATTTTTTTTTGTTGACCTAAGTAGGGATTGACTTAAACATTTTTTTTTTTTTTCTATTTTACTTGTTTATCTATTTACAAGCACAGACATCTCTTGAATCATCTAAAAAAGTGAAAATCACAAATATGTCATACGTAGTTTCCAAACATACTGGACAAAAAATTTTCATTCATGTTTGCTTTAAAAATAAAGAACAGGTATTAGACTTATGCTATTTTTTCTCCAACCAAACTCTGGATCCTATCCCTGAGATTCTAGGTGTTCAATTAACGAAAAGTAAATTCAGAAAAGTTGCAAAGTGTGTTGGAAATTTGAAACTGCTCCAGTTAGATTAAGTACTCAAACAATGTTTCTATGACTCAAATTCCCATCTTCAATGATAATAAATGGATCGTATCAAAGTGGGAAAACTCATTTAGCTTGAAAAATTATTTCTGAGCAAGATCATGAACTCCTGATTAAAAAAATTGCATGATGTTAGAAGATTTTTCAACCATGGTTCTGCACTGAAAAAAAATATGAAATTCATATCAGGATTGTCAAAAGCCAACAAAAAATTCGATATTTTGATTCTTGATAACCTTACGAATAATTTGACATTAGAGATAACACAAATATTTACAGAGTAGAATTTCTTCATAAAAGTTTTTGTGTAATTTTGATAACAAAGAATCTTTTTCCTCATGTTAGAGTTACTAGAGACATCAGCCTGAATGCACATTATATAATACTCTTTCAAAACAACAGAGATCAATCCCAAATTGCATGCTTTGGCAGAGAAGTGTTCCCTGACCATTCCAAATTTTTCATGGATGCCTATACAAAGGCAACAGAGGAAAAATATCAATTCTTACTGGTGGATTGCTTTCCAATGATGGATGAAGAATAGAGATTGCGACAATCTATTTTTCCATATCAAAAAGGCATTAATCAGGTTTTTGTGCCAGAAGAAAGATAAATCGAATCAGACAACATGTGCATTTACGGTTGTTCTTTCTTATCCTTGATAGATCTGACACCAAAAAGATAAAAACACCGAGCGAAATATGTCAAAATGCATTAGCAGGTAATGTCCCGAAAGCAAATGATTGTAATGCTACACGAGAATCATTCATTAGTTAGCTGACAGAAACATATCTCTTGCTCACAAGTGCAAGTTATTAACCACAAATCAAACTGCAGTTTTTTTGCCACTTGTTTTTCTTACTGACTTAAGTTTTGCTGATGGTCTATACGGAAAAATAGTAGGAAAACAAATATGATAGAATGGCTAAAAAAATAGTTTTAGTCCCACAAGATCTTGTGTGTCTGAATACTATGAATTTAACAAACCAGAAATTAGAGTTGAGGATAGTATTTCAAAGATATTGAATGAAGAGGAAACACCACACGATGTGAAAGCCAAACTATTATCTCACTAAATACTGAAATACCAGCGTTTGATACAGCCACCTCCTCCACAAAAGACATCTGAGATTCCTAAGGAGATTTCGCAAGAAACAAGTAGAGCAAGAAATATCCTCACCTGTTCCTTTTAAATGGAACATGATTGCAAGATACTTACACAATTCAGTTATTTAGTCATTTGATGAAAAATGAAAACGTTGTTGCCCCCAAACTGACTTCAATACTTTTTTGAAAGGAATTTTAGAAGTGAAATATCCTTAGGGTAGAATTGGTAATAAATATGTGAAAGACAAGTTACTTCTTTCACAAATGGATTCAAAATGGAAAGAGATAATCTAGCTCAGCAACAATACCATAATCAACCAAACCTAAAAAAAAAATTAACAACTGCAGAACAACTACAAAAACTCTCGAATTGTGAGCGATCGTCCAAAGCATCAGATGCTCAGACTAAAAAATGAACAAGTTGGAAAAATGTGCAAACACTCTCAAATCAAGAGAGTTTGCCAGAATCACAAAAAAAACTCAGCCAGTAAACTGGATGACATGGAAAGATTGAAAAAGCCTTATTATGATACTAAGAAACCAAGTTCATTTGCAGGTGTCAAAAGACTGACAGAAGCCAGTGGTTTGAAGAAAAGTCGTGTTGAAAACTTTCTCTAGGGAGAGGACTGTTATTCATCTCATTTTTCTGTGCGCTATAAATTTCAAAGACAAAAACTATTGCATACTGGGTCAATGAGATGTTGTTAAATGATTTGGTGGATTTACAAAAGCAGTAGTCCTTTAACCCTGTCGCTGTGTATTTTTTTTATCAAAATAGGTACAAAAATTGCATAATTTTTTGTACTGCTAAAAAAACATCCATGCATCCATGTGGAAGGAAAAAATGCATCCATGTGGAAATCCCAGGATACACAATGAGAGGGTTAATAAAAGCTATCGATATATTTTAACTACACTGGTAAAAACAATTGACGGGACAAATGATTTTACTTACAATAAAAAAACTAAAAAAGCAAATAAAACCAAAACTTGGCCAAAATATCATCCAATGCAAGATAAATTTATTGGAAAACAAAAATGGGCATAACTTGCACTCTAAATAAAGAAACTGGTCAGTTGTCCAGCTCAGCATCTGAGTGACATCCTGCCAGTCAAGAAAAACATATCTAATAGGGTGTATGATCTAACAACTACACAAGTAGTACTGCTACACAACTCTTGCATCCGTGTTTCATATTGTTTATCAGGGTCCTTATCAAACCCTGTGGCAACTGCACCCACTTGAACCACGAGTTCATCAATGGTCATTGGAGCTGGTCTTTGAGCAGCAACTGAGTGCTGGTGAAGTGGATTAGTTTTGGCAATTTGTTTAATTCTTGGCTCAAAGTGAAATGGCTTAAAATATGACAGATTTTCACATTCTACTAATCTCAATTTCTAGCATGAAGGTTTTACCCCTTTCCCTCCCAGATCATTTTTGAACAAAATTAGCTCCAAAAAAAATTTCCATTAACTTTAAACAGTGAATGGGAATGTTGTTTATTGGAAGCGACCATTCCAGGAAAGTACTTCACAGTTCGTCCTGGTTACAGTGATTTTTATTCAATTCAGAATGAAATTGACATTGAAACCGAAACACAGTTGCCAAAATTCAACATTCCTCTCTACAACGATAATCATGCAGCTTTTGTGGCAGGATTCAATGCGAATAAAAAAAATAAAATAGAAAATTAAAATGAGGATGGAATTAGATTATCACACCAGCAAAAGGAAATCAGCTGTTAAAACTTTTACATCTACATCCAAAAAAAAACTTTTTAACTGCTCATAAGCCGCAAGGATTTTCAGTTACTAGAAACTACCACACTCCTAACAAAGAGATTTTCAAAAATCAGGAAATTAAATTGGTTGCAAGAAAACCAATTTTAGATTCCACATATAAAATAAAATTACAAGATGGAGATTTACTACAACAAATTGATTCAAATTTTTTAAATGTCGGACTTTCAAATGATGCAAAATTTTTGGAAAGCAATGGACAAATAATAATCACAATACCCTTTAATGTTAGCATTGAATTCAAACATGATTCCTGTCCCTAACGCGCGCGCGAATGACTGCTCTGAACATAATTGATGACACATATGTTATTCAAGGAGAACAATTGAAAATGCAATTTCTCTACACTCATACTATTCTCTGTATTTTTACATAAGTACTGTGATTTATTGCTAATTGAATTTTGTCTGGTATAAATAAATTGAGTTCAGACTTCGTACAATAACATTTTACCATTTTTGTGCTTAAGGAGAATTGAAAATATGTCTGTCAAATTCAATTTCCTTCACTTTAAGTGTTGCTTTTGCTCCGTTATCGTCCTTTTAATACCTTTTTTGCATTTCCCTTTAATTTTTGAAGAATATCTTGTTACTCCTCACCCAGATTGTCGCAATTATTCTCTCACTGTATAATGAAATGATTTTCCTTGTCATACTTCCTCAACAATATTGCAACAAGGTGTCAATACGCATTTGTCTAGATATTTCCTTGCTTGCATCATCAGTGGTAAGGCATATCGACATAAATTACTGAAAAAAACCATATTCTCATTGAATGGGGAAATCAGAAGAAAAATATAGACAACTGTTTCTTATTTGATTCAGATAACATTCAGTGCAGTGTTCAGGTTGTAAAATGAGATTGTTCATGGTCATGATTTCTTTTGCTAATGATTCTTGAGCTAAGTATCACATTTTCCTATATATAATCTGCAGATCATGTGTTAAAAAAGTTTCAAATTTTGTTGTGCGTATAATACGCCACCATGGATAAAGTGATAAAAAACATTCTCAACCAGAAAAGCTTACAATAGTTTTGAAAGAAATACCATTTATGTGTTTTACAAAATAAATAATAGATGGTATTGATAGCTGTTGCGACTCAGATGACATATTTCAGTTACAATCAGTTTTGTCCAATTACGTTAGAGAATGAATTCGGTTCCTCAGAAAGATGTTGCCAGTTGCTAGTTTCAATTTGCATTCTGTCTTGACCTGAGTTGTTTCGTCCTAAAACTATTCAGGTTCAGATATCGTCATATTGAGGTGGGAGCGTGTAAATTACACAGTTAATTTTGAACTAAACATTATAGAGAAGGCTATCGAAGTACAAAAACAGGAAACTGCAAGATTGTTTAACATTTACGAATCAAATATTCAATTGTGGAGGAAAAAAACAAGGCTAAATTTGAAAAATGTGACAAAAAGTTTTTTAATTATGAATCGATGAGGTACATCTCAGTGAGAATGTTAAAAATGCCCTCGAAGTCCTCATTTACAACTAACACTTGCATGACTAAAAAATACAGCCTTTAGACGTCTGAATTAACAGATATTTAAATCAAAAACACAGAAATTATGGGAACACTAGATGTCTGAGAGAGAAAAGATTTTTTTTCTGTTAAATTTATTAATTATAATTTTAATCATATTGTGTACTTTTTTATTTTATCTGATGCTTCATTATCGGCAGTATATATTTTGGATTTTTCTCCATAAAAATTGCACGGATTATACAACACTGCAGATTATGTAACCTCTTTTATTTTTTTACTAAAAAAAAGGCTTTGCAGATAATATGCCACTGCGGATTATATACAGGAAAATATGGTAAGTGAATATTAATATCACACTGTTCAGCTACGCAAGGGCATTTGGTGACAGACCACGTAATTTTGAACCATGGTCAAGTGGCAAAGAGAATGCAAATGTGTTTGCATACTATTTTTTCCTAAAAAGAGAGCACCAAATTTATTTTACGCAATATGAATTTAAGGTGGGTGTCACTACACGTGAGCATCAGAATCTCAATTATATAAAAAGAACTGCTTAACTCTAAAGTACAAAGGAACTGAAGAGTATTCAACAACTTGATCATTATGCTTGTTTCCTACCGGAATAATTTTTAGAATAGATGCTGAAGAATCTTCCATGAGGGACTCGGATGCAATGTCACAATACACATAGACTTCTGTAATACCTGCAGATAATTCTAAAAGGTATTCAGATTTATAGTCCTCATGAATAAAAGTTCTTTGAACAAATTGCAACAGATTTTTTTAGTCTCTCTTCAAACGTAACAAGAATGTTTTGAGGAACATGTAATCTCACTCGCGAATCTGTCAACTGTAAGAATATAAACTTGAATTCTCTAAATAAAGTCTTTTACTTGGCTATACATTCCACTAGGAATGTTGACCATTTCAGACTTGATCTCCGATAGTAGGAGAAAACTTTATAAACAGATTGAATAAAATTATTCCTCTTTAGTGGAACCTGCTATAACACAACTTACCTGAGTCAGAATTTTGATTTTTGAATCAAAAAGAAATTACTAAATTTGATTTAATGTCTGTAAACTCTGATTCAAATGTCAATTATTCGTTGGAAGCAGATTTTTTTTATCCAGTAGAGCTTCATTCAAAACATAATAGTTTTCTGATGGCTCCTCAACATAAATCAATTACATATGATATGCTTTCCCCTCAACAAAAGAAAATTGGGGAAAAATTGAAAACAAAAATTTATGAAAAAAATAAGAAAATACGTTTAACGAGAAAAAAAAAACTATGTAGTACTAATTTTAAAATTACATTTTTTTTTATTAAACATTGGTTAAAAATTTTTTAAATTTATAAAATAATTAAATTTAATCAGTTTAATTATTTAAAATCATACATAATATTTAATAGCAATAAAATAAAGAATGTAAAATAATTTCAGCAAGAATTTTTTTAAGCTAATGAAAAACGCATTTTTTGGACGTACTTGCATGAACATCAGAAAACATGGTAATGTTAAAAAATAAGAAACAATGGTAAATAAGAAATGATGCAAAAATATTTAGCAGAAAACTTAGAAAGCTTTTTAATTATGAATGAGCATTGTGTATTGTTAAATCTTTTAAAACTTATCCTTTATTTGAATCATCCTATATATGTAGGTTTTTCAGTACCGGAGTTAAGTAAATTATATATGTTTCAACTACATTATGATATTTTGAAAACTGTTAACAAAGAAAATATAATACACAAATGCAGATTCACTAAGTTTCAAAATATGGACTGAATACATTTACTATGAAATAGCAAACAAATTTGAGAATCTAGTAAATTTTTCCAATTATAATGAATTTCATCATTATTATTCTAAAAAACATCAATACATATTGGGATACTTAAAGGATGAAACAAAAGGCATTCCAACAGAAGAATTTTGTGCACTACGACTAGTGATGTATTCTTATATCTTTGGAAAAGAAAAAAACAGCAAAAGAAATTTTAAAAACGTTTGAGCAAAATATTTTAAGACATGAAGAAGTGTTTTTAAATGAATTGAAAAACAATTGCTTGATAAAAAAAATAATAAAGAATAACTTCTAAAAATCATATATCTACAGTAAAACAAAACGAAATAAGTCTTTGTAGTTTTTATGATAAAATGTATTTGCATAATTGAATTGAATATTCGGCATATATATATATATATATATGGTAATGCTGAACATTGAAATGTAAATGTTATACCTATACATTTGAAAATGCTTGTTTCTAAGCTTATGTATTATTCATTGATAAATATATATAAGCGCAAAATATATGCTATTTTTAAAAATGAATTACATCTATTACATTTAGTACGATATGCAGTCAGATTTAACAAAGTCGCAAAATTCTGAAAAGAGTTTGTTACATGGAAAATTCGTTAGATTGATTGATTGAATATTAACGTTGCACTGTTCCGCTACACGAGGGCTTTTGGCGACGGACGGAAAATTCGTTAGAAACCTTAATATATATACCTTGTTTGTTCTTTTAATATATATACCTTAGAGACCATATAAAACAAATTTTAAATTCATAAACACTTTTAATTACTTTAAAAAGTAATTACGCACACTTTTCTTAAAAATTGATATATATTCATTTTATATATTATCAAAAAGAAAACCTGCAAGGAGAACAAGAAAAAAAGTTTTCTCCTGGAAATATATTGTATTTTCAACCTTTAAAATTAATTTTATATTAAAATTAAAGAATTTTTTAAAGACATTTTCTAATTTAAAACCTACAAGGAGTTTCAACATACATTTTTTTATAACTAGTAATTTTAGCATTCACTACCACATGCATCCTTAAATTTAAGTATTGATAAAATCAACTAATTTTACTTGAGTTTTTTGTTTGTAAAATTACGGCAGTTCATTGCTCTCGGTGAGTTAGGCACCTGGTAAAAAACCCCCCTTCTATTATTTGATTTAGCAACGAATCCCTCCCAGTGAAATTCATTCTTTAAAGTGGCCAATTTCACATTATTCATTTGTTTACTTTACTCATTAATTAGTCATCGAAAAAAAAAGCATCCCACAATTCTGGAAACGAAAACAAAAAATGCGTGATCGAAATCTTAACCTTTTTTACTACCAATCTATTAAATATTACAGTTTTTCAGATTCATTGATGCTTGAAGAAAAAAATTAAAATAAAATATATTTAAATTTTCTAAATAACAAAATAGGTAACTCGTTTGTTGAGCAAAAACACGAAAACATATTACACTGAAAATACAAATATAAAGATACAACACATAAAGCAGGATCGAACCTAAATCTTTGTCACTTATTCCCAAATGATTATCAAGTTCAGTACATATTTTTGAAACTAGTGACAGATACTCAAGCTTTCTTATTTCTTCCATCTCAATTTATTTTCATAAATACTAACAAATATTTACTTCACTTCAAACCTTTTTATATCACTTCATTTCATTTTCACTGCTTTTCGCTTCGCACAACAAAAGCAAGATACTGACAGATAAAAAGAACCCTTAAGACCGAACATGTAATGCTCAATTTTGTTGGAGGCACTCAAGTCTATAATCTGCAAACTAGATGGATTACTTTTATATTTTTGGCCTCTTTTTGGAAATTGCCAAGTTCATCGTTGGCTTATTTGAACCTACTGAAATCATTCTTGCAGTAGCCCTCGTGCTGTAGACTTCCAGTATGAAATTCTAGCGGCAAGATTTGTTAAAGATGTACTTAATAATTGTGATTTATAATATTTTATTGCTAAATTTTACAATTTTTATTTTGTATTAGTTTCCTGTTGTTAAGTTTTCCATCATCTTAACATATTTGTAGACTTATTTATTTTCTAGCTTCTGGAGAACTTTAAACTTGGTGATTTCTAACATTGAATTATTTTTATTTTACTCTTTTTATATTGTATTTTTTACTTTATACTTTGATTTGATATAAATTTTCATTTTCCGGTCATTAACTATCTAGTTTCTACCGTGTGATAGCTCGATTCTCCGATCTCCTGAATGTTAAAAATTTTATGCTTTGATTATTTAGAACAGGGGTAGGCAGACTTTTACTTAGCATGGTCTACTTCGAATTTTTTTTGAGGAATCGTGGTCCACCATGTGACGTAGTTGTGATAACATAAAATTTGTATTACAGTCGGTCGAAGAAATAAGTGAGCACCGTGACCCTTTCAAAAAATAATTGGAAATGGAAAACGCCCTTTTTTGAAACGACCTTTGTTCAAACCATCTCAACACTAAAATTTTGCTGTTTTATTCCCCCCTTTTCTTTTCAAATGGCTCCTTTTACACAAATATTGTTCATTTTCTCCCTGCTTTTTATCCGAAACTTGCATTTAGGGTCTCGATCAAAAATAGGAGTTTTAACGGCTCTTTTGTATGACTCTTGTCCATTTTCCCTCGTTTTTATCCCAACGTTATCTTTAGAGTCTCGATTTACGTTTGAAGCAAAGTATGAAGGAGGCGTTAGTCGGTATGGACAGCATAAAATTTTTCAGATTTCTCCCAAAAATATTTTATCACGGGCAAGAGAAAATTTTTCATTCCCTCCCAGAGAGACAATTTAGACAGGGGTCATCAACAAATGAAATTCAGACAGGGGTCAAATGAAATTCTTGGCATGTCATATTAAATGTATGCATCTTGGTGAGAAAACAGGACACCAGCCAACTCAACGAGACAAGCCCTCTAATCTTGGTGAGAAAACAGAGCATATACCAACTCAACGAGACAAGCCCTCCAATCTTGGTGAGAAAACAGAGGACATGCCAACTCAACGAGACAATCCCTCCAATCTGGGTGTATGAAGACGACAACAGGTAAGTCTAATCTATATTATTCCAATCTTGGTGTAGTAATTGACCTGAAAAAAAGGGGGACCACCCCCAATTTTCGGACTTGAAGATTTTGGCTAAAAATATTTACCGATAAGACTGCTAGAATTTGAGAATATTAATCACTTCAAATACTGACAGTCTTAACGAAAAACATTTAGGATGAAAATATGACTGAATGTTTGGCTGCTGGCCTTTTATACTCTAATGAGGTCACGTGAAACGATTCCTATTGTCTGGCGCATGTTTTAAAAAAGATACCTTCCAACGTTGGCATATTGTGTGTCTTGAAAAAAGGGGGACCGAGTCGACTCTTGTGTCGATTCGATCTCCCTTTTTTCGGTAAGATTTTTTTCTCTCTCACTCTACTAGATGGGCCGTCTGTCTTTTGCATTCAGCCTGCAGCTTGTTAAAATGCTGCAGGTATCGCGCAAATCGATAGGATTTCACCATGGTGCACTCGGAAATGTCATAGTCCTCGTGCACCTCATCGTGCAGGTGGTCAGGCAGGGTACGGTCATTCAAATCCCGGAAATGGGGCAATATTTCCAGGTTGATGGTAAAAAGTCCTAACTTTTCAAAAATTTTCCGCTGGTCCGAGTCCTTGACGACGATGGGGCCTCTGTTTCCTTGGGCCAGGTGACAAAACTTGCCCCTGACGCAGAAAGACAGGTATTCGAGGGGTACAGATCCGGGCAGGTGGCTCTTCAAGCTAGGCCGTTCATTGATGTACCTGTTGGCCCGACTGTCTTTGGCAGTCGTAAGGAGATTCAAGTGGTCCACCGTGAAGCAAATCACTTCTGGATCTTTGCCATCCTCCGGAATGCTGGCAATCGACAATTCGATGGGAACAGACTGGCCACTATGATGAAACACGTTGGCATGGGCAAAAAAGGCTAAGTGAGACATGTTGCTGAGTGAGAATGTCTCTGGTGGATGAGTGCTCGCCTTTTATACTCTGATGGGTCACGTGAATCGATTCTTATTGGCTGATGCTTTCCAACCTTGAATCACCAGACACCGATGAAAGAAATCTTTAGTGCAAAGGTTCCCCATTACAGATTAATCCAATCTTGCTGCATCAAACTGCGCCAAGGTTCCACAATACAGATGAACCCAATCTTGGTGCATCCAACAGCACGATTCAGCACAAGGTTTCCACAATACAGATGAATCCAATCTTGGTGCATCAAACAGCACGATTCAGCACAAGTTTTTAAAATGTGCACTTCAATCTTGGTACACTATTTGGCCCGAAAAAAGGGGGACCGAGTCGTCTCTTGTGTCGACTCGATCCCCCTTTTTCCGGGCCAATGTCCATTTTTTTACTATACCGTAACTTCATAGCTCCATTCAGCATGCAGCTTATTAAACTGCTGCAGGTATTTGGCAAATTGATAAGATTTTAGCATGGTGCAGTACGAAATGTCCTCTTCCTCGTGCACACCCTCGTGCACACCCTCATGCACGGGGTTGGGAAAGGTTCCATCGCAAATGTCTTTGAATTTCGGCAGATTCTCCAGGGCCATGGCATACAGTCCGAGCTCTTGAAATTTTTTTGTTGCTCCACTCCTTTGACCACCACCAGGCCCCTGTTGCCTCGGGCCAGCTGACTAAACTTGCCCCTCACGCAAAAGGGCAGGTATTCCACGGGCACACTCTTGGGTAACGGATGGTGTACCAGACGAAGACGGGCATTCTCTTGGCAGTTGTCGGATCGAAAATCTTTGGGCTTGGAAGTTTGCCCGGCATGATTAACGGTGATGCACATGATTTCGGGTTCGCTGCCATCCCTGGGAATCGTGGCAATGGACAATTTGATGGGCAATGGCTTGCCATCGTGATGAAACACGTTGGCATGAGCAAAATAGGCTGGTTGACTCAAAACAGACATGTTGCTTCAATTTGAGAACAGCAGGATGAGATTCTAGCGGCTGGTTGCTCGCTTTATATATACTCGAGGAGCGTGACGTCAGAGGGCATCCCATTGGCCAAAGCCTTTGCATGCGAGCACTGCACGTGTTTTTCCAAAGCCCGCTTCCAAGGTTGGAGACCCACCGTGCGCCAAGGGACATTGTCGTCTCGATGCATTTCCCAATCGTCCAACCACGTCAAACATTCCACGTACACGTCTGCGACTCGAGTGCAGTCTGTAAAATCCAAAATGTATGCATCCGTAGTTTAAGGTTGATAAGCCTCCCAAACTCGGTGAGAGGGAGGACGACTCACTTGAAAGAATCTCAACTCGACCCCTTTGTCCCAGGTCAGATCCAAATGACTCGTAAACACAATGACCGTTTTTCCAAACGACCGAGGAATATGCACACCAAAGTTGGATTAAAAAATGATGGTATAAGGATAGTCTTGTTCGTAATGCGTGACTCGATCCGGTCACCGACCCAGATTTCCAAACACAATAGTGGTGCGATGATGACACTGGTCCAAAAACTTTTTACCGAAACGATTTTTTTACATGCTCTTGTCTCCAAGCTTGGTATTTTTTGGACAAAAAAATGAGACTGTTTTCTGGCAAAAATGAAATTTATTTACAAAAAAAAATATTTACAATATTTACATCAAAATAATATTTACATGCAAGGCAAACAATTGCGTACAGACAGATCCAATGGTTTAATCACTTTAAACCCAGTAGTTTTTTTCACTTTCTTTTTCATTCGGGGCATGGTCAAGTCCATGGGGGCTTCTTGTTGCTCTATGGCCAACCCTGTTTCAAAATTATCCAAGAAAGTGATGAGATCATTACTTTCGTAAAACAGGGAAGGCACCGTGTCAAGCAACTGGTGTTCTTGGGTATGAGCCGGGGGAAGCCCTTGTTGCGAGCAGTCTCCAAATACGGACGACATGATCTGATCTATGGAAGAGTCGTACGTAAGGGTCGGCTCCAATGTCTCGACCACAGGTGATAAAAGAATCTGCACAGGTGGTGGATCTGGTAAAAAGAGCTGCACAGGTGATGTCGTCGGCACAGGTGGTATCTGCACAGGTGGATGAAAGACTGGTATCTGCACAGGTGGTTGAAAGACTGGTATCTGCACAGGTGGATCTGGAATCTGCACTGGCGGTGTCATCGGCTCAGGTGGATCTGGGATCTCCACAGGTGGATCTGGGATCTCCACAGGTGGATGTGGTATCTGCACAGGTGGATCTGGTAGAAGGATCTGAGGGATGTTTCGGCCTTCAGTCGCATTGCGCTCCATGCTACTTTTTCAATAAAGCTTCTTTTTATCCCTCTGATTTCTCTTTTAGTAAGTGTTGCTTACATTACACATGTCCTTACGTATTGGGGATCTTACGGTATTAAATGTGTTGATTTGGAAAGCTTTTGTACAAAGTTATATTGAAAAAACCGTCTGTCCTTAATTTTTTGCACACCAGTGTAGTATATATATATATATATATATATATATATATATATATATATATATATATATATATATATATATTCTTAAAATAAACTAAATAAAATCTAATTAAAATTTGTTTTTTAAATTCCGGTTTTAAAACTTTTTTTTCATTTTTCATGTAAGCAATAGTACGTGAACGCAGACTTTTTCTAGCTGGTGTATATTTAGTTATATTTTTCACATCGACATTGCCAAATGAATAACCAATGAATGCAACGTTTGTGGGATTCTAGTCTAGTAAATTCTTGAAAACGTCTCTCAAATTTGGTTTGGAGTTTTATTCACGGGTGTTTTCATTATCTTGGTAACAACCTGTGTTTCTTTTAGTATGCGCGTCTAAGATATTATGTGAAGGCGGTCATCCCAAAATGTCTTTGCAGTCCACCGGTCGATCACGATCGACTTAATACCCACTTCGAATTTAGAATATTTAATAATCCGTTTTTTTTAAATTTACAGGTTTTTAACATGTAGCAGATTCATTATTTGTTTAGTTCCTGCTGTATGATTACCCCCTTTGTTGACCAGGAAAATTAGTGTAAATATCATGTAAGTTGTTCGGCTAATTTTTTTAAAATCAGCACAATATATGTTTAGATTTAACTTTCCCTTAACCTAGTCCATATTATGAGTATAATTGTAGATTTATATATAGATATTTAACACATTTGCTAACATGTAAAGCTTCCAAGACATATAAAGAAAATAGTTGTAGAAATATCAAAGGTTTTATATTGCCAATGGAATATCTTGGTAGAATTATTGTTTATAAAGACAATGAAAAGGCATAAATGTAATATATTTTTCAAAGTATTGTTGTTGTTGTTTCTTATCCTCTAATTGTCTGACGAAGTCAGACAAGATCCATTAAATTGTTGACCCTCAAAAAATCGATAACAAGAAGGGGAGAATCGTACAAGTCTTCTCTGGAAAGACCCAGACAGTCCAGGATATGTTCAGCAGAGGCCTGCTGAACCTTGCACTTGGAGCAGAACTTAAAAGTCTTCCTGCCCTCAAAGAAGGAGAGACTTTTCGTGTGTCCACTAGCCAATCTGGAAATGGCCGTTTTAGATGCTCTGTCTAAGTTGAGATCCAGAAAAGAGCCCGGTTCCCTGGCCGCATACCAGTGGTGGGAGGGAGGAATCTTCCACTCCTTAGATAGTTGCCTATCAATTTTGGGCTGGTGCTCTGAGTAGGTAATGGCAGGAGAGGAGGTTGTTAAGAGACTACAGCCCTCTCTGGCTAAGCGGTCCGCTTGCTCATTTCCAAAGATGTCAACATGGGATGGTATCCACTGAAAATGAACATCGTGATGCTTTGAAATAAGTTTGAGATTGTGAAGGATGGAGATGCTTGTTTTGTCTCCTACTTGAGTCCAATTGTGTAGATGTTGAAGGGAACTGCGACTGTCCGACAAAATCCAGAGTTCTCCATAGTCACTTTCATTGATAATAGCTTCGAGGCCAAGTTTGATTGCCGTTAGTTCACTTTTAAAGACCGAAGAGAAATCCGGGTTACGGTGACAGAAATAAAAGTTTTTTGACCAGAATTTTCTATGTAGATTCCACTACCTGCACGATCGTCTAGTCTACTGCCATCTGTGTAAATTTTAATGGCGTCACAGGGGATTTCATTAATACTTTCCAATGCAAGTTGCCTAAGATGAGCTGGGATGAGATCTTGCTTTGTGACCAGGGCAGACATGTTGAAGTGGAAGTGGACTCTGGGAAGTCCCTCTGATGGACTTAAACAAGATTTTAAGGAGTGGGGTTCGATATGAGATGAGGGCAACTGCAGATGATCAGCATAACTGAAAGGGCTGTTTCTCTTCAGTCTCTGATTATTGTGCCAATTGTTAAAGTATAGAGAGGTTTTGTTGTGATGTCCATAGCTAGAAAGTTTATTGAAGTAATTGGTGAGGATATTTTTGCTTCTAAGATGAAGAGGTTGGAGATCAGCCTCGAAGAGGACAATTTCTTTCGGGCAACTACGTCTCAATCCAGTAATATGACCTCCCGCTGGTGTTCCTGCCTTGACGGGGCGGTGAGGCTTGCGCGCACTATTGACCTGGAGGGCTATACCGGCGGTAGCTTGCTACTGGTAGGGTCTCCCAAGCCGGGCAGGCCGAAGGGTAAGTGCCAGACTAAAAGGAACACCACCACGAGCCAAGACAGACTTCTACCTTCATGGTGCTCAGATCTCTATGATCAACAGAAGCTGCTTACTACCTCTTCCAATGATGTTGTTGTTGTTGTTGACTTCAAAGTATAATCGCGCGAATTGACTCCTCAAAACATTTCAACCACTTTATAAAACTTGTATGGAGTCCATTAAAGCTAATCTTAAAATGGGTTTAGAAAAATCTTAAGTATATTAGAATATGTATTCAGTTATAGGATGTAAGAAGTAGTTCTAATAAATGTCCCTCATTTAGGAATTTCTTTTTAACAAACTAAATCTTTTCTAACTACATTAATTTTTTTGCATTGTTTTCGCAGACTAATAAATAAGATGTTTCTGTCAATATTATGAGTACTGAAAGACTTATAGTTGTGTTCTTTTGTATAAACCTCAAAGGCAAAATATTGTTTTAAGACCTATTAAAATCTTTACCAAGTAACTTTTAAGCAATATGTTGACAAAAAGCTGGGGAAAAAAGAAATGATGAAAAACTGTTTAAAATATTGTGCATGATCTAAAATACTGTGTATTGACTGCATATTTTCTGTTTACTAAGCTTAATTGTACTTGACTAATGAAGAATACTTTACTCTGTTGCTCATGTTATTACTATTAAATTAGGTACAAGAAATATGTGTTGTTTATTCAACATTCTGAAAGAAAGGGTGCCCAATTTAAAAGTTAATTGCATGATGGCCAATGATGACCGAACAGTTTCCCAAGCATTTAAACATATTTGAGAATGGTGTTATTCATTGACTTTGTAATTGGCACCTACAGCGTGCTTGGAAGTAATGATTAAATGATCTTGTTTTCGAATTTTGAAATGAGAATTGAAATTTCTCTGGTAGTTCTTTTGGAAGAAACAAGTTCATTCAGATTTAAACAAACCATGGACAATTTTAAAATTGCATCAACTGATAAAAAGCCTGCTTTCAATAAATGTTTTGATGATAATTGTAATTCTGCCTACTAATAGTGTATATCACATCATCTACATCTGTATGACAATACTGATAAAAAATAGGCATTGTGAATATTTTCACAATACATGTGAGAGACTAACTATTTTAAATGAAAATTTAAATTGTCGAGCAGATAATTTGTTGAATATACAGCATGATACATATTTAGCACATCAGTACAGAATTTTAAGTGATACTCTCCCCAGTTAGCTCTCACAATCTTTTTTCATTTCATAATGGATTAAGTATTCCTGACAGATATTTATGTCAAGGCAACAAGCTCTTGGTTTGTAAAATTGCAGACTAATGTAGGTGCATTTTATGTAGAAAAGATAACAGAAGCTTATTCAGAAAGAGAGGTTATGATCAGTGGTATTACATGTATGTAAAATTGTCAGGCTTAGCTTGGTATACATGTGAATGTTCAGAAAATCTTGCACTATTAGTAAGCTCATTCGTGAATTGTTTGAGAGATTCCATATTGTTGAAAATGTTGAATATACTTCCTTCCATATCTCAGATAGAAAGTGGCATGGGTTCTTCCACCAAAGAAATATGTAATGACAATAGAAAAACCAGGGGACTGAACTTCTACTTGCAATATTAAATTGTTTATTGCAAGGTAAAATAGTTCAGAGGACCTTTCCATCCTACTTAACTAGCAATTAAGAACAATTGTCTCAATATATGCAATTCAGTAAAAGAAGGGTAAAAAGAAATTAACTAAAAAAATCGTTTGCCATGCACCTCCCAAGCAGCATTTAAACTAGCAGCAAATGCAACTATTAGGGGTATAAAAAGGAAAATTCTAGAATTTTTTGCTGTCAAGAAAGAAACCGCCCCATTCAAGCTCAGGCTAGTTAGCATTACTCAATTCAAAAACTAACTGTATCTTTAACACCTGATATATGAGGGTAGTGGAGTTGTTTTATGTTTTCAAGACAATTAGCTAATTTTTTATGAGGTCAAATTGTTGTATATTTTTTATATCAGATGAGGAAAGGAGCAAATTTTTGTGACAAATGGCTTTATGACAGCATAATTAAAGCCTATAATTTAAAAATCATGCAGGATAGAGATTCCATTGCAGGATGTTACCACACAAATTCTGGAAAGTGTTGGGAATTTTTTAAAATCTTTTATCGATTAAGACTGCAGAATTTATTTTCATCCCCATTAATGTGTCTTGTCATTGATAGCTGAATTAAGTCTTAAGAAATTATATTTTTATAATTAACAAGCTAGGTATATTAAGCTGATTGATTTGTGGAGAATAAAGTTAAATATTTTGCTTTGTTAAGAACAAGATTTACGTGTTTTGTATCTTATTCATCTGAAGAAGTCTAATAAAATGTATTACAGTGCTTTTATATCCTACTTCACTAATAAAATTTTAGGCAAAAAAAATTGATTTATACTTTTGGAACGAACGAATTTAAAAAATGCATGTATGCTTCTATTGTAGGCAAATGCTTAATATTAAATATATTGGATTAGGCGATATATTAATGCTTGTTACCAATAGGAGCAAAGGTGTATGCCAAAGTAAGTAATATGTTTTAACTTGTATAAAAATAATTCTTAAAATTAAATTATTCATCATTTTGTTATTATTTGTGCTATTAGTTATGAGGAATGGACCTTGGAAATCTGACTTACCTATTTAGAAACATAGGTATTTCATCCATACATTATATATCATGGGAGATATGGAAAATGGGAGTGAAAATAATGATATAATGTATCACTATTTAATTGTATCACTATTTAAAAAATAAATTTCTAGATGCTCTAAGTTTTGAAGACTTCAGAAATGTAAAAAACCTGCAGTTAATTGATGAATTGGGCCTTCACATAACAAATAGATTAAATCTATTTGCTATGGAAAAATAAAATATTTAAATGGAAACATAGCTTTTTATTGGACCATGTAAAAAAAGTTAGTTAACATCTCTTGTCTCAATTGCTATTATTACTTTTCAAACTTACGAAAAAGGAGTTCTGTTTTCTTTGGTGATCTTTTTGACAATCTCATCGTTCTGATTTTTTTAAAAAATATAGTAAAATTTTTTTATATAATTATACTAATATTTAATTTTAGTAAAATGAGGTAATTCCGTATAACTATTAATTTTGCACGGGTTTTATTTGAAATTTAAGAAGATAAAAGACTGCAAAATAAAGGAATCGCAATAATATAGTTTAATATTCTGAGGATAGTTTCAATTGTTTTGAGGTGTGGGAAAGAGAACAGCATTTATTGATTTTTGTATTGAAACGGAGGGAAAACGAAATACAAAACAGACTCGGATGCGTGTAAAAAGACAGAATTCACTTTATAGTAAATTGATAGAAACTCAGGAACGATCACAACCATCACATATTAGAAAGAGTTGTACATTTTTAAATAAAGGCTGACGGGATTTAATAAAAATTTTGGAAAAGCTGGTTATCTTTTTCAAAGATTTGTCTAATGATTATATAAAAAAAAGAGTTCAAATAGAACCTTGTTTATTAGAATACTTCCCATAAATATCTCCGAAGTTTCAGTTCTTTTGGCTATCTAACCATTAAATTCAGTTTTTTGATTAGCAATAAAATAAAGAGATATTTAATAAATTGGCTAAATAATATAAAAATGTATAAAACAACAATTGAATTCCACGAAATTAGTAAAATTAGAAACCTGTGTTTTTTCATGACCCAACCAATCACTTTAAAACATTTTGTTAGCTTACATATATACATTATAAAATTCTAGGGGGTCGGGGTGGACAAATTTTATTTAAAAATTTCCTTATTGAGATCACTATTTACCCAAAGCTTAACATTTATAAAAACAAAATACAAACCTTTTTAAATAGTTAGTGCGATTAAAAAGAGGGGTGGGGGAACATAAGTGAAAAGATTTTATGTTAATTGCGGCAATATGCGTATAATATTAATTGGATAGTTCCAAGTGAGTTGTAATGGCTAATAATTCTATTAGGGGCATTAAATCACCAAAACTTTAGTAAGCTGATTTTCAAAATTTGGTTGCGAATTCAGCAATTATGTGTAGCTGATCCCTGATTTAGGGGTGCGACAAGTTCCAGAGATGAAAAGCCGAGACACATAGTCTGATAACCTTCTCAGAAAAGGGGCTAACTTACTTTTGACATTTCATTTATTGGAGACATCTGTCAAAGTGGTTCAATAGCGGCTGCAAAATTTCCTGCATATTATAAGGATTTAAATGTATTGGGGGAAATTCATATATATATATATATATATATATATATATATATATATATATATATATATATATATATATATATATATATATATATATATATATATATATAAACGAAGCAAAGTTTGTATAAGAATGCAAATACGCTTTAAAAAGAGATCCATCATAAAATAATTTGAATCAAATATAAGCCGAAATTATTTATGCAGTTACTAAGAAATACGTAGGAATTTACTGAAGAAATTTCTACGTGAAGTTCAAAAAGAATTTTTCATGTTTTTTCACGTGTTCACATAAAATTGAAGAAATATTTTACTTTTTAAGCCTTCCAATAAAATTCCATGTGTAAGAATATTAACAACTGTTCAGTACAATTTGATCATTTTTTACAAGTGGTAAAAATACAGCAAAATTGCATTTCATATATTGCATCAGTATCTTTTTATAATTCGAAGAAAAACTTTTCATATTAATATATAATTAATTATATAATTATATTCTCAATGTTCGAGATTTGAAACACTAGCAAGTAGCAAATCATTTGAAAAATGTTTCAGATAGTACCAAGTAGTAAGGTATGCACAATATTATAAGTTCTAAAAAAAGGACTACTTTACTAGAAGGGATAATCATTCAAAATGCTAAAAATTATAAGGTACAGACAATTGTACAGGAAATTCGAATATATACAATAATATAAAATTTTTCATGAAAATAGTTCAGCTGTTAATATTTTGTTTTTGAAAGTTTTTTCTTCTTTTAGATTTTTTACAAATATGTATATTTTTGAATACGGTGCAAATCGTTTAACTCGAAACAGAGGGGGACTGAAACATTTTTTAGTGTTAAAGGATAATGCAAAAAAAAAACATTTCACTAAAATTAAGTTTATTAGAGTACATTTTATTTACATAGATATGAATATTCATGTATATTTAATAAAAATCAATGAAACAAAAACATTCACAAGAACTTAGTGAAATTTATTACAAAATTTTCAAATTTTTTTTGCAAACAAAACATTTATTGAGTTTTGGGAATATAATTTGATATTTTTCTTCGCCTTGTCTTCATTAGCATTAAGTTATTCGATATCGTTCATTTTGTGTGATTCATTTCCCCATTAGAATGTGCGTCTAAATAACTGAGCATGTTTTTCAGGATGTTCCTCCTTTCGGATGACGGGGGAACAGAAGCTGCATTATTTATTTCATTTTCGTCGTTGGGATCTGCATCAATGATATTTATGATATTTGAACAAACCAAAATGTCTTTGTTTGCCATAATTGGAGCTGTATACACATTATTATCACCTACAGCAAGGGTGTCAAACACACGGGCCGCACATGGCTCGCCAATACGAAAGTTGTGGCCCACCCACTCCTTTAAAAAATTTTTAGATGTCAGGTTCTTAAAAATTTTTTCATTTTGAAATTTATTTGAGGTAGACCTTATATATATATATATATATATATATATATATATATATATATATATATATATATATATATATATATATATATATATATATATATATGTATATGTATATATATATATAAATAAATCTACAATATATTTGCCTGTTACCTGTTCTTGTTTTAAAGGAAATCCTTTTTGATAATAGAAATGGTTTTATAAGAATAAAAATATTTTTTTTATATTTTACTAAATGCTTTCATGTGATTTTACTATGCATATATGTAAGGGTTGTGACGAATCTATACGGAACTTTATCACTAACCTTCTGAACCGATCTTTTTAGGGAAATTTAATTCCCTACCTATTTCCAATCAACTCCAAAAAGCGGACAGGATTCCTTGTTATGCAGATTAGATTCAGTATTTAAGTCAAACGAAATAGTAAAGTTAGAGCAGTAAGAGATAGACATTGAAACATAGAGTTATAGTGATTTTGAATTGAAATATTGTTGTTGAAGATAAATTAACCTCATGAAGAATTGAGATTCCGAGTGGTAAATATCCTTTTGAAGTTAAAGTCTCACTCAAGCTTTAAGAGTCGGATTAAAGTTAAATGTTCAATAAGAACATTATTAAATATAACTCTGGGATCTCTTATCGTGGTAATTTCTGCGTGATCATTATTTAATAAATTAATTGAATTATTAACTAATTAAGCTAATTTAAAAGATATTATCTTTAAAACCTCATAATATTAGTATTCGAATTTGTTAATAAGTCCTTGATTTTATTTGGGAAAGATATCCAAATAAAGAAAGTTATTTATAAAAATGGCTACTGGTTCTTTTATGTCTCATAATTATTCTAGTTCTCAAAGTGAGGTCCCCAGGGACCACCACAATGGCGCCCAACGTATAAATCCCGAGAATAGAGTCGGATCCAGTTTTAGAATCATTCCGGAACAATATTTTTTGGGAATTGAGAACATAGATGATTTTTTGGAGAATATTGATCATAATCTCGCGTATTATGAGATACCTGCACAACTGGCATGTGCTTACTTGAAAGGTCATCTCAAAGGACGGGCACTCGACTGGTTCGAAGTTCTAGGTTATAGAGTCATTGAAGATAAGACAACAGACTACGCGCACTTAAAACAGGCATTGTCGGAACAATTTCCCGTGGTCAGAAACAGGTCAGAACTAGAAACGAGATTTTATTCCTCATCACAAAGACGAGATCAACAGCCTTCGGACTTTATTTATGAATTGTTGAAAATTCATAAAGTCCTTAAACTAGAAATGTCGGAGGAAAAATTAATAGATCACGTCGTTAGTCGATTAGAACCTCAAATTTTGGATTATGTCGAAGTTAGACATCCACGAAATACTGCCAATCTCCTACAAATCGTTGATAAATACGAAGAACGTTTTATGCATAGACAAATCAGAGGTTCGAGTGAGGGATTTAGAAGTTCAGGCCCTCATGAAAACAATCGTTTTAATACCCGGCATAGACAGGAAAATTGGAGGAAAACAGAAATAATGAGAGATACGCCAATAATAGCCGACCACAAAGGGAATTTAATCGGTTCGAAAACCAAGGTTTAACAAATAATCGCAGATTCGAGGGTAGACGCCAAGGTGGATAATCGGATCAACCATTCCACAGTCAAGGCGGTCGACAAAGTGGGTCGAGAAATAGTTCATTTCGAGGTCAAAATGAACGAAGTAGAAATTTAAACTTTTAAGCGATCGATGTGAATATGGGGGTAATCGATCGCGGGGTACGGAAAATCCTCCAGTTTGGGATCATCGGCCTATCAGAGTATCATCTATAAGAATGACCCCAGTCGAATTACCGTATGTCCCTATTCTATTAAATGAAACCTTTATTACAGCACTATGGGACACGGGAGCAGAGAAATCTTTTATTTCGGAGGAGGTATACCGCAATTATTTTTCATACCGACCTCGTCAAAGACGAAAGACAGAGTCGTGACAGCACAAGGAGCCCCGTGCAGTCATTTGGGTAGAGTCGAATTACAAATTAGAATCAGGGAATTTCAGAAACCCTGGGAATTCCATATACTTGATAACATGCAGTATCAGTGCATTTTGGGGATTGATTTTATGAAGGCGTCGCGATTAACATTAGATTTTGATCAGAAATCCTTAATCATTCCCGATCATCTGATCAAACAAACGCCTAAAGAGGAGAAACTCGTTGATATTGATCTCACAGAATCGAAACTTGATGACGAGCAACAGAGGCAATTAAAAGCCTTATTTAATAATTTTAAAGGGTTATTTTCCGATCAACCGGGATTAACGCATGTTGTATATCATGAGATAGATACTGGAGATAAAGGACCGGTAGTGTCGAGACCATACAAGTACGACCGGGTCAAACAAGGCATTATTGATTATCACATAGATAAGATGTTACAGGATGGTACAATTTGTCCTATTAATTCGCCCTATGCATCTCCAGTCGTATTAACTCGAAAGAACAATGACCTTCCTCCAGATTCTCCCGAGGTGTATCGTTTCGCGATCGATTATCGGAAACTAAATGGAATTACCAAATATCCTCGACATCCATTACCGGTTATTGATGACTTACTCACCAATATCCCTCACACCAACGTTATGTCCACTCTAGATCTCAGAAGTGGCTATTTTCAGTTGGCGATTAGTCCAAAGGACATAGAAAAAACAGCGTTTATCACTCGCAATAGCACTTTTGCATTCCTACGCATGCCTTTTGGTCTTTCTGGGGCGGCACCTAATTTCCAACGGGCCATCGACATTATTCTCAAACCTGTTATTGGGCGTTTCGTGTTGGTTTATATGGATGATGTTATTATTACATCACCATCGTTTAAAGACCATCTCGATCATTTAACTCAGGTTTTTACCTTATTGCGAGACGCAGGGCTAACGTTAAATAAGGAAAAATGTCACTTCGCCCGTGACAAACTCAAATATTTAGGCCTGATTATTAGTAAAGAAGGAATCGAAACTGACAATAAGAAAATTCGGGCACTTACGGAAATGAAACCTCCCAAAAATAATAGAGAAGTGTCAAAATTTTTAGGGATGACGGGTTGGTACCAAAAATTTATTCCGCGATACGCAGATATATGCGAACCATTGTACCAATTAAAGAAAAGGGGGCGAAGTTTAACTGGTCGGGAGAAGCACAGGATTCTTTTGATCAGATCAAACGCACACTAACGGAGGCACCGATTTTGCAATTACCAAATTTTCTGAACAGTTCAATTTATTCACTGATGCAAGTGGGGTCGGAATTGGTGCTGTGCTTCAACAAAATCAAAAACCTATTGCTTTCGCGTCTCGAACCCTTAATAAAGCAGAACGTAATTATACGGTTACCGAAAGAGAATGTTTGGCGGTAATTTGGGCTCTAAATAAGTTTAAAACTTATTTTGGACCCCTACCTGTGAAAGTGATTACAGATCACGCAGCGTTAACGAAGTTAACCAATGGTAAGAATTTATCAAGTAGGATGATCCGATGGGCATTGAAATTGTCAGAGTTTAACATAGAATGGGAGCACAGACCTGGTGTTCAAAACGTGGTCGCAGACCTTTTATCAAGAAATCCAGTAGACAGTGTCGAGGGATCGCAAATTTCGTGCGCAGCTCTTAGAGCCCTCGCAATAAATTCACGTGAACAATTCATTAAGGAACAGAGGGAAGATCCTGAATTAGGACATATTTATCGATACTTAGAAAACCCTGATGACGGTTCTGTTAATGCGACGGTATGCGAGAGTTGGTCCCAGGACTTCAAGTTAATAAATGGTCTCCTCTTTTACGCGAAGTATTTTTCTACTCTGGGAGAACTAAGAGTTTATATTCCTGGTTCTCTTCGAAAAGATATAATGAAAGAATTTCATGATCTGCCATTAGCAGGACATCTCGGAAAGAGGAAGACATATCTTAAACTTCGTGACACGTGCTATTTTCCATTTATGAGAAAATATATATTTGAATATGTTTCAACCTGTGACCGGTGTCAAAAGTTTAATTATAAAAACGCGCTACCAGCTGGTCGTTTAATGCCTATAGTTTCGAAATATCCAAATGAAATTGTAACGCTAGACTTAGTAGGCCCCTACCCCGCATCCCGACCCGAGAGATATAAATTCATATTAGTTATAACTGACCACTTCACTAAGTGGTGTGAGCTGATTCCTCTTCGTAAAGCTTCAGCCCAGACAATAGCTAATGCCTTTTTTAATACCTATATAGCGCGTTACGGAGCTCCGATTTCTTTGATAAGTGATAACGGCCCCCAATTTATTTCTGACGTGTTTGAACATCTCAGTCACAGGTTGGACATCAAACATATGAAAACGGTAACGTACCGACCACAGTCTAATCTCACGGAGAGAGTGAATAGAAATTTAGTTCAAATGATAGCTTCTTTTGTTGAAGAAAATCATGAAAACTGGGACCAATTTCTACACGAGTTCGCTTTCGCATTGCGCACGGCGGTAAATGAGACGACAAATAAAACTCCGGCTGAGTTGTTTTTGGGAAGGAAAATCATAACTCCGTTTAGCAAGCTCATAAATGTTACGGAGGATGCGAAATATGTTGGTAATAACATCGAAAGATTATTCGATGAGACAAGACGAAATATGCAAAAAAAAAAAAGCATAGGTCTTGGGAAAAACATTACAATCTCAGAAGGAGGGATGTTCACATCAAAGTGAACGATTTGGTTTTACTTCAAACACATTTCTTAAGTGCTGCGGGTAGGAAACAGGTGGGAAAATTTATGCCTAAATTTGAAGGTCCCTATAAGGTTTTGGAAATAAAAGGAAATAATTTAGTTATTTGGAAAAACGGAAGAAATATAACTGTTAATATTGATCAGGTTCGAGTGTACCGACCTCGTCAGTCAGACACGATTAGTTCGGATAGTCCGGTAGAAACTCTATATGACGAACAAGAAGTTAGTCATGGGTCGAATAGATCACATCAAGGACAGTTTAAAGAGCATAGGAAAACCTCTAGTCAGGAAAGTGAGGGGTGTAGATCACGGCAGAGTAACACCACACGGGAGATCCCCAGAAATAAACGTAAAATTAATAGTACTGCGTCGAAGAACCAAGCTTTAAAACGGTCCAAGATATGTAAGAAGAGATCCCGACAAGGATCTGATCATCAAGACCGGAAAAGACACGCTCCTGAACAAAGGCAGGGAGTCAAGAGGTCGATTCCATCCTCGATCTCATCCAGAACTTATAAATTTAAGACACCTAATACCTCTTCACCAGGAGTAGAGTCCATTACAGGTCCATCAAAGTTGCCTGATCGCAGGACTGCTACGACTACAAGTGGATCACGAATGGAAGTTAGTGGACGTGATAACCAGACCCGTCAGACCAGAGCGACAACGAGAAGACGCAACGAACAAGCGGAGAAACCAGTCCGGTCGAATCAAACCAATACAAGGAGACCTTGCCCATACTATCTACGGAGCCGTATACAAGAAAAAGACAGAATCCATGAGGACCTCAACAACATCGAAATCAACGACATACCTGGCAGCACATTCCGCAGAAGAAGCCTCAGTATGGAAGCGTTGAATGGAGATCCAATGCATAGGATTTAACAGACAAAATCCAGGTTGTATTGTTTCATTATCTTCACAATGCGAACAAATGAAGAATTTTTGCAATTAAAGCAAGTCACGGGCGGACTCTAAAATTAAGAAGACTGACAAAAGTGGACACTGCATTGTGTGTGTTTTTTCTATAACAGAAAAAAACGACTTTTGTGTTACTTTTTTGTATTTTGGAGAAAACATCTGTAAATTTTGCATTTGTTTACTTCGATGTATGACTTCGCTAAGATGCGACAATTCATTTGGTTGTTTGTGTTATTTGTTTATTACAAAATGATTATTATTATATGCTATGTGTGTTTCTATGTATGTTTGGTTTCACATCTGGTGCCTTAGAGCGCGGCGAAGTTAGATAGGATTAACCATTAACACTAACTAGCGCATCAAGTTTTTCGAATGGGAAGGCAAAGGAACCAGATATTTATTGTATTTGACATTCATGTAACAAATGTATAACTTCATGTCTGCTTTTACCTACTTCTCAAATGGATATCAATCTTTCAGGGTAGCTGACCCTGAAGTCTTCGATGTTCCAGTGCCACAGAAGATTGTATTGTATTTCTTTTTTGTATAATGTATAAGTCATACTCTATGGGGCTGGTTTTTTGCCACCACTAGGGTGGTTTTTCCCACGCCCCTTCGCCGAATGGATAGAGTGCAGGGATTAATTTAAACTTGTAAAATATTATGAGGTTTAGCAATTAATTCTAATTCTTAATTTTGTCATTTTTCATTACGGAAGATGTTTCAGTAATATACAGTTAGAAATTAATATCGTCGGTACTGTAAGACAAAGATAGGATTTACGTAATTTATTTTCAGGACATTTAAGTCCTTCGAATAAATCCCGTTTTCTTTTTGGAGGGCCTGTGACGAATCTATACGGAACTTTATCACTAACCTTCTGAACCGACCTTTTTAGGGAAATTTAATTCCCTACCTATTTCCAATCAACTCCAAAAAGCGGACAGGATTCCTTGTTATGCAGATTAGATTCAGTATTTAAGTCAAACGAAATAGTAAAGTTAGAGCAGTAAGAGATAGACATTGAAACATAGAGTTATAGTGATTTTGAATTGAAATATTGTTGTTGAAGATAAATTAACCTCATGAAGAATTGAGATTCCGAGTGGTAAATATCCTTTTGAAGTTAAAGTCTCACTCAAGCTTTAAGAGTCGGATTAAAGTTAAATGTTCAATAAGAACATTATTAAATATAACTCTGGGATCTCTTATCGTGGTAATTTCTGCGTGATCATTATTTAATAAATTAATTGAATTATTAACTAATTAAGCTAATTTAAAAGATATTATCTTTAAAACCTCATAATATTAGTATTCGAATTTGTTAATAAGTCCTTGATTTTATTTGGGAAAGATATCCAAATAAAGAAAGTTATTTATAAAAATGGCTACTGGTTCTTTTATGTCTCATAATTATTCTAGTTCTCAAAGTGAGGTCCCCAGGGACCACCACAGGGTGCCTAGGGGTAAGTGATGTTCGGGATATTGATATTTCAAAGAAATAAGCAGATTAGGATGAAATTACTGTTTAATGAAACATTAGATTATTTACAATTAAAACTTTATGAGTTATTTCATGAAGCATACTGTCAATTGTCGCTAAGCCTATTGGCCTCCACGTTGACCGAAAAACGTGGCTTCTCGCCTGTAAAACCGGAATCTCTTCTCAATCGTGTCTGTTTCGTTCCGCATCGCAATCGTTTTTCTTCCCTAAAACCCGTCATTCCGGGGGGATACATATATTCGCTGGTAGCGCCTTCTATTGGTGAGGTTGTAACCTCACTGATCGGAGAATATATTTAATTCTCGAATACTTTAAATCCAACAAACTCGGCCAATCCTGACAGTCGATGACCTCAGCGACGCTTGAGAATGCTCCATGATTCATATCGTATTACATTACAAAATATAAGAAAAAGTACACAAAATGCATAAGACATATAAAATGAAAGGTATATTCTATAGTAATTAAAATTAAATGTATACATTTGTAATTGCTATTCTATTAATGGGAAAAATACTTCATTAAATCAGCGGAAGTAGCAGTTACATTTGGCCCAGCGTGATCCCCTACTTCTTCAAATGTATATCTGTCTCTAGGTTTCACTTCCGTAATCTGATAAGGTCCGAAAAATTTCGATCTATGTTTAAGGGCTCCACCAAATTGTGCACGTTGGACCGCTACCAAATCACCAACTTGGTACTCGGGAGCCTTTTTCCTTTTCTTATTCTAAGTTTGTAACGAATCTGTAAGTAACCTTTCCACTAACATTCTTAGGCGTCTTTTTGGGGATTAAAAATTCGTGTATATTTCCAATCAACTCCAAAAAGTGAACGGGATATGCAAAGTAGATGGGGTATTTAAGTCGAGCGTTATAAGCTAGCGAGGATGAAGGCTATTGAGCCAGCAACAGGAACCTCAAATTAAGAGGATTCCAGGAGATTACGTTAGGTGAAGACTTATTGCTACTATTCTACGGAAGAACTAGAAAGTTGATATACCAGCGGTAAATATAATTTATGTACGCTTAAAATAAGCGTTAGTTTAGTAAGATTCATTAAAGTTAATGAAAGATAATAATTCGAGTACGTGTATTTCTTGGACCTCCCATTTCGGTAGATCTTATTTGATCTTGAGCATAATTATTGATTAATTTCATAATTCGTAATTTAATTTAGTATAAAAGGTAAATCCTTTTATTTGACGTAACATAGAAATATTATATGTTATTAGAGTTTTTTTTATATTTGATATAATAAATACAAGTTATTATTATATAAAATGGCTCTTAGTGATTCTTTGCCTCAAATTAATCTTGGTGTCCAGGGTGAGACCCAGGGGGGTCTTCACAAGTTTTCTTGTTCTTCACAAGTACTATGGGACTAGCATACTCGGATGAACTTGGTCTGACTATTCCTTGTTCGAGCCAATCTTCAATGTGTTTGTTCCAACTTTTCTTTTCCGCGTACGATAACCGACGTGCTGGTTGATAGACTGGGATATCATCGTTCAGTATTATCCTCCTCGTCACATATGTGGATTCAGTCTTCTCAGGTTTGTACAATGAAGCTATTCTGGTTAGATCATTTTTCACTTGTGAGTCAAGGATGTGACTGAAATCTAACTCATGGTACTCTGGATATTTGCATTAGACATGCCTTTTACTCATGCTTATGGAACATAACACCCTCTTGGGTGAAATTCAAAGAAGCTTGTCCCAAAATGTCAGGACCTATAATGACTTCAAAATTGAGCTGTTTGGTTGGCACCACATGCCACGTTAAAGAATATTGAACTTTGTCCAAGACAAAATCATACTCAAAGGATCCCTTGGTTATTACTTCAGTTTGTCCTAAACCGTACAACAAAGTGTTTATTTTGGATAGACTTGAATGATCAACAATCTTCGAGCTTACATCTTCTTGGATTAGACCAACTGTACTACCAGTAAGTGCCGATACAATTTTATTGCCTAACCTAATGCTTTTTAAGTGTAGCTCTTTCTGCGGTGTGATAGAACAGCTTTGTACTTGGGGATTGGGTTGTTCTCTTTTGATCTCTTTCAATGCTTTAGGGCAATTAAAACTCAAATGATCTAAGTAATGACATATGTAACATATCTCCTAGGTGCTCTTCTATCAAAATCTCTACTCGGAGGAGTGTCTAAATATCTTTTTTCAGGATTGAAATTTCCTGTTTTCCTTGTATTGTGATCATCAAATTTCCTGAAATTCTCCACTTGATTCGATCCTCTAACTTCAGGTCTTCGAACAGGCGTTAAAGTATGTGTTTTCTGTTTCAACGTTCTACGGACATCCTCAAATTCTTCAAGTCTCTCGGCTAATTCAACTGGGCCGTTAATACTTGGCCATTCGTCTAGGTGACGTTCTTTGAATTCGACAAGGGCTCTTTTCTTCATCTGGTCAGCTATCATCTGATCCAGTAGTTTGTCAAATGTTTTTACGTCCAATCCTTCAATCCATCCATTAAAGAATATTTGAACTTCTTGATAGAAATCACGCCATGTTTTATCCGAACTTTTCTGATGTGTAACAAATAGCTGCCTGAACTTCTCTGGGGTCAATTTAAACCTTTTCAAAAGCAAAGACCTCACGTGGTCATAATCTCTCGCCTCTTGTTCAGGTTCTCTAGCGATCAACTGTGTGATTTCCTGTGGGAGTAGGCCTAACAGGTGTGAGACCCAAAACTCTTTCGGCACATTCATCATACATGCTTGGCACTCAAACAATATTAAATATAAGCTGATATCCTCTATCATATCAAATTTAGGTAACAGTTTGTTCAATTCATTAATAGGTGTACGATTATTCCTACTCAATATTTCCTGATTTAATCCGATCTGAGCTTCGATTCTAAGTTTCTCTAACTCTAAATTATCCCGTCGTTTCCTTTCTTCTAATAATTCTTTCTCCTTTCTCTCTCCAACGATACCTTCGTACATCAATTTGGTGTCTTCCTCATCGTACCCTGCACTTTTGGTTAATAAATTTTTTAACATTGGCTTAGTCATGTCGACTGTCGCCTCTAAACTTAACTCTGCGGCTAACTCTAACAAATCTTCCTTTTTCCCTTTTAACAAGAAAGACATGTTTTTCCCCTTTTTAATTAAGAAGAATTTATACATGACTTATTGTACTGGATAATAACAGGTATAGTACTAAATACTGTGAAAGGTATAGGATGCTAGCTCTGCTAAATTTTACCCACACTTCTACTAAATATATAAAAGTTATGCAAATAAAATTTTTCAATTAAAAATTTCCGAAACCAATGTAAAATTCAAATATTAATATATCATGTATCAATAATTTAAAACATATCAAGTAATAATTTAAATTGGGATATATAATTCAAAATTAATAGTTATTAAATACAACTTCGAAAAGAAAGAAAATAACATGAAAGTATATAATGGCAAAATTAGGAGAATAATATGTTCATACAAATTATAGAGAGAATAGAAATAACAAAAATCAATTTCGTTTCAAATATTTTCTCAGATTAAAAAAATATAGGTTCAAAAAGGCAAATCATCAAAATACTGATTGTCAAAAAAAAAAAAAAAAAAAAAAAACAGATAAGTAAACATAAATAATTCTTACCTTGACGGAGCTGAGGGTTTGGCACAAAAGAGGGAAAGGAGAAACTAACACTCCCTTCTTTTCCTACGTCACAAAAGTCGGTAACTCCATCAACCTAATCCGCCCTTTTGAATATTTATTCCTCCCGTGCAAAATGGCGGATACGAGGCCTTTACACAATCTTGAAGGTATTTCACTTTCGCGCACACACAAATCTTTACAATTTCAAACGCAGGGACTGCACTTCCGCTTGGCCAGGACAGCGTTCACTCAAGAAATTCTAATAGTAGGGCGGAATTCACTGTAGAAATTCTATTAACAGGACGGCATGCACTGAAAAAACTATTTCACCAGGACGGCACTCACTGAAGAAACTCTATTACCAGGACGGCACTCACTGAAGAAACTCTATTACCAGGACGGCAGGCACCGAAGAAACTATTTCATAGGACGGCACCCACTGCAGAAATTCTAATACCAGGGCGGAATACACTGAAGGAACTATTTCACCAGGACGGCACTCACTGAAGGAACTATTTCATCAGGACGGCACTCACTGAAGGAACTATTTCACCAGGACGGCACTCACTGAAAGAACTATTTCACCAGGACGGCCCTCACTGAAGGAATTCTAATACCAGGGCGGCATGCACTGAAGGAATTCTATTACCAGGGTGGCAATCAGAAGTAAAAACAAATGTTATTCGTGGCAGGATGACACATTACTTCGCGATGAAGAAGGTAATCCTTGGCAATCTGGAATCGATTCTGCTTTTTTTTCTTTAAATTTAAAAATCCCGGCCGAATCCCCCATTAAATATGTAGGGGTGTCTAGGGGTAAGTAATGTTCGGGATATTGATATTTCAAAGAAATAAGCAGATTAGGATGAAATTACTGTTTAATGAAACATTAGATTATGTACAATTAAAACTTTATGAGTTATTTTATGAAGCATACTGTCAATTGTCGCTAAGCTTATTGGCCTCCACGTTGACCGAAAAACGTGGCTTCTCGCCTGTAAAACCGGAGTCTCTTCTCTCGCGTCTGTCTCGTTCCGCGTCGCAATCGTTTTTCTTCCCTAAAACTCGTCATTCCGAAGGGGGATACATATATTAGCTGGTAGCGCCATCTATTGGTGAGGTTGTAATCGCACTGATCGGAGAATATATTTAATTCTCTAATACTTTAAATCATATATATATATATATATATATATATATATATATATATATATATATATATATATATATATATATATATATATATATAATGTGTGTGTGTGTGTAATAAATTACTTTTTTATTAAATTCTGAAATACACTATGCATATTCTTTTCTACGGATGGTTTTACGATTCTTCGTGTGTGTGATTTATTTCTCTTCTTCCTTTTCTGTTTGGAGTGTTCAATCAGCAAAAGGCAATCAGAAATGTTTTTTAAAGTTTAAAAATATATATTCAGGACGGTTAAGATAAAAAGTAGTGTATGCTTAATCGTTTGTGAATGAATGCACAATCAAATTTCAACAATGAGTAAAGAAAGATCAATTCAAAAGGAACGTCATAATTTTCAAGAAAATGGCAACTGTTATATTTTTTTGTGTTCAAAATAAGATTCAAATATGCTAGATATCTAAAATTTATTTCAGTTGCTATGGAATATATTTTTAAAGACACCATGACACAAATAATGAAGCAATCTATGACCAATACATAGTAAACCTTTGTGAAGGCAAATTGTCCGAATTGAGATGAATTCTTCAAAAACAATAAAGAACACTCATTAAATTTGTTGAAGACTCTGCAAGTAGATAAGAAAAGCCGATTCTGCTGTAAAGGCGGTGCAGGGGGTGCAGAGTCGAGTTGTTTCATTCCTGCGGCCGAGTTGAGTTGTTTCGGTCCTTCTGCCGAGTTGAGTTGTTTTCTCCTGTTGAGTTGAGTTGTTTCGGTCTTTCTGCCGAGTTGAGTTGTTTTCTCCCGTTGAGTTGAGTTGTTTCGTTCATACTGCCGAGGTGAGTTGTTTTCTCCTGCCGACTTGAGTTGTTCCGTTCCTTCTGCTGAGTTCAGTTGTTTTATCCTGTTGAGTTGTTTCGTTCATGCTGCCGAGTTCAGTTGTTTTTCTCCTGCATTGGCTTTGGTTTTCGAGTTGAGGGTGCGAGTTGAATTGTTTTCTCCTACAGCTAAGTTGAGTTGTTTTTAAAAAAAATGTGCACAAAAAATGGAAGCATGGGAATGTTAAACGTGCTCATGGCGCCACCTATTGATTATAATATACACTAATTATAGATATTAAAATGATTGAAGTAAATAACGCTCAAATAAAAAAAATAGTAATAAATCCAGATTCAAACTCACGGCCTCAGATCAAAATGTCTCCATAGGACAATAGTTTTTCAGTTACACTAACCATTGTTCTATGCAGGCATACAGACCTGAAGAAAACTTATGTTTATAATCTCATGAATTTAATTTTGCAGGTGAAGCAGATGGCGACGTGTTTTAAAATCATTTTCTTAATTAAAATGAAATAAAAAAAAATATTTAATTTATATTATTTAAATAATTTGTAAATTTTAATTCAGTATAATGATTACATACACACACAGTAAAGATACAAAGTAAATTGATTATTCAGAAAAATGTGCCGTAGTATACTCGTCATCAGAGTGAACGGGTTACGATTTAACTTGTTTTAGCTTGTCTGATCTTGATTCTACAGGTGACTGAATTCTACGTCAGAAATTATCGCAATGCTTAGAGCAGATGAATACATTGCTTTCAACCACTCAGCGAACGCCGCACAAGTGTAATTCGGTTGATATGCGTTAGACACTTATCACATTTTAGTTCAGAAAAACACACTCCTTTTCGTGTCCACTTTTGCTTGACTTCTAAAATTTTAATTATCCGACCGTGACTTGGCTTTATTGCAAAAATTCTTCCGACCACTTGTACGAAAGAATATAAAAAGAAACGATACACACACACACACAACCTGGTTCTTATGACTTGTAGTTGGCGTTTCCTACCAAGACCTCCAGTGACAAGGATTTCTTTGTACACGTTCCTCTCCTTTCCTGGTCTTGCCGTTGTTGATCCCCTCCTCATCTGGCATTCTTGTTGCTTGATCTTGTTAGCTCTTCGATGTATGGACTATCGTTCCTTTCTCTGCCTTTTCTGGATCGAACCGGTCCTCCTCGTTGTGTCTTCCTCTCTATGGTCAGTCGGGACTCCTCTCTTTTCCCCTTTCTTGGTCTCAGATTGTAGCCGCTTGTGGTGGGCGTTACCGTCTCTTCCCTTCGGTTTTTCTTTCTTAATCTTGGCAACACACCATTAGAATCATTTGATGATAAATTTCTTTTATTTACTCTATGCTCTAATCCCTTCTGAACCTTCCTTTCTGGTCCTCCTGACCTAGATTCATTTGATCTTTTATATCCTATCCTTTCTTTTTTACTTTTTTCAATCATTCTACCTTTCTCAGACCAAGAACTAGGTATTGATCTGATAAGTGGTCCGCGCTTATTGGTCTTATTTGTGTGTTTCTCACCTTGATTATTTCTAAAACTTGACCCTTTTTCCTCCAATTCACGCTTTACTTCTGACCTTTTCTTTTGACCCTCTTGCGACTCATTTGATCTCCGTTGTACTCTGTCAAAACCACTCGATTCATCGCGCAAACTACCGTTATCCGAGAACTACCAGTTCCTATCTCCGTCTCGTCACATTTCCTATGGCGATATATTCGAACCTGATCTACATTAATCGTTAACTTTTTTCCCGCTTTCCATATCACTACGTTGTTATTCTTAACATCTAATACTCTATACGGACCTTCAAATTTTGGTTTAAACTTAGCTACTACTTTTCTTAAAGCCGAACTTAAAGGGTGTGTTGCTACCAAAACCCAATCATTCATCTTAATTTGCACATCACGCCTACGTCTATTATAATATTTCTCCCATTTTTCATGTTTAGTTTTTGTGTCTCGTCTAGCCTCCTCAAACAATCTCTCAATATCTCCTACTGCAAATTCCGTTCCGTCTCATACCATCACTAATTTCTGAAAATGCGTAATCAACTTTCTACCTAAAAATAATTCCGCAGGGGTTTTCCCCGTTGTTTCGTTTACAGCCGTACGAATAGCATAAGCAAACTCACGTAAGAATTGGTCCCATGTGTCATGTTGCTCATTAACATAATTTGCAATCATTTGCACCAGATCGCGATTTACACGTTCTGTTCTATTTGCTTGAGGTCTATAAACAACAGTCTTCACATGCCTTATGCCTAATCTTTCACTTAAATTCTCAAAAATATCGGAAATAAATTGGGGACCGTTATCACTAATTAATTTTATTGGAGCTCCAAAACGCGATATATAATTATCAAAAAAATTATCTGCTATAACTCGAGCAGAGGGGTATGATTTCAGCCCACTTGCTGAAATGATCCGTAATTACTAATATATATCGGTTGCGTCTTACTCTCGACACGGGATACGGACCTAACAAATCTAACGTAACTATTTTATTTGGATAATTTGATACAATTGGTATTAGCCGACCAGCTGGTAACACGTTTTTATAATTATTAATTTGGCACATATGGCATGTAGAGACATATTGATCAATAAATTTTCTCATATACGGGAAATAACAAACGTCCAAAATGACCTGCTAATGGTTTGTCATGAAATTCTCTCATTATTTTTTTCATTCCTTAAAGATTTTTTTTTTGGGGGGGGGGAATATATACTCGCATTTCTCCTAATGACGTTGCATATTTCGCATAAAATAACAAGTCTTCTACTAGCCTAAAATCGCGAGACCAATTCTCACATATTGCCGCATTAACCGAGCTATCTTCTGGGTTTTCTAGATATCTATAGATATGACCTAATTCTGGGTCTGTTTTTTGTTCTTCTTCTAACTGATCTCGTCACGAAAGTACCAAATCCCTGATTATTGCACAATATGAACTTTCTCTCCTATTATACTTTCAACCGTATTATTATCTAAAACATTAGCCACAACATTTAACTTCGTTTCTGACAAATCAACGCGCAAATTCCCTTCATCTACCTTAATATCTTTAACCTGCGAATCTTGAATCGCCAACGATTTCTGATCAAAGTCTAAAATAATCTTTGATCCACCTATGAAGTCTATCCCAAGAATACATGGGTATTCCAAATCTGCTAACACATGGAACAACCTAGGCTTTTTAAAATCCCGTATTCGAATATTTAATTCTACAACTCCCATATTTCGACATTTAGCTCCTTGCGCCGTGATCACCTGAGTACTCGATTTCTTTACTTGTTTATAAAAAAATATTTTTGGTGTGTCTCTTCCGATATAAATGACTTCTCTGCTCCAGTGTCCCATAACGCTTTCGTAAAAGTTTCGTCTAATAAAATAGGAACATACGGAAGTTCTACCGGAGACATACATATTGCTGAAAGTTTAGTCGGTGACTGATTTATCGACTGCGTCTGATCACCTTTAATATCACTCACTTTCAAAACATTTAATCGTCCCATTTGCTTTCTACTGCCTCGGCTAAAATTTTCACTCGAACCCCTATTTTTTTGGTCCCCTCTACTAAAATCGTCATTTTGACCTCGATTTCTAAATTGATATCCCCTATCGTTAAATCTGCGATCCTCGTTTTGAAACCTATTCCTGCTCTCGAACCACTGATTTCCTTGACGGTTGTTCTGATAGTTACCCCTATAATCATTTCTACCATTATTCGGTCTACGCTCAACTTCAGAATTTCTCCAATTTCCTCAATTATTACCAACATTAGACATCCTACGCTCATTCCAACCTCGTCCTTCCACGTTATTACTATTTCTAGAACCCAATGTTGCCGTGCACGAATATCTTTCCTCAAACTTAGCTAATACTTCTAATAATTGGATCGCGGTTTGTGGATTACGCACTTCCACATAGTCCTGTACTTGCGGCTCAAGTCTAACGAAAATATGATCTACAAGGGCTTTCTCAGACATCCCCAGTTCTAATTTCTTGTTTATCTTAAGCAAATCTAAACAAAATCTGTCGGCTCCTGGTTCTGTCTTTGTTGAGACGCGTAGAAACGCATTTCCAACTCCTTTTTATTTTGGATGGCAGATAATGCTTTCGACAATGCTGCTTTCAGCTGTGCGAAGTCCGTGGCGGTATTTTGCACTAACGCCGATCCGAATATTGGTACCAATCCAGGGCTCTACCCAGGAGATGACCTTTTAAATAAGCACACGCTAAGTCTCACTGGGTATTTCAAGTAATTTAATTTGGTCATCTATACCCTCTAAAAATTCGGTGAGGTTTTCCGACCGAGAAAAATATACTTCTGGCCAAACATTAAATCCTCTCGCGTTTCTCATCTCGGGGTCATATAGATTAAAACTAGTTGGGCGCCATTGTGATTACCTCCCCTTGGAAGTACATCCCTCGAAGTATCAGCGTGAGCTAGAGGTGTAGGGTTAGCGAAAGAACTCGGATCAAACATTATCTTAATATGACTTTATTAAGAGATTCAACTTAAACTTTTAACAAATATAATTAAAATAATTAATATGAGAGAATCTACGATGACTCAATACGCAACACACAATATATATATATATATATATATATACTAGCCGTTACCCACCCGCTTCACTGGGTATTTCACGATGTTGCATATATGTATACTGTTTACATATACATTAATTATTGATATCTAGCATTAAGAATTCGATTGTATTGAAAAATATATTTATAGCTGTTACACTCTCACCCCTTGATATAAAAAGAACATAAATTATAATATCTAATTTCTATTTAAGTCTAAAATCGAAGTAGAAAGATTTTTTTCACTCACTTAACCTAATAATCAAGTGGATTTACACCAAAGCAACTTTCAGTGGATCTCTACTCCATAAAATAAACATGCGTGCTGAATTTCAAGTCTAAATCTAACAGAGCAA
This sequence comes from Trichonephila clavipes, assembly GCA_019973935.1. Taxonomy (NCBI): domain Eukaryota; kingdom Metazoa; phylum Arthropoda; class Arachnida; order Araneae; family Nephilidae; genus Trichonephila; species Trichonephila clavipes. Next base: position 526,338 of record BMAU01018603.1, read on the forward strand.
AAACGGAATTTTTATCATCAATACCTCGTTGACAGCATTCTTAGCGGATTCCAATTCAACAAAAGAGATATGCAAACCAAATTTTATTATTATAGTCTTAGCAGTTCAAAAACGGGAATTTTGTCTATCAATACACCCCAATAACTCCCCCTCTTCCCCCTGGAGTTGATTTCCGTAAAATCCATTCTTAGTGGAACTCTATTCATCTAAAGAAAAGTGCTCAACAAATTTCAAGTAAATGAGTTAAATTCAAAAACAGGAATTTTTCTATAACACGCCTTAATCCCTCGCAACCCCACTCCTTTGGGGGTCCGTTTTCGCAAAAATATTTGTAAAAGGAACTTTATTCCATGAACGGAACATACCTTCTAATTTTCAAGCAGGTGGTTCTATTAGTTGAAACGCGGAAATATTTATCTATTACGCCCCTTAATTACCCTCAGTGACCCTTGGGGATCAATTTTCCTCAAAACTATTTTGTAGCGGATCTCTACACCATAAAAGGAATTAGCTTACCAAATTTTAAGACTGTTCGTCTAATAGTTTAAAAAAGGAGTTAATTGCCTATAACGCCCCTTAATTCTCCACAACGCCACTTGGATCGATTTTCACAAAACCCATTCAATAGGGAATCTGTACTTTATGAAAGGGATCCGCTTATCAAATTTCAAGACTGTACGTCTAATAGTTTAGAAATGGAAATAATTATGTATAACATCTCTTAAGCCCCCGCAACGCCACTTAGGAAACGATTTTCCCAAAACCCATCTTATAGCGGATCTCTACTTAATGAATGGAATCAGCTTTCTAAATTTCGAGATTTATCGTCTAATAGTTTAAAAAAGGAGTTAATTGCCTATAACGCCACGTAATACTCTACAACGCCACTTGGGAGTCGAATTTGACAAAACCCATTTTGCAGTGGATCTGCACTCTATTAAAGGAATCCGCTTACCAAATTTCAAGACTGTGCGTCTAATAGTTTAAAAATGAAAATAATTATCTATAACGCTCCTTAAGCCCCCGAAACGCCACTTAGGAAACGATTTTCACAAAGCCCATCTTATAGCGGATCTCTACTCAATTAATGGAATCAGCTTACGAAATTTCGAGATTTTACGTCTAATAGTTTAAAAAAGGAGTTAATTGCCTATAACGCCATTTAATTCTCTACAACGCCACTTGGGAGTCAATTTTCACAAAACCCATTCTGTAGGGGATCTGTACTCTATGAAAGGAATCCGCTTACCAAATTTCAAGACTGTACGTCTAATAGTTTAAAAATGGATATAATTATGTATAACGCCCCTTAAGCGCCCTCAGCGTCCCTTGGAGGTCGATTTTTGTAAAAATCATTATGTAGGGAATCTCTACTTTATGAAAGAAATCTGTGTACCAAGTTTCACGACTTTACATCTAATAGTTTAGTAAAGGAAATAATTATCTATAACGCCCCTTAAACCCTCATAACGCCCCTTGGGGTTCGAACTTTGCAAAATTCGTTCTTAGCTGACGTCTACTCCATGAAGTGAACCTACCTACCAAATTTCAAGTTTGTAGGTTTAATAGTTCCGGAGATATCGTGATTAGTCAGTCAGTGAGTGAGTCGCTTTTCTCCTTTATATATATAGATTTATAATATGATCAAATCTAATTCAGACCAATTTCAATAAACGAACCGCCTAATCCTCAATTATACTAATAAGTAATCAATCCTACCTTATATTATTCCGTAATGCTACTTGTCTTTATTTGCAATAGGATACAGCTTGACGACTAACTTCTAGTTGAATACAAATATGTTTATCAACGACACGTAGAACTTAAATCTTGAACCACGAACTGCAATAATCATCAACTGCCACAACGCACATCAATTGTCTAACATTCCTTTACATTGCCATACCGCTTACTCTAAGATCCTATATTTAAAGTCCGTTTATTTGCATCTCTTCTTCACATTTCGTTTCTTGGATTTGGTTGGAAAAGAGTTGCCATTAATTCTGGCCCAAAGAACCTAAAGGACTTGTTAAAGAAAAGACGCGTAAGACGTCACAGTAGTGTGTGTGTTTAGCAACGTTCTATAAGTTCTACGTCTTCATTATGTATACTTGTAATATTTGTGGAAAAAAACTTCGTTACAAACTATATTTTAAAACGCCATGCATTACAAGTTCACGAAAAAAATGCCGTCCTTCAATGTGCGGACTGTAGTAAAAAATTCGTTCGAGAAAGTGATTTAAAAAGGCACAGAGACTCTGTGCATTCAACCGAGAAAATTACTTGTAAATTTTGCGATACATCCTTTACCCGTAAAGACAACTTATTGAAACATTTGAACAATAAAAGATGCGAAAGAAAGTTGGAGAAAGAAGCGGGAAAAAGAAAGAGAGTGGATTTGTCTGTATCAAGTAGGAAAAAGAGAACGCAGTTGTCCACATCTGCTGAAAACTCTACGGTTGATTCTGAAAATATCTTCTTACCATCAAAAGAGAACGAGAGTGCTTTTCAAAAAGCATATAAAACTTTTAATCTTCCCAATAACGATAGTTCACTGGGGATAAAAGAGTTTCTACTCTTAAGAAAAGAAGAGACAATCTTTATTTTTTGCAATGAACTGGAAACTTATAAAGCCTTGAAAGTGAGTAAATGAGTTCATTGCATTTACTCGAAAGTGACAGATGCTGGAAAAATGATAAAGAACGTAGAATTCAAAACGCCGAATAATGAAGTATTACAAGAAACTATAATCTCGCCAGACTTTATGACGACATGTCTGAGAAAATAGTGAAAGAAAGTGAGGATTCTGAAGGTAGAGACTCGGGCTGGACACTAGACGAAATCTTAAGACTCGAAGTCCGCACGAACCGTTATTCTTCATTCAGAGGTTCATCATCCTTCCTCGAGGTGCCGAAGCAGATCGCTGAAACAAAGGCAATCATCAATGTCATCAATAAAAAGGACTCTCAGTGTTTCATGTGGTCTATTCTCGCAGTTCTTTACCCCAACACCAGCAACCCCAACAAAACGTCAAGTTATGTCCCCCACCTAAATAAGCTGAACTTTGATGGAATATCCTTTCCAACACCGCTTAACGAGGTGAAAAAATTTTCAAAAATGAACGATATAGGAATAAACATTTATTCTTTTGAAGAATATTTAAAAATATTTCCTCTCCTCATTAGTGATATAGTGTGTGAGAAACATATAGATTTGCCTTACGTAAAAAATGGAGAGTTTGGACATGATTGTTTCATTAAAAGCTTATCTCGACTTGTTTCGAAACAAGTCTCAAAACATCAACATAAAACATTTATATGTAAAAGATGTTTAAGTGCTTTCTAAACAGAATACAAACTTCTTCAGCACAATGAGATGTGTATACAAAAAAGTCCTGCAAGTATAGTAAGGCCGTAAGAAACAAGTAAGTTTTTAAAATTTAAAAATTTTCAACATTGTTTAAAAATACCTTTTGTTGTATATGCGGATTTCGAGTGTATAACTAGGAAAACTGAAACTTGCTGTCCTAATCCAAACTTTTCCTTTACAAATATTTATGAAAAACATGTCCCAATAGGTTTTTGTTATTTTATCAGTTATCTAGGGGAGCATTATAAAGATCCAGTAGTATATAGAGGTATTGATGCCCCCAAAATTTTTATTGAAAAGTTAGAAAAAGATTCAATAGAAATTGATAATATTTATAAAAAACCAAAACCGTTATTACCTCTTACTGAATCAGAAAAGCAATTGTATGATAAGGCTAATAATTGTTATGTTTGTGGCCAAACCTTTCACGAAAACAATATCAAGGTTAGGGATCATAATCATGTTACTCAAAAATTTAATGCCCCTTGTTGTAATAGTTGTAATTTAGCAATGAAAACCCCCAAATTTTTGCCTGTTTTCTTCCATAATCTTTCAGGCCCATATTTTTATTAAGGAGTTAGATTATGATGAAAAACAAATTAATTTAATTCCGAACACCGAAGAAAAATATATTTCCTTCAGTAAAAATATTTCAAATGATTTTCAGTTAAGGTTTTTAGATTCTTTCAAATTCATGTCTTCTAGTTTGGAAAATTTGATAAAAACACTAAAAAAAGATGAATTTAAATATATGAAACATTATTTTGATTCAGAAAAAATAGATTTACTTTTAAGAAAAGGAGTTTTTCCGTATGATATTATTTTGATAGTTTTGAAAAGTGTAAAGATTCTTGTTTACCACCTATTAGCAAATTTTAGAATAAACTAAATGAGGAGGCTATAAGTGTAGAGAATTATAATCATGCATGTAAAGTATTTAATGAATTTCATTTAAATAATCTTGGTGAATACTGTGATCTATATGTAAAAACAGATGTCCTATTGTTAGCAGATCTCTTTGAAAACTTTCGGAAAATATGCATGCAAACTTATAAACTTGACCCATGTTGGTATTTTACCACCCCAGCTTTATCATGGGATGCTATGTTATTACTTACTAAAGTAGCTATCGAACTGTTCACAGATTACGACATGCTTCTTTTTATAGAAAAGGGTGTAAGAGGAGGTATAAGTCAATGTTGCAATCGTTATGCTATAGCTAACAACAGATATATGTCTAATTTTAACCCAGATGATGAGATAAAATATTTAATGTATCTTGACGCAAATAATTTGTACGATTATGCAATGAGTAAATATCTACCCTTAAAAGATTTTGTTTGGAGTGATAACAATTTAAATGAACAGGATATTTTAAGTTTATCAGATGAATCCGTTGTAGGTTACACCTTGGAAGTAGATCTTGAATATCCTTCCGATTTGCATGACAAACATTCAGACTTTCCCCTTGCCCCTGAAAATAAGCCTCCACCTAATTGTAAAGAGCCTAGACTTTTAACTACTTTGGAACCAAAAACAAAATATGTTTTCCATTATTCTAATTTAAAGCTATATTTAAAATTAGGGTTAGTCTTGAAAAAAATTCATCACGTTTTTAAATTTTTTTAATCTCCTTGGCTTCAAAATTACATAGATTATGATATTAAATTAAGAACTAAATCTGTAAATGACTTTCAAAAGTATTATTGCAAACTAATGAATAATAGCATTTTCGGGAAAACGATGGAAAATGTAAGAAGAAGAGTAGATATACGTTTATGTTCAACAGAAGAGCAGGCTCGAAAGTTAATAGCAAAATCAAATTTAAATCGACGCACAATATTTTCTGAAAACGTAATGGCCGTCCATCTAAAAAAAACCCAAATCAAATTTTTCAAACCAATACAGGTAGGAATGGTGATTTTAGATACATCAAAAGTTCTAATGTATTCTTTTCACTATGAGTACATGAAGCACCGTTATGACTCAAAAGTAAGGCTCATGTATACAGACACCGATTCTTTTATATATGAAATAAAAACTGATGTTTTTTTTATAGTGATATGAAAGATGATATTAACTTATATGATACTTCAGACTATGATGAAAACAACATTTATAATTTACCTCTTGTTAACAAAAAAGTCATCTGGAAAATGAAGGATGAAAATAAGGGAAATATTATGACAGAATATGTAGGATTAAAATCGAAAATGTATGCCTACAAAACAAACAATAAGATTGAAAAGCGGTTAAAAGGAATTAAAAAACAAACTATAAAAAATAAAATAACATTTGAGGACTACAAAGCCTATCTTTTTAATGAAAAAATAAAATATGTTGACATGAACTTAATTAGATCCAAATTTCATTCATTACATTCAATAAACAAAACAAACTTGCTCTGTCATATAAAGATGACAAAAGGTTTATTAATATGGTGATGGCATTACTACTCTTGCCCATGGTCATTGGTCGTTGATGAATTTAGACCAATTCAATGAGCTATAGGACATAAAATCCAATAATGTGATTGTGTGTGTGTGTGTGTGTGTGTGTGTAAATAAAATTGATTGTAATGTAAAACGGAATGCTGTTTTTGTAAATAAACAACTTACTTTGTATCTTTACTGTACATGTGTAATCATTATACTGAAATAAATTTTACAAGTTGTTGTTCTCCTGTAATGTAAATATACGATTGTAATGTAAAACGCGATACAAGATGATGATTTCTGGATAAACAATTTACTTTGTATCTTTACTATGTGTGTCTGTGTAATCATTATATTGAATTAAAATTTACAAATTACGAAAATAATATGAATTAAATATTTTTTTATTTCATTTTAATTAAGAAAATGATTTTGGAACACGTCGCCATCTTCTTGGCCTGCAAAAGCCATCTTGTAGAATCAAGATCAGACAAGCTAAAACAAGTTAAATCGTAACCCGTTCACTCTGATGACGAGTATACTACGGCACATTTTCTGAATAATCAATTTACTTTGTATCTTTACTGTGTGTGTATGTAATCATTATACTGAATTAAAATTTACAAATTATTTAAATAATATATATTAAATATTTTTTATTTCATTTTAATTAAGAAAATGATTTTAACCCTCTAACCGGATAGCACGGAAAATTCCGTCAGTGTAAAGATGCTTCGAAAATAAACTGCACGGGTTTTTTTTGCCTTCAAGTAACGTTTTCAAAAGCGGATTAGCCGCACTTTTCTGAAATCCTTTCCCCCTTTTAAGGTTTAACATCTTGAAAGATAATTAGGGACGGTGGAAGCAACACAGCAGGACACTGATAGGAAGTTTTATTGCTCGCAGGGAACCCCGTGTTTTGACCCTGGAGCAATCGTAAAAAATCGGGGGGGGAAATTTCTTTAGAACCCAAGAAGTGTTTGTTTGCTAGCTTGTATTTTAAAAGTTTTCAAATGTCCCAACGCATAAGTAAAATATGTTACAATTCCCTTTTGGTTTCATATTAATTTCAAACTGTAACAAGTTGGGGCATGTCAGGGCAATCTGCTATTTTATATAGTTAGACAAATTATCTTTTTTAAAGTATATTCTTTCGCTTCATTTTTCTTATCTTAATCAATGCTTTCAGTTTTTGAAACATGATTATTTCATTATAAGATGCCAAAAAAAAAAAAAAAAAAAAAAACACCAAACACTTTAAAATTTGAAATCTTTTCAACTTTCCAACCACTAAAAATGAATAAATTTAAACTTCATCAAATAATTTGAAACATTTTCTTACACTTTGATAAAAATAATAACAAAAAAAACTAATTAAGATCTATTAATTTTTTTTTAGATTTCAAAGCCCATGTGTTCAGGGAAGTTTACATACAGTGTGTGCTTAGTTATATATTGTTAAAATACACCGAATTATATTTGAATTTTAAGTGCTTGAAGTTCAGTTTACATCAAAGACAACATGAATGAAGATTTTCCCACATTTTTTTTATAACTTGAATGTTTGAATAAATGGTAATCAAAAATATACGGAAACATTTACAGTAGACATTTATGCATATAAATAAACATAAAAATCAATTTTAAATTCAAGCTATTCAAAAACATTCGAATTATTCTTCAAAAATATCTATTTATGCAAAATACCTCAACATTTATCTTTTTTTAAAGGCTAACTGAATAAGTAATTAAAATCTGGATATTTTTTGAAATCTCGACCGTATAAAGCTAGAAATTTTATGTTAGAAATTCCATTTGAAAATTCGAAAAAAAATGTATCGCAAAGTTAAAAATTATTTACCATAAGTTCTAGCAACTCTTTGAGTATAATATAAATTTCAAATTTTTTATTATATAGCTTCTTTGGTATTTTTTAATATATTTCGAAGATTTCATACAATTCAGTTGAAAAATGCATGCTAAGAGCAAAAAATATACTAAAAAATCCGACGAATATACAATAAAGTTTTACATAGAAGCAAAACTGAGAAGCTAAAGCGTAGGAATGAAAAATTTTGAGTATATCTGAAGTAGTTTTCGAAATATTTATTTTAAAGTTCAGAAAATTTGTGTGCGTTATGTTATACTTAATATTAATTAAATGGTTAAAATAATATGTTAATAACAGTCATGTAATCGTGTGATGACACATTCATATACTAATAAAAATTATAATGGTCATTGATGCGAATGTCAAGAATTTTATGTAATTTTAAATTCGGACATTAAGATATTGATGTAGAAAATATAAAACGACCATCTAAAATACATGAAAAATGCAGTCTGCTATAAAATGATCTTGACAAACAAAATCCGGCATTTTCACTTACTATGGCAGAGCCGGCTTAGTCAGGGGCGATCTGGAAAAACAGAGAGAGAACCGCGGTTTGGATGGATGCCGCTCTAGCTTTTAAAGTTCCTAGGAAAAATTATATATATATAAATTACAAATGCAAAAATAAATCTTGTAATTTTCCATACATTTTTATAACAACGAATTGTAGAATTGGCTTCCAATACATTGTTGTGTTTGACAATATGTAAGGTAACCAACCCTACTTTAGATAGATTTGTACTACTTTTTCGTAACCGTATTCCTTTTAAAATTAATTCGTGCCGCCGAAATACATCTTTTGCACCCTTAAAAATTTTATGTAAACTATAACGGTTAATTTTAATTTATGCAACTTGTGAAATGTTCATAATTAACCATTTCCGTCTAAACAGTTTACATGAAAAAAAAGTTTGGACTCCCTCATTCATTAGGGATTTATATAAGATTCTAACATTAAATTTTATTTTTCACCGAATAGGATCGAATGGTAGTGTATAGTGCTTCCACATCACAGGTCTGGGGTTCTATTAACGGGCTGCGCAAGGTCGACTCTGTCTTTCATCCCCGCTACATTGGGTCGATAAATGAGTACCAAGCTTGCTTCGGGTCTTAAACACTGAAGGTCTCTCTTCAGACAGACCACCAAATCGGGACATCTGTTCATGCACCTCAGCGTCCAATGGTCACGTGTATTATGATGGGCACAGTAGTTCCTGGCCCTCATGGATTGTTGTGCCACTGAGTTTGAGTCTTAAGTTTGAGGATTACCTCACTTTGGGGATACCCCTTAGATAAACATGTTTTTCCACTCATTTGCAATTAAACATTTTTCTTTCAATTACGTTTATTTCAGAAAGAAGTTTGATTTTTCAAATGTATTTGCTTAATAATATGTATATTTGTGTATTATATTAAAAATTTGATCAATCCAAAATTACATGTTTTTAGCTCCTCTAAAAGCTTTTAGGATTTTACAACTGATCTTACAATCCATATACGTTTTATAGTAGTATATTTAAAAATGATAAAGACATTTTTACGACTGTGTAATCTGTTATGCCTCGTTTATAAATATAAAAAATTGCATTCAGCTACAGTTTTTAAAATGTACAGAAATAAGTGAAGAAATAGGATACTTTATGAATATTTTTGACTGCAGTAAGATATATTTATATTTCAGTTTCTTTACAATTTGAATAGAAGTTGCAAGCCATTTTGCGAATAGTTTGATATTGAGTATAAACCCATTGGCTGTTTAATATTGTAAAGTGTTTTACTTTGATACCAGCACACATTAAAATAAGGCTCATTTGCAGTTATATGATCAGCTTCAGTGATATTTAAATTTTGAAAAATAGTCTACACGTACGAAAACATTCTTTCACAACCGCACACCACATCTCATACTATATCTTCCCTACAGCAGGAAATATTTGTGTATACTGAAAAATTTAATACAGGATACATTTCCAAGTGTTAAATTTGTTTTTAAAATTTGGTATGAATACATTGTGGAACTGTCGGTTAACTTCACTGAACAAAATTGTTTTAAGTGTACTGTTTTGAAAGACGAAATTAATTAGGGAGAAATTTTCTCACAATAGAATTTGTAATGACTGAATTGTGTGAAAATGTAGTTATCGATGTGTGACATTTTTCCTTGTAATAAAAGAAACAGAAAGATAAGAAATTTAACTTGAGTAGAAAATGGTTAGAAGTACTGTCATGCGCATTTGAAGAAGTATATCCCCCATTAAAATTAAAAATTATTGTCTGAATGTGTGTTATGTCCATCACAAATGCCGATGTAGAAAAGATATTTTTATTTAATACAAGGATTTCGAAAAGGAGAGCACTAGGAATGAAAATTTAGATTTTTTCCGAAAAATATTCAGTTAACATAAAAATATCATTTATATGATTTAAATTTAAATAAATTAAAAGTATTGAAATCATTTTTTATGTTATTCTAAATTAAAAATATAATTGAATAGAGAAAGATCTGTTTTATTTCATAAATATGCACCATTTATTGTCTTATTGTTTAAAAAAAAAAAAAAGATAGGGCCTTTACTCTTTTTTACCTCATAACTTTTTTTAAAAACAGGAAAGTGAGCGCGTTTTCTTACTCTCATATTCAAAAATGAATACAGGATGCTTTTTTCTGGTTCAAATCGCTATACCAAAATATTTTTTTTTTAATTTTTAAAAAATGACAGAAAAATAAATTTTTTTTGAAGAAAATATAACTATTTTTCAATTTTTAACACGCCATTTATTTCATTTTTTTTTACCCTGCATTTTGTTTTAATTTTACGGTGACTGAATCTATGGGGAAAACGACAGAGTAGAACTACGGTTTTCATACAAGATTGCCCAAGGCAACTTAACAGCTAGCTGTAAACGATTGCTATCCTGGTTCTCACTGAACAAAGACGCCGAACCAAGTCATAAAATTGTCCCCTTTCGACCTCCCAAGTTTTAAAAGGGGGAAAGAATTGAAGTCTGTTGCATTTTTGAGAGGAATAGCAAAATAAGAGTAAAACGCTTTCGAAATAAATTTCAGGAGGAAGGTATCCACTTAGAGGGTTAAAACAAGGCGCCATCTGCTTCACCTGCAAAATTAAATTCATGAGATTATAAACATAAGTTTTCTTCAGGTCTGTATGCTTTCATAGAACAATGGTTAGCGTAACTGAAAAACTATTGTCCTATGGAGACATTCTGATCTGAGGCCGTGAGTTTGAATCTGGATTTATTACTATTTTTTTTTATTTGAGCGTTATTTACTTCAATCATTTTAAAATATATAATTAGTGTATATTATAATGAATAGGTGGCGCCATGAGCACGTTTAACATTCCCATGCTTCCATTTTTTGTGTACATTTTTTTAAAAACAACTCAACTTAGCTGTAGGAGAAAACAATTCAACTCGCACCCTCAACTCGAAAACCAAAGCCAATGCAGGAGAAAAACAACTCAACTCGGCAGCATGAACGAAACAACTCAACTCAACAGGATAAAACAACTGAACTCAGCAGAAGGAACGGAACAACTCAAGTCGGCAGGAGAAAACAACTCACCTCGGCAGTATGAACGAAACAACTCAACTCAACGGGAGAAAACAACTCAACTCGGCCACAGGAATGAAACAACTCGACTCTGCACCGCCTTTACAGCAGAATCGTCTTTTCTTATCTACTTATGCAGCTTGTAAAATTTATATATTATCTTTAATCTCGCAAGTAAATCGAAATCATTTACTGAAAGGGAATTTATTAGATATTTAAAATAGCGAGAGTATTGCGCCCAGTACAAACAAAGCAAATTAAAAATGTAGTCGAAATATTGTTCGTAGCAGAGTTGATGAAAGAGCCGAGAATTTGAGAAATCAGCATAATTCAATATTTCAAGCTTCTTTATTGCAATATTGATGAAAATACAGATGTTCGAAATTTCGCTCAGTAAGTCACTTTTTTTCACGGATGCGATGTTGATTTAAAAATAAGTCAAGAACTTTTGGAAATCATTCATATTCAAAATACAACATCTGGATCTGGTTTTTTTAATGTACTTATACATGTTTTGAAGAAATATAAATTATAGCAATGGAAAAGTTGGTTTGCCTCGCATGGTGGTGTGCTTATCATGATCAATATTACTAAAGGAGTTGTTGCAAGATTAAAATAGACATGCAAACAGCACGGCAATAATAATTTTGAACATTTTCGTTATATTATAGACTGTCCTCCTATGTTTTAAACATATGAAATGTTTTAAAAATAGTCGCCAAATTTGTAAATTATGTTCAAGAACATAGGCAATGATCAACTATATTATATGGAAATTCAATGGCTTTCAAATCATAAAGTGTTAAAATGGTTCTTCAAATTGCTGTACAAAGTTATAATTTTCTTAGAAATAAAATATTATGAATGTGTGAATTAAAAGATGGATAGAGGACCTGGCTTTCTCAGTTGATAATACAAGCCATCTTAATCAACTTAATTTTAAGCCTTAAGGCAAAACTATACAACTATACAAATTACAACTATATTTGATAGTATTAAATATTTTTAATTTGGCAAAAATAAATAGAAAAAGAAAACTCTTGTCTCACTTTGAAAGCTGTCAATATCTGTTGATTAAATTCCATAAATTAAAATTTACTGAATACGCTCACGAAATTAAATTGTTTTAAATGGAATATTATTCATTTTAATTTTAAGAGCTGTGAGTTATAATTTCGCACTTTTACTTTATCTCTATCAATTGATATGGAAATTGTTCATGAAAGTTTACAAATAAATGAATTGAAATCCATCGTGATTCTTTGTTGAAGCAAAAATCTATGGAAGTTGAAATTTTAGATTCTTATACATTCTTGTATTTTTCAATATATCTTTTTCCTAAAATGTATCGCTTGTTATGCGAATTATGACTATGTTTGGAAGCACTAATTTATGCGGGCAAATATTTTCTTTAATGAAAAATAGCGAGAGAGAGAATTCAGAAAGATGTTAACCCCAATCAACATTTATCGTCCATTTTAAAAATTACATCAGCTCAATATTTTTAATAAAATCTTGATGTTACTTTGTGAAAAAATTTATCCCGCTGTTTACTTACTCGAGAGCTCTGATAGCGAGAAGCGAAGAGGAATTTCCATGACAATATGTTATGCATTTAAAAATGTTTGTGCTATGCTGGGAGGAAATAAACCTGTCTGACAAAAAAAAGAAGCGAAAAAATGTCGAAACAGGGAATTTTAAGTTATAAACTCGGTAAAAGCCCAAGCAACGCTGGGGTAAGTGGAGGAGAGGGAAGGAGTCAGTTTGAAAAAGAGTATTAGAAGTGCTGATTTTGTGAAGGAAAGGGAAGATTTATAAAAGTAGAGAAAGCCCTTGCAACGCCGGGTCATACAGCTAGTACATTATGAAAATCATATTTTATTGATTTTTTGAAGATCGTAAAAATGCGATCTCAATCTTATAATAAAATAGACCATGCAGCCCGCAATATCATACCAGTTCGACACCCCTGTCGTACAGCAACGGATTCTTCCGATGATACAGGACAACAGAATGGACAGTCCAATCTGGCTCGTGTTTTCCGTATTTTTTTCATTTCCAGAAGGGAATGAACGAAGGCTTTCTCTTCGTGTTAAGCAATTTTCGTTTCGTGTTTTGAGGGGGTGGGAAATGCATGGAAATCCTCCCCACAGTAATTTATAAGGACCCTTTGCATTCCTTCGTGTTAACCAATATTTCGTCTTAAGCGTTTTCTCGTTAAACGAATTTCACTGTATATCGAAAGAAGAATTTAAGAGAGATGGTAGAAAATTATTCATAATTTCAAAAGAAATAAGCTTTGCATTTCTCGGAGAAAGTACAAAACTTTTTATAAAAAATTAGTAAGTGTTGTTACCTAGATGCGATTTGTTATAAAAAAAATGTACAAAAAGAGCAGTTTTACTTATGGAGGAATATAAAACACATATTTATATTATACTTGATGTTTTTTTAGATCCTCAAGTGCTGACATGTGTGATTTTTTTCTTCGATAGGTGTTTATCTCTATACATAAAAATGGACGTTTGAATGCATTAAATCGCATCACTCTAACACCGTTCAACCGATCACTAGGAAAATTGGCATGGATTTGTATTTTTTTATCGAGCTACTGTAATCTTATCTATGGCTTCGATCTAAGTGGGGCTCACCTCTTTCTACGAAAATGAATGGTGGTACTCTTTCTAATCCTAATAGAAGCATGAAAATGAAACATGTAATATTTTTAAAAAATAGGCTTAAAGAGAGAGAGAGAAATCCTACACTAAAATTAAAAACATGTAGAAAAATAACATTTTTTTTTTTTACAGAACTGAGCAAATAGTATAATTATCATTAGAGCAATATTGCAGTGAATTTAAGAATAAAAATCTATTTTTGTAAGCGAATAAAAATAGCAATGAACAAATAGTTCTATTAATCACATAATTACTTAAATATACTTTGAGTCTAACAAAAAATTAAAACAATTAAAAAATTAAATTAACAAAATTAAGTATTAAAGTATTAAAAAAAAGTCACATTAAATAATTTAAATACAAGAAAACAAGATATAATTAAGAAGACTTACCTTGCAGAAGCACCGGATATCCTTGTTCAAAATTACCGTACAATGACAAAAGAGCTAGTATAAGCTAGAGATTATATGATATAAATCTTCTGATTAAATCCCTTTTTAAAAGTTTTGACCTAGATTCCTCTCTTCCCAATCAACTACATGTCTTACTATCTCTTTGCTTAAATTAATTCATAGATAGAACTGAATATTGTTAAATTACAACAAAATTCACAAAGACGGATCGGCTCTTCTGAATAAATTTCCTTTAATGTTAAGTGTGGATTTTTTTGTAGATTTTTCAAATGATAAATCAAAACCTTGAGTTGATTTTTTAAAATCAAAATTCAATTTAATTATTTGAAATGATCCAAATGAAAGCACGACGAAGTACGGAACATCGCTTGACGGAGTTATTTTTAGAGATTTAAATAATTTTGAATCTAAAGTATTTATAACCTATTTCAGCTACTATAAACCTATTGTTTTCTTCTTAGAATACAATTAATTCTCAAATATGATTGTATATTTCGCAACAAATATTACTTTATGAGTACAGACATATTTGAATAAATAATTTTAAATGACAATACTAATACCCCCTTGTTTTTTTTATTCACCTAACTAATCCCTGAAATACGAGGGCTATTTTTTAAGTAAGGTCCGTTGGCGCGTATAGTGCCCTAGTTCACGCGTACGCCGTAACGAGTTTCTGCGTCATTGACCAGCAACCTTTGCGAACACACTGGCACCATTTCCAGCTGTCGTGTAAGCTTTGCTGCGCGTCTTTAAAATGTTTCAGAGGATTGAAACGCCCGCCAAGTCTGTTATCCACATTTTTTTGACTGCGAGAAACATGTCGGCTGCAGACATTCACTGTCACGTAACAGAAGTGTATGGTACTGAAGCTAATTTCAAAGATGGATCAGGAAGTTTAAAGATGGGTGAACAAACGTCCATGACGAGGAACGCTCGGGCCGGCCATCTGTAATCATTGAAGATTGGATGCAAGCAGTTGAATCTGTGGGACGAGCAAGACTGTGTTTGAGGTACCTCAAACTTGGTCTTGGCGGGAAATGCTTCAGTGACAACGAAGTGAAAGCGGCCTGAACTCTTGGCTGTCGGATCAGGCGGCAGACTTTTTTGTGTGAAGAGGGTTTTCAAAACTTAGTTCTAAGGTATGACAAGTGCATTAATAAACTCGGCAACTGTGTAGAAAAATAGGCAAAAATATGTACAATCCTAAAATAAAGGTGTTTTTGAAACAAAATATTGTCGGTATTTTTTTAAAAACAAACGGACCTTACTTAAAAAACAGCCCTCGTAACATTACAAAATTTAAAGTTTGTAAGGTATTCGCCCGTGGCCTAGTTATCTTCATGGCCCGTTATCTTCATGGCCTAGAGGAGAGGGAGTGAAAGAAGAACCAGGCGTTGCCATGATCTTAATATATCTTTATTAAGATTTTAACTTAAACACTAACAATGATAATATTTATATTTTAACTTAGCGGATCTGAGGTGGAAAACACACAATACGTTTTACCAAATAAGCGTGTTGAGACAAATATTATTAAACTCAACAAAGAAAAATATAATAAAATTATAGAACATTATAATTTGAAAAATAATTAATTTTAAAATGAATTTTATATTTAGGCATTTGCAATTTACTATATTTTGTATTTTATGTAATCAAACTGTATTTATATTTATATTTGTAAATCTGGAAACAATTTCTTGTATCCTTCTTCAGATTACCCGATTGGCAACAGTCGGTATATTTTGATTAGACTTGTTGCAATGTTTTGGTGCTAGCTCAGCTAAGCCTAATGGAATAAACGTGCTCTTCGAATTCTTTGAACCAACTTTCTATTTTTTAAATGTTATAGAACCAAACGTTCATAACAAACTGGTGACCCGGAACAATTTTATTTAAATATTGCATAAAATTTAATCATAATTATCATCTGTTATAATGCTTAACGAAGATTCGAAGAATTTGGAAATGAGCGCCGTCAGCATAAAAATACCGCCGTTTTGGACTGACAGGCCAGAAATTTGGTTTTTACCAAGTAGAGGCTCAGTTCCAGATATCAAGAATTTCTTTAGAAGAAACGAAATTCCATTATTTGGTATCGCAATTAGAACCAAAAATACGTCGAGAATATTTGGGACATTGTCAATAGCAAAAGTGATACGAAGTACACGGACTCGAAAAACAGATTACTCAGTCTGTTTAAAGAAAGTGAAAATCTTCGCATAAAACGACTGTTAACTGGAATTGAACTTGGTGATATGAAGCCTAGTCAGCTGTTGCAGAAATTGAAAACTGTTGCAACGTCCGATATTTCGGATAATTTAATTAAAACTTTGTGGTTAGAAAAGCTTCCTGAGTCCATTAAAAATATTTTGGTTGTCAGTGATGAGAATTTAAGCAAATTGGCAGTAATGGCTGATAAAATATCTGATATGACTCCCAGAACAGAGATTTTTGCAACTGAAAATCTTTAGACTGTGGTGAAGCAACGTCGTCAAGAGACCAGCTTCTTCTCAACAGAATTCAAAGCCTAGAGGAACAAATATGTCAACTCAGCATTCTCCACAAATCAAGAACGAAAGAGCGCAATAGTTTTCATCCTAAATCCCGAAGTCGTTCTCGGAAACGTTTCGACCCCAAAGGAAAATATTGTTATTTTCACTTCCGTTTCGGTGCTCGATGCAAACCTGAAAAGTGCAGCCCGCCTTGTACATGGAATAGGAATACGAAAAACTTCAGTCTGCAGTAAATATTGCGACAAATTCTGCTGCAGAAGATTATAAAGCCTGTCGCAAATTTCGATTATTCGTCAAAGATCGAACGACAAATTTGCACTTCCTGGTAGATAGTGGAGCTGATTGTTCAATAATACACCAGCCACATCTAAAAATAAACAACCATCGGATTACAAATTATTTGCAGCAACGGAACAGAAATTCCAACCTATGGAATTAAAGTGCTAAATATTGATTTGGGATTACGTCGAGAATTTTTATTTCCGTTTATAATTGCCAAAGTTAGTAAAGGAATCTTGGGAGCCGATTTTTTAAATAAATTTAACTTGTTAATTGACATCCGAAACAAGCAGTTAATAGATGGAATAACTAACCTTCATGTTACAGGTGAGATTTCTTCTATTTTGCAAGAAAATAAAATTAACATAATGGATAAAACATCAAAATTTTCTAATATATTATTACAATTTCCAGATTTAATGAAACCAAATTTATTAATTACTAATACAAAACATGATGTTAAACACTATATTGCTACTAAAGGCCCACCGGTTTACTCAAAAGCTCGTCAATTGGATTCTAAAAAATTAGAAATAGCCAAGCAAGAATTTAAATTTATGTTAGATAATGATATCCTTCGACCTTCTAAATCTCCATGGGCAAGCCCACTACATCTTGTGAATAAAAAAGATGGAAGTGTTAGACCATGTGGTGATTATCGACGTTTAAATGCTCAAACCATTCCTAACCGTTATCCAATTCCACGTATTGAAGATTTTCACCATATTTTGAAGGGGAAAAGAATATTTTCTAAAATTGATCTCTTCAAAGCATATTTTCAAATACCAATTGCTGAAGAATATAAGGAAAAGACAGCCATAATAACACCATTTGGCTTATTTGAGTTTAATGTTATGAGCTTTGGGTTAAGAAATGCACCATCTACTTTTCAGCGCTTTATCAATGAAGTTTTATTTGGACTAGAATTTGTTTTCCCATACCTCGATGACATTCTAGTAGCCTCCGAAACTGAAGAAGAACATAAAACTCATTTGAAACTTGTGTTTGATCTGTTACAAAAACATGGTCTTCGAGTGAATATCTCCAAGTCAACTTTGGGAGTAACTCATCTAGAATTTCTAGGATACTTGATTACACCAGAGGGATCTAAGCCACTTCCAGAGAAAGTAGATGCAATTTTGTCATACAAATTACCTGAAACAATTCGTGATTTGAGAACTTTCCTTGGACTCATTAACTTTTATAGAAGATATTTAAAAGATGCTGCTAAAAATCAAGCTATTCTTCACGAGTATTTAAAAGGTTCAAGAAAGAATGACAAGACAAAAAATTCTTTGGACAGAAGAAGCTAAAGAAAATTTTGAAAAATGTAAACAAGATCTTGCAAATGCTACTTTATTAAGCTTTCCTGACCCTGATTTACAATTGGCTTTATTTACTGATGCTTCCAATTTTGCAATCGGATCAGTGTTACAGCAATTTGAAGCTGGAAATTGAAACCGATTTCATTTTTTCTAAAAAATTAACCGATGCACAGAAAAATTACAGTACCTATGATAGAGAATTATTAGGAATATATCTTTCTGTCAAAAAGTTTAAACATCTTCTCGAAGGACAAAATTTTGTTATTTACACAGATCACAAGCCAATTACATATGCCTTTCATCAAAAAAACGAAAAAGCTTCACCTAGACAGTTACGTCATCTACAATACATATCCCAATTTTCAACAAATATATGTCACATTAAAGGACAAGATAATTTAGTAGCAGATGCATTTTCAAGAATCGAAGCCATTACAGTAATCAACTATGATACTATAGCGGATAAACAAACCCAAGATGCAGAATTGCAACAGTTAATGAGGAGTAACTCTTCAGTAAAATTCAAATCATGTACATTACCATCAGGAAAAACACTCTGGTGTGATATTTCAACATCCAATATAAGACCCTACATTCCAAAACAGTTTCGGCAACAAATATTTCAACAAATTCATGGTTTTTCACACCCTGGGATTAGATCAACTATTAAATTAATGACTGAAAAATTTATCTGGCCAAATATGAAGCAAGAAATAAGAGAATGGGCAAGAACATGTATTCCCTGTCAAAAATGTAAAGTCCACAGACACACAAAATCAAAATTTGGAGAATATGAAGTACCTGATACAAGATTTAGTGTGATACACATTGACTTAATTGGTCCACTTCCACCATCGCAAGGCATGACATTTTGTATGACCTGTATAGACCGTTTTTCGTGTTGGATGGAAGCAGTTCCCTTGCCTGATTGTAAAGCAGAGACAGCTAGCAAAGCCTTTTTACGAACACTGGGTTTGCAGATTTGGAGTACCTGGGAAAATAGTTACAGATCAAGGAAGGCAATTTGAATCTCAGTTGTTTAGAAGTTTAGCTGCTATTTGTGGGGCTAAAGTAGCTCATGCAACTTCTTATCACCCTCAATGCAATGGGAAAGTGGAACGGTTGCATAGGACTTTGAAAGGGGCAATCAAAGCTCATAACAACATCAAATGGACAGAGACATTACCAACAATCTTATTAGGACTAAGAACTGCTCTAAGACCTGATACCAATCATACTATAGCTCAGATGGTTTATGGCTCTAATATCAGATTGCCAGGTGAATTTTTTAACCCACCCTCCATTCAAATTGATCCTGAAACATTTGTCACTACATTGCAGACTTTTATGGACGACCTGAAGCCAACAAAATCTTCGCCTCCAAAAAATCAAAAGATTTTTGTTCATAAAGACTTAAAATCCTGCACTCATGTATTTGTGAGAGTTGATCGTGTAAGGAAAGCCCTGGAGCCACCATATGATGGTCCATTCCCAGTAAAAGAAAGATATGAAAAATATTTCACACTGACAATAAAAAAATAAACCTGTGAATATATCAGTGGATAGACTAAAACCAGCTTATTTGTTAATGACAGACGCTATTCCTGACAAAACAACAGTTCCTTGTAAGCAATCGGATGACACTAACCTCTTAACCGATGTTAAGCCCACTGTTTCAAGACATGGAAGATTGGTAAAGAAACCTGTAAGATTTCAGGACTAATATCTGCTGTAAATAACCTATATCTATCTCTAACTTATAACTATTTACTTATATCAAGTGTATGATATTTTGGTTTACTTAATTTTTACAAATATTTATAAATGTATGTCATTTCTCTAACATCAAACTAGTTATTATATATAATATTACTGTTTCTAAAAGTATGTAACATTTGTACAAATATTTAATTTTGTGTATTCATAATGTATTGTTTAAAAGGCATATTTAAAAAAAAAAAAATTCTTGTTTAACATCTAACACTATTCCTGCCATACTTCTCAGTTCGTAACTCAGTTACTGGTAGGGGAGTAATGTTGAGACAAATATTATTAAACTCAACAAAGAAAAATATAATAAAATTATAGAACATTATAATTTGAAAAATAATTAATTTTAAAATGAATTTTATATTTAGGCATTTGCAATTTACTATATTTTGTATTTTATGTAATCAAACTGTATTTATATTTATATTTGTAAATCTGGAAACAATTTCTTGTATCCTTCTTCAGATTACCCGATTGGCAACAGTCGGTATATTTTGATTAGACTTGTTGCAATGTTTTGGTGCTAGCTCAGCTAAGCCTAATGGAATAAACGTGCTCTTCGAATTCTTTGAACCAACTTTCTATTTTTTAAATGTTATAGAACCAAACGTTCATAACAAGCGCAACTTTAATCACTATATTCCCGCCTATTCCTAATTTCAACTAAAACACAGTTTCTAATATATAACAGAATCATCCTACCTTAATCTCTTGGTTAATAAAAATCCTCTCGGATCTTAAATGTCTTTTCTTGATCTCGTGTGGAATAGTATCCACCTTGACTTGATCGTTCTGTCACGGACAACTTTACACTAGAATAACGGTTTACTTCTCTGACTTGAGTTTTCGCGCTTAAACTCAGACTGACATAATCACTTCCCAAAAGGTCACACGCTTACGTTATACTGCTGCTATTTAAAAGGTTCCTAATTTTCATACTCACGCTTCGCTTCTGAATTTGGTTGGAAAGAATTTGCCTTTTTCGGCCCCAAAGAACCCAAAAGAAGTTTTTAGTAGAAAACGCGATGAGCCCGTCACACGTTATCCCTTCTATCGTGTGATCATAAGCACACACTTTTTTTCACTACATTTTCATTCAAGTGGATTTCCTCCCACTCTTTAATTGATATGCTTCCTTATCCATAAATTATTAGGGAAAATTTTCAGAAACGATTACGGGTCATCAGAAATTTAAATCGTTTATATATGTTGCAGAGAAATGACGAAATCGAGAATTTGATCAAATCACTGAGGGATGTGATCAATTCACGGGAGACGTTAAAATAAAGTTTCTTCAAGGTCATTTCCCTGATGAAAGTAATTCATTTGATCCAATCCCTCAACTGTTTCAGTGAAATGTCAGGATTCTATTTTCGCTTCTTTACCCAGGCCCGACCCTTTTGGGGTGCGGTGGATGCTATGTGCTCCGCCCCACGATTGAGAGGGGCTCCAGCATAATCAAGAATTAAAATTATGCACTCTTGCACATGAAATATGGACAATATTCCTATCGTGTCAGTAAAATGAGAAGTACAATTGATCGTAAACATTATTATTATACATCTCTGAATTTCCCCAACGTTACAAATTAATTCTTGATCATCGAAATGTTAAGTTTCGTTATTTGATTTGTGGAACTCCCAAGGATTCCCACCTAAAATTGACTGTTTAGAAATATATAATTAAGAAGTGGACATATATTCATAGTTTATCGCATCAAAGTAGAGAATTTTTTTATGAAAAATACTCCGATTATTATTTCAATTAATAATAACTCTGAAAATAATGTAAATTTTTTAAAAATACTAGTTCAGGATCTGTTCAGAAGTCCTAATTATACATATAGGAAAAAAAATTGTATAGAAGCATATTCCATAAATGGAAAATATTTTGAAAATGTCATTTTGTTTTAATTTTTTTGCCAAATAAAGTGCATTCGAAAAGTTCTTTTTATATTGTTATAATAAAACAATTTTATATGTAGGATCGGTCTAGTGATGAGGACGACACCTGAGCTGGCACGTCCCTTCCCTAACTACCACACTGCACCAACGGATGGATATTGAACGTCAACACAGATTTAACTTACATCTGCCCCATTGACACGGCGTGTCTTCTTGAATTGAAACAGGATTCAAACTCACGACACTCTGGTAATTGCTCTAAATCTCATGCAATTTATATGCTTTGCCTAGCACAATCTTTTAATTTTTTAGTTTTTTGATGCCGCTTCTAGTAGTATATACTGTAAATATTTTGGGAGGATGTTCCAATGCTTATTTGGGGAAGTTAAAAAAGATTCGGTTAAAGCAGTGTAACACACTCTTTGAGAACAAACTTGTAATATTCTAGAAGAATTTGTTGATATAAATTATTGTAAAAGTTTATTGCATTCAATACAAGGAATACCACTCGTTTTGTTTAATAGCATAGTTTGCAATATTGCCCAAAATTGAAACAATTCACCAACTATTTGAAGCAGAAACTGTTGTCCTTTTGACTCGACTTTTAATTTATTCAACAAAATTTAAACTTTAATCCAAAAATTTAAGAACACAACATTTAACGCACTTTAAGACAAAGCAAAAAAGCTAGAATATTTAAACTTCTATTTTCCTTCAAAACAAATTTTCGAAAAAGAAAATTATTTTATTCAGAAATAGCAGACGATGAAGCCAAAGTGAGGGAAAACCAATGCCGCCCTAGTCAGCAACTTGAGTGTTTTCGGCGTAATATTGAAACAGGGTCAACCGACGAGGCTGGCAGCTCCTTCTAATTCTTCCACCACACCACGTTTCAGCCCGACAGTTTAATGTGATTCGGCCCCTCTACACGGCGGGTCTTCAGCGGCGCTAGACTCGAACTTATGACACGTCGGCTACAAGTCCGTGACCTTGATCACTAGGCTACCTCGGCCACGTTAAAGTTAGAAGAAACCCTACACAAGAATTTAGATGTTATTTTTTAATACTGTACTTGATATTGTACAAATAGAAGATAGATTTAAAAATATACCAAATACCTATAGTGTATATGCAGTCGAATCTCTGTATAATGAAGCCGCTAAATCCCAGAAAAAGGTTCGTTATATGGAAAATTCGTTATATATACAAGTTCCTTTTTCAATTTTCTTTATAAACCACATAAAACAAATTTTAAATTCATATTAACACTATGTATTATTATAAAAAGTAATTATTCACACCTTTTTTGTAAATTAAAATTTATTTATTTTATATATCTCGCCCATCCAAAAGAATTCTGCTAGGAAAGCAAGAGGGGGACGTTGTTGAGAATTATTGTGAGTAGTGTGTGTGTATTTTCAACTTTAAAAAATAATTTTATATTAAAATGAATGAACTTTAAGGACATTTTCTAATTTTCAGCAAGTAATTTTAACCATATAACAGCACATGCGTCCTTAAATTTAATTACTAGTAAAGTGTTTTTATTTTGAGTTTTTTGTTTGAACCCAAACTATTTTCTCTCCTGGCATTTTTGCAGCGCACCCAAGTAGGAAGATGCGGAACATGTTTTCATCCTTTGTTGAACGATAATAACGTTCTAAAACTCTTGATCCAATCAAAAAAACTAACAGATGGAGTGTATTTCCTATCCGAACAGTCTCTTGACCGTGATTGAAAATTGCGTCGAAGTGCGATAGTAATAAATTCAATCAGAAATGAACGGAAATTCTATTGGTTTACTTTTTTTATAGTAAAGTTTCTGTTCCCGTCTATATTTTTTATATGCTGTTGGATAGTGATGTGGTTCAAACATTCTGTATTCATTTTTAAAAATATTTTTCAAAAATTGATTTTTAGAATGTTTAAAGGTATTAGACCTTCTTACGTGTTTGTAAGAAATTCGTATTTTTTTTAAAAACACAATGTGATTATTAATAATTATTATTGTGTATTGTTTTTAAACAAGTAACCTAAAAAAGAACCAGCAAAAAAGTAAACAGAAAATATTCATATCTTTTAGAAAATGTAAAATACATATATATGTGTGTGTTCTACTTCTATGGCCATTTTGCTCTTTGACCTTTTATCTCGCTATAAAGTTTTCTTCACGCACCATCATTAGTTATAAAAAGAGACTTCTAATAGAAACATGACTTGGATATAATTTTTCTTTTAGATATATTTTTCTTACAATTAGATTTTCATTCATTTTCTCCCAAACAAATTGCTTGGAAAAACTTAATAAAAGTATAGTAATGATAATGTTTGATGTACAGCATAGTGACATAGTACATAATAGCACAATTTATGTTTCAGTATTTATTAAAATGTCTATTTATATGTTATTAACCACTTCATAAAAATCCAAAAACATTGTTTTTCCATTTACATTTAAAACATTTTGCGTTGTGCATCATTTCCAATCAATATATCATAAAAAATATCTAGCCAAAAAGGATAATTCCGGGAAAAAAATGAGAAAAATATTTCCCTGGTTTTGTCTTCGAGTGTCTCTCTTTCTCGTAAAATAGCCCCCCTCCCCTCTCCTATGTGAATCATGAGATGAGTGTGCTACAAACGAAAGTGTTTTGGAATTTAAGGAGTGGAGATATCTAAGATTCTCCTTCCCTTTTCCCCGTCTAGGAGGAACCATGTATCATAATGTACATAAGAATCAATTTCGTCTCTTTCATAACAACTCTCCAAATAAAATATCAGGAAAATTAATTAGAATAGAGGCAAAATAAAAAAATTAAAAGTATGAAAAAAGGAAAATAGTAAAAGAAAAAAAAGAACGACACAAATTAAATTTACATTCAACTATAAAGTCAAAACGTTTATTTTAATTAAATACTCTTGTTTTTAATAGAAAGGACTGAGAATTAATTGTTGGAGTAATCTAATGTCACCCATTTTCAGTTTTCATGTCCCTAATTTAATGTTACTGAATTACAGAAGCAAAGATTTTGCCATTTTCATCTAGTAAACTATGATAGTGATTTTTCCCTTTTGTCAGCATAATTTATCCATGCATAGAATGATCAATAATACATCAAATTTTAAATAGCATATGGGTATGAAAAATATCTAAAAACTGAAATTTTAAACAGCTTTAGCAATAAGTTTTAAAATTTTAATTAATCCCGAATCGTACACAATTTATTAAAATGCTTTAAAAATTTCAGAGATATTATCCCAGTGTGTTAGAGTTGGAATGATAGTCGTAATTTTAAAAAATGAATTTAAAAACTGCATTCATATTTGTTCAAATTAAATAAAAGAAATTGAATACAAAGGAGAGCATAACATTTCACAGTCCACTTACATTCTAAAAATGACAGCTTCCTGCTGTGTGGAATTTTGGAGGATGAAATTTTATATCTTATCAAAGCCTCCACATAAAAAGTATGCAAAGATAGCATATCAAGTTATTGAATATTGATTGAAATTTATGCATTTGAAACAATTTTGAAAATGTAAAAAAAATTATTCAACAAAAAATAGTACATTATAAGATCAAATACATCCTCACTAAATTTTACATATATTGAAATTAAAAAAAAAGATTAAGAAGAATAGTGAGCAAATGTTATTCCTTCTTATCAAAAATGACATTTCAAAATGAACGGCTGAATGAACCAGATTTTTAAGTTCAAAATGTAATCTATATATATAAAGGAGAAAAGCGACTCACTCACTCACTCACTGACTAATCACGATATCTCCGGAACTATTAAACCTACAGACTTGAAATTTGGTAGGTAGGTTCCCTTCATGGAGTAGACGTCAGCTAAGAACGAATTTTGCAAAGCTCGAACCCAAAGGGTTGTTACGGGGGTTTAAGGGGCGTTATACATAATAATTTCCATTACTAAACTATTAGGTGTACAGTCGTGAAACTTGGTACACAGATTTCTTTCATAAAGAAGAGATTCCCTACATAATGATTTCCATTTTTAAACTATTAGACGTACAGTCTTGAAATTTGGTAAGCGGATTCCTTTCATAGAGTACAGATCCCCTACAGAATGGGTTTTGATGAAAATCGACTCCCAAGTGGCGTTGTAGAGAATTAAGTGGCGTTATAGGCAATTAACACCTTTTAAAACTATTAGACGTAAAATCTCGAAATTTAGTGAGCTGATTCCATTCATTGAGTAGAGATCCGCTATAAGATGGGTTTTGTGAAAATAGTTTCCTAAGTGGCGTTGCGAGGGCTTAAGGGGCGTTATACATAATTTCCATTTTTAAACTATTAGACGAACAGTCTTGAAAATTGATAAGCGGATTCCTTTCATAGAGTACAGATCCGCTACAAAATGGGTTTTGTGAAAATCGACCCCAAGTGGCGTTGTGGAGAATTAAGGGGCGTTATAGGCAATTAACTCCTTTTTAATCTATTTGACTTAAAATCTTGAAATTGAGAAAGCTGATTCCATTCATTAAGTAAAGATCTGCTATAAGATGGGTTTTGTGAAAATCGTTTCCTAAGTGGCGTTGCGGGGCTTAAGGGGCGTTATAGATAATTATTTCCATTTTTAAACTATTAGACGTACAGTCTTAAAATTTGGTAAGCGAATTCTTTTCATGGTTTAGAGATCCGCTACAAAATAGTTTTGGGGGAAATTGATCCCCAAGGGTCACTGAGGGGGATTAAGGGGCGTAATAGATAAATATTTCCGCTTTTCAACTAATAGAACCACCTGCTTGAAAAATAGAAGGTATGTACCGTTCATGGAATAAAGTTCCTTTTACAAAGATTTTTACGAAAACGGACCCTCAAAGGAGTGGGGTTGTGAGGGAATAAGGCGTGTTATAGAAAAATTGCTGTTTTTGAATTTAACTCAATTACTTGAAATTTGTTGAGCACTTTTCTTTAGTTGAATAGAGTTCCACTAAGAATGGATTTTACGAAAATCAACTCCAGGGGGAAGAGGGGAGAGTTATTGGGGCGTATTGATAGACAAAATTCCCGTTTTTGAACTGCCAAGACAATAATAATAAAATTTGGTTTGCATGCTTCTTTTGTTAAATTGGAATCCGCTAAGAATGCTTTCAACGAGGTATTGATGATAAAAATTCTGTTTTTGCTCTGTTAGATTTAGACTTGAAATTCAGCACGCATGTTTATTTTATGGAGTAGAGATCCACTGAAAGTTGCTTTGGTGGAAATCCACTTGATTATTAGGTTAAGTGAGCGAAAAAATCTTTCTACTTCTATTTTAGATATAAATAGAAATTAGATATTATAATTTATGTTCTTTTTATATCAAGGGGCGAGAGTGTATAATAGCTATAAATATATTTTTCAATACAATCGAATTCTTAATGCTAGATATCAATAATTAATATATATGTAAACCGTATACATATATACAACATCTTGAAATACCCAGT
Organism: Trichonephila clavipes; assembly: GCA_019973935.1. Classification (NCBI taxonomy): domain Eukaryota; kingdom Metazoa; phylum Arthropoda; class Arachnida; order Araneae; family Nephilidae; genus Trichonephila; species Trichonephila clavipes. The sequence goes on from BMAU01018603.1 coordinate 553,958, forward strand.
GAAGCGGGTGGGTAATGGCTAGTATATATATAGACTGTTTTTTTAAATAAACTATTTTATTATATAGTTATTATATGGTGGAAGTGGTATGTTGGTCAAGAAATACACTCTGTCGCAAAAAAATATATGCACCCAGAAGAAATCAAGCTACAATCACGAAACTCGGCAAGAATGTAGTCTAGTAAGAGATATGCAAATGATTAAAATTTCGAAGCCAATGAGACAAGGCTAAGTGTGCTATGCGCATATTAGTTGCGCAACTGGGAGAGTTTAAAAGCAGGAGTACGAGCGCCGTACGGCTATTCAAACGAATCTGATGACTTTGATAGACTATATTGAGACTTAGGAAGCCTCTAAGACGTAACCGGCGGCAGTACGAGCAGCTGACGGACTTTGATAGGGGCCGTATAATAGGCCTCAGAGAAGCAGGTTGGTCGAATAGACGTATCGGCCGCCACCTCGGTCGGAGTGATATGGTAGTTGCTCGGTGTTGGCAACAGTGGATCACAGAAGGTAGAGTGTACCGTCGCGGAGGGTCAGGACGTCCCAGGAACACAAATGATCGCGAGGATCGTGCAATCAGAGGAGTGGCCACTTCGGCACCAACAACGTCGCTAGCATCGATTCAACGCCACTTACCTCCTTCCAGACATCCAGTGCCATCAAGAGAAACCATAAGGAGACGACTGACCGAAGTTGGCTTGAGGAGCCGACGTCCGCTAAGACGCTTACCACTGACCCCACATCATAGGCAGTGTCGACTGGATTTTTGCCGACCTCGGGCAACTTGGAGTGTGACAGACTGGAGACGTGTCATCTTCAGTGATGAATCCCGATTCAGTCTCAGTGCTGATGACCACCGCACACGTGTCTGGAGGCGCACCGGCCAGCGGTCCGATCCGGCATTTATTGTCGAGCGGCATACAGCAATTTCACAAGGTGTGACAGTGTGGGGAGCAATTTCTTGGGACACACGATCATCTTTAGTGGTCCTTCAAGGCACTTTGACAGCTCGCAGATACGTGGACGATATTTTAACGCCGATTGTGCTACCCATGCTATCAAGTCGCCCAGGTGCCATTTATAAACAGGATAATGCTCGTCCACATACTGCACGACTCTCCCAACAATGTCTTCAAGGATATGACGTCCTACCATGGCCTGCCAGGTCACCAGATCTTTCGCCAATAAAGCATGTCTGGGACGCGCTGGGAAGGCAACTGCAGCCGTCCCGAGATACAGGAGAATTAACTGCGCAGATGCAAAGACTATGGCAGGATCTTCCACAGGGGGTCATAAGTGATCTAATTGAATCGATGCCACGCCGAATTTCGGCTTGTATAGCTGCCAGAGGTGGCTTTACTACTTACTGATTTTTAACCTTTTGCAAGCTGTAACCGCTTAATAAAATGATATTTTGTTCTGAATTTTTAATCATTTGTTTATTTTCATATACACTACATGCATACCAAATTTCGTGAATGTAGCTCAATTTCTTCTGGGTGCATATATTTTTTTGCGACAGAGTGTATTTATACCAAATTAAACAATTTTTGTTTTATTTTTTAATACTGATATACTTCTAATATATATATAAGAACAAATTAAAATGCAGGATTCATTTTTTAAAAAAAATAATAAATCTGCAGCCCTTTTAAGTTATTTTGAAGTAGCCTTATATTTTTCAAAAGCATGACTATTTTTCAGAAAATCTTTTTCTGTTATGATCTTGTTCAAAACGGAGCAATTCTGTTAACAAAAATTGTTTAATGTTAATGTTACTGTGGGGGGAGTTAAATACTCGCAAAGTTGCAGCATTAGTGCCAGGAAGACAAAAATAGGGGAACTCTGACAATTTTAAACACTTGAACAACTATCACCTCGGGTTCTGATTCAAATTAGCAGTTATATTTCCATCCACCTCTGAGATGGGCACTTCTTACTGGACTAAGTGGAGGCCTCTTTAGACAGTGCAGCATTGATAATTAAAAAATATATGCTATAAATTTGGGACTAAAAAATGAGTAGTGAAAAATCGAAGCAAGCATTGAAAATTCGGGACAGTCCTGGGAAATTCGGGAATAATGTCAGTTCAAAGGAAATTATTAAAAGAATCAAACATGAGGAAGCAAAAATGTATTAGTCTTTCTTTTTAACAACCCCCAAATTAAAAAAAGGTGGAAGAAAAATTTATACATTTTTCATTGAAGTAAATTTTTCAGGAAAAATTATTCTCATTTTTTATGACAAATATTTAATTTGTATATCTCAATACATTAAATTAAAATAAATTTTTATTTCAAAAAATTTTAATCCAATTGGAGAAAAGAGCCACTGTCGTGTAATAATTTATAAAGAACAGAAATCTTATTTTTTTTAAAAAAGAATTCTGTATGAAAAAAGTATTTTTTTCACACACACACACACACAAAACCTGTAACAAAACCCCATTTTCTGAGCAAAAGGTATTTTGAAAATTTCGCACTATTTTCCTGCCATTAATAATTATTTTTGAAATACTTAGAACTTATTTTAAAATTATCTCTACTCAATATTGCTAAGAAACCCCACTGTTTCATTAATTTTACTTTTAAAATTTAAAAAAATGCATTATAATATTACTGAAGGTTGAAATGATTATAACACTATACTTTTTAACAATTTTTTAAATATATGTACTGTTTTCACACAGCTTTATACTACAGAATTGTAATTTTAATCATTTTTTAAGCATAGCTGAAATATGAATCTTATAGAGCCATGGTTATAATGAATTTTGAGAAAAGTAAGAGCAGAACTGAAAAATAAATTATCCCCTTTATATACATTAGCTAAATCACAATATAAACATAATTTTGGACTATTTTTAACTGAAAAATTATGTGGAATTCAAGTCAATTTTTGTTTAGTATAGGCTAAGAACAATTTTAATTGTAAACAGCATATTTAAAAGGCAATGTATGGAATTCCTACCGCTTTATAACAGTCAATAGATAAATAAATATAAATCATAATTTTCTTCTTTTATCATTTATTATCTAATATATATTATAAATGTGAAAGTTTGTGAGGATTTTTGTGGGTCTCTCACGCAAAAACAACTGAATGGATTTTAATAAAACTTTACAGTAATATAGCTTATACATCAGAATAACACATAGGCTATAATTTATAAAGATATTGTGAGAAGTGTCCAAAATATAACGATATTTGTTAAGTAAGTAGGAAAAAATTCTGCCATCTGCCAGCAATTCTGGCGTGCACTGCAAAAAAGCCCACGTCAGCATATATCTATCTTTTGTTTGTGAAAAACTCTTTTTGTTTTGGCTACGCAAGGTGCTCGCTTCTAATTAATTCATGTGATCAGAATAATGCCTATTTTTTTATTTCAAATTTAAACTAAGTTTTGAAGGGAGAGGTTGTTATAAATCTCTCTTGATTTTAATGTTTTTTTTATGATTTTATTATGCACATTTGGTAGTAAGAAATTGATCTTTTTTTCAAAATAAATGCTTTTATCGGTTCTGGTACTTAAAGTAAATAAACTTTCTCTTTCTTACAGCATCATTTGGACAAATTTTCAAAATTTGTTTGTGGTTAGAAGTTAATTATAACGCTATAATTTTAATTGAATAGGCAGATTTTGCGTTTTAAAGTATAAAAATAATTATAACTACTGTACTGTATTTTTTGGAGTGTGTGAGTGAGGGAATATTAATGTCGCACTGTTCAGCTACACGAGGGCTTTTGGCAACGTATCACGTAATTTTTAACCATGGTCAAGTGACGTGGACGACACCTGAGCTGGCACCCCCTTCTCCTAACTACCACAGCACAACAACTTAGAAGGAATATTGTACCAATACTTAGCAGGAATATTCTTTGAAATCCACTCTTCTAAAATATATGGCAACACGGGCTCTATGATGAGTATTTTAGCGGGGAAGCCGAATAGTTTTGTAGCAGATATTGCGTTTTCAGCTGACGGTGTTTTCAGCGGAGTGCAAAGATTATTATTTTTGTCCCGAAAAAATAGTTTATGTCAAAATTTAAGTGTCTTATATTTTTGTATGTTAGTGATGACCTTTGAAAATGATTTCACTACTTATTTTAAGTGAACGGTGTATATAATTAATTTTGCTGTGGAATATCTTTAATTAATTTATTAGCTCTAACAGATTAAATTTTCCAAAGTGGAATATTTTGTTTATGTATATCCCTTAATTTGTACATGTAGTGATCTAAAAAAAATTGTATGAAAAAAACTGCAGTAAATCATAATGCGGTTGGATAAAGTATTAACGTGCATCGCTTCCCTACACGGCGGGTCTTACAAAGCTCTAATAAAGTTCGAGCTACGAAAGTAGCTAGGCATTTGCCAACTTGACTCTAGAGTTAACATTTCGCTATGTTTTTCATTGAATCGCCATTATAATTTAAGAAACGGCGTTGCTTGCGAATATTACAATTTTAAAATAAAATAAATACAACAGAAAGTAATATTAATGTCACTTTTAGATATAAATTATTTACACTACTTTAAGCGTTCATTACGCAAAGCTTTTAACAATGTGTTACTTTTGCTGAACAGAGATCAGCTTAGGGAGGTATTTTGAAAAATCGACCCTCAAGAGTGTTACGAGGAATTATAAATAAAAAAAATCCTTTTTATCAGCAATTAGATATACATAGTTAAAATTTAACAAAGTTTTTTTTTCTTTCTTTTTTTGTTTAGCTGAGATATGCAAAAAGCTTTTTTTTTTTGTTTAATTTGCAATTCACATAAAATTAAAAACTTCTTTTCCCTTCAATCTATGTTGTTAAATTTTTCAGTTCACCCGTGCGAAGAACGGGTATACCAGCTAGTACATATATATATATTCATAAGAGTTGCTCTAAATGAAAATATGATTTATTTTTAACTGCAAAAGTTGAAATGATTTTGTACCAATAATCTTATAATTTTCAGGTGGCTGCTTAGAAAAAACTTGCTAAACCTGATTCAAATGTTATAAGGGTTAATAAAATTTTAATAAAAATCGCCAATAATCAAAAAAAAAATATCAATATACTAAAATATTTTACTCTTCTATTTTTTGTTTACAATATAGTTGCAGTTCAACATTTGTTTTTTCAGTCTCATTAATGCTTTTCAAAATTTAATCTTAATTTTTATTTTATAAACATACCATATTTCTAATGAATTTGTATACAACAAATAAACAATGAAAAATATTTATATCTTAAAATTGAAATAAATATTGAAAAAATATTGAAATTGTTCAGTAGTGAAGTTATAAACAATAAACACACAATGTTTATTACCGATTATTAGAGATTCACACATACTGAAACATTAACACTATTCTCAACTAAGCATATCGTGAAAATGTAATTTATTATATTGTAATTATTTTGAATGTAGCCAATAATATATAAGCAGCCAAATATAGCAACCCCGAAACAGAGGAGTTGGAATTCCAACGAAATCTAGCATTACACTTTCCGGTATCTGGCATTGGGAACATTTGTATAATAAAGAATGCATTTTGTATTAGTAAAGAGAGAGAAGATGGCCTTCAATAACATTGGTGGTACATTTTTTGGACTCTCATATTTTCATACTAGAAATGCACATGTGAGGTACTAATTATTGTAATATTGACTTACATAATATACGTACTTACCTTATTTGAATTCAATATCGTAAGAATAATTTTCATTTACACATAAAAATACACAACACACTCACACTTCTAGAAATACAGTCACTTCCAAAAAATACCACTCACAGCTGATCAAAGAATAAACGATTGCATAAACCGATTACATACAATTAGCTTCTGACATCTGTTGAAACTTGAGTAACTGCTAGGAGTTGACCTCTGTGGTGGTTCAGAGAATGTAGCCCTAGCATCAATTTCTGAGACATTCAAACTAGTATATTTTATGTACCACCACACAATAAACAAATAAGAACTAGTGTTACAACATATGTACCACCAAGCATGAAAGATTAATAAGCTCAACACAATGGGACCAGTATTTATCATTCTTTTTTGTTGGTCGCGCATCTGAATATAAAAATATGTGGAAGATGTATATTACAAAAATATATAATATATATATTTATCAAAAGATTTTATTAAATATCTGACCATTATTACTTAATGAAAGAAATATTTTTGATTAGTTCACAGCAATGCAATCTCATAAAAAAAACATAAAGATTGGATTATTTCACAAATCTTTTGATTTCAAGAAAGCCAATTTGAATCTATGTCAATTACAACTGGGCAAAATAATGATATCAAATTATAGAAGGAAAAAAAATAATAATATATCTTTAGTAAACATTCAAGTAATTACTATTACTATTTTCAAAGCTGCAAAACTCACGAATTTTTAATTATTCATCGAAAATTCTCTTGGCACATAGGTTAAGAAACGCTGGTCTGGATACATGCTCAAAAATTATGATTATAAAAACTATTAAGTTTTATGATTATAAAAAACTATTAAGTTTTATGATTATAAAAACTATTAAATTAAATTTTATGATTATAAAAACTATAAGATGGCATTTTTTACAAAATTATGTAATAACAAAATCTAATACAATACAAAATATTTTCATGCAAGTATAAATCTGAAATACACTTTATTTAATAAACATTTTATCATTATTGAATGCATTAAAATATGTAAATCAACCCTAGAGCAGAGCATCCAGGAAGTGTTTTGGAATACTTGTTTTCAATGCTAGGGTGTTTTTGATATTGTGTTTGGAAAAAGGAATTATTATAACAATTGTTTTTTAAAAAGTGCTCCAATTTTTTTTTCTTTTGTTTCTGGTATTATAGATTTCTACCCAAGTGTATAAGGAAATACTAAATAGTTTTTTTTATTTAGTTAAAATTTTATAACACAATTGACAACATACTACCAATTATAAATTTTTTTAAGAGTCAAAAGTAAATAGAATGTCAAAAAATAATTACAAGAAATTCTTAAAGAAGTACCAAATTTGTCTTCCAAACATTTTCTCTCGCGCTTTTATTATTAATCGGTGTTCACTAAAATAATTAAGTGAACTGTAAATTTGACAAATTTTAAGAAGCGAAACGGATCCCAACCATATGGGATCTCTACACTTTTCGAACTGTTTACAAAAAGGTTACAACAGTCGGCTCGGAGTGTGAGTGAGTGAGTGTTGGGTTTTATGGCGCAAAAGAGCCAAATTTGGCTATACTGCGCCACACGTTCAGTCGGCTCGCAGCAATCCATACAGAGAATTCTCGCCAACATCCTGCCCTACCTTGCAATGACGAAGGCACATTCAACAAAAGTTTACATTATAGAAATATTACTAAAGTTACAATAATACAATAAGAATACATGGAAATAACAATTACAATTCAATCTAATATATATATATATATATATATATATATATATATATATATATATATATATATATATATATATATATATATATATATACACTCTGTCGCAAAAAAAAAAAAAATATATGCACCCAGAAGAAATTGAGCTACATTCACGAAATTTGGTATGCATGTAGTGTATATGAAAATAAACAAATGATTAAAAATTCAGAACAAAATATCATTTTATTAAGCGGTTACAGCTTGCAAAAAGGTTAAAAATCAGTAAGTAGTAAAGCCACCTCTGGCAGCTATACAAGCCGAAATTCGGCGTGGCATCGATTCAATTAGATCACTTATGACCCCCTGTGGAAGATCCTGCCATAGTCTTTGCATCTGCGCAGTTAATTCTCCTGTATCTCGGGACGGCTGCAGTTGCCTTCCCAGCGCGTCCAGACATGCTCTATTGGCGAAAGATCTGGTGACCTGGCAGGCCATGGTAGGACGTCATATCCTTGAAGACATTGTTGGGAGAGTCGCGCAGTATGTGGACGAGCATTATCCTGTTGATAAATGGCACCTGGGCGACTTGATAGCATGGGTAGCACAATCGGCGTTAAAATATCGTCCACGTATCTGCGAGCTGTCAAAGTGCCTTGAAGGACCACTAAAGATGATCGTGTGTCCCAAGAAATTGCTCCCCACACTGTCACACCTTGTGAAATTGCTGTATGCCACTCGACAATAAATGCCGGATCGGACCGCTGGCCGGTGCGCCTCCAGACACGTGTGCGGTGGTCATCAGCACTGAGACTGAATCGGGATTCATCACTGAAGATGACACGTCTCCAGTCTATCACACTCCAAGTTGCCCGAGGTCGGCAAAAATCCAGTCGACACTGCCTATGATGTGGGGTCAGTGGTAAGCGCCTTAGCGGACGTCGGCTCCTCAAGCCAACTTCGGTCAGTCGTCTCCTTATGGTTTCTCTTGATGGCACTGGATGTCTGGAAGGAGGTAAGTGGCGTTGAATCGATGCTAGCGACGTTGTTGGTGCCGAAGTGGCCACTCTTCTGATTGCACGATCCTCGCGATCATTTGTGTTCCTGGGATGTCCTGACCCTCCGCGACGGTACACTCTACCTTCTGTGATCCACTGTTGCCAACACCGAGCAACTACCATATCGCTCCGACCGAGGTGGCGGCCGATACGTCTATTCGACCAACCTGCTTCTCTGAGGCCTATTATACGGCCCCTATCAAAGTCCGTCAGCTGCTCGTACTGCCGCCGGTTACGTCTTAGAAGCATCCTAAGTCTCAATATCGTCTATCAAAGTCATCAGATTCGTTTGGATAGCCGTACGGCGCTCGTACTCATGCTTTTAAACTCTCCCAGTTGCGTAACTAATATGCACATAGCACACTTAGCCTTGTCTCATTGGCTTCGAAATTTTAATCATTTGCATATCTCTTACCAGACTACATTCTTGCCGAGTTTCGTGATTGTAGCTTGATTTCTTCTGGGTGCATATATTTTTTGCGACAGAGTATATATATATATATATATATATATATATATATATATATATATATATATATATATATATATATATATATATATATATATATATATAATGTATTGGAAAAAATGCAACGGGTTGCCGTTTATCCTATTATATTTTATTTCAATATTCAGTAAAGCAGTCTGCACTCCAAGTCATGACAAAAACGAGACCTCTTCCAGCGTTGGTCAGCAGCGAGTGAGTCATTAGTACACGTGTCTTCTTTTAAGTCAGGCGAAATTAGAAGTCAAAGTGCGGGAGGTGGGTTGAGTTGTCCGGGAAGGAAGTTTACCCCAACTGACACTTGAAGAGTGGGGATTCATCACACACACACACACATATATATATATACAATAATATTTATAAATACAATTATGATGACAAATTCAATTAACATATGGTAAATTGGCAATTTTAGTAACTGGTCTTTTATAAATTCCCTGTTTATCCTTTAAAGTTACTACTCTGACTATATTATCTTTCCCAGGGTGAAGTTTTAAACTATCTGAAGGTTTCTTTGAAACCTGCGTTGCCCTTACGCCCTTTGGGTCTCTGTTGCAGTCCATTTAAATATTCTGAAGACCATTTGCGCCAAAAATGTTGGCTCATCTTTTGTACCAACTGCGTTCGACTTCATCTGTTCATGGGGATCTCAGTGTAATCAGGATCAGGTACTGCAACCGATGATAATCTAACTAGAAAATGTGCAAGCGTTAAAGTTTCAACATCATTCGGATCATTAGAAAGAGGACAAATGGGTCGAGAATTAAGCACCGCTTCAATTTGAACCACAAGAGTTAGAAATTCTTTGACTTAGAATTGAATTGCCGATTGCTCTCTTTGAATGGTATTTTAAAGATTTAATCCCCACCTCCCACAGACCACCAAAATGTGGTGCGGAAGGTGGGTTGAAGTCCCATCGGATTTGTTCGTTAGACAAAAAATTTATTATTTCTTCCATCTTACCCTTAACTAATGCTTTAAGTATTTTTCTTAATTCATTATTTGCACCAACAAAGTTCCAACCATTATCACTATGGATCTCAATGGGTAGCCCTCTTCTAGCCACAAACCGTTTTAAAGCTGCAAGAAAGGCTTCCGTAGTTAAGTCACTAACTAAAGGGTGTTTTTTTAGAGGTATAGAACTTTAAATTGCAATAAAACAACGATGTATTATTCGATTGACATGAATTTTTTTTATTCGAAAGATAATCTTATGGCGTTACATTTTAAATATGATTTCTGGCATAGAACTGCCACGGCTGGCTCGGATGTAGTCCAATTTTCGATGACTTTTTCCAACATTTTTGGCCGTATATCGGCAATAACACGGCGAGTGTTGTCTTCCAAATGGTCAAGCGTTTGTGGCTTATCCGCATAGAACAATGATTTTACATAGCCCCACAGAAAATAGTCTAGCGGTGTTAAATCACAAGATCTTGGAGGCCAATTCACAGGTCCAAAACGTGAAATTGGGCGGTCACCAAACGTGTCTTTCAATAAATCGATTGTGGCACGAGCTGTGTGACATGTTGTGCCGTCTTGTTGGAACCACAGCGCCTGGACATCATGATTGTTCAATTCAGGAATGAAAAAGTTAGTAATCATGGCTCTGTACCGATCACCATTGACTATAACGTTGTGGCCTTCATCGTTTTTGAAGAAGGATTCCATCAGCCCATAAAGCGCACCAAACAGTCAGTTTTTCTGGATGTAACGGTGTTTCGACATACACTTGTGGATTAGCTTCACTCCAAATGCAGCAGTTTTGTTTGTTGACGTAGCCATTCAACCAGAAGTGCGCTTCATCGCTAAACAAAATTCGCTTATGAAAATCGGGAACAACGGCAATCTCGTTTTGGGCCCATTCGACGAATCTACGTCTTGCTTGATGATCGTTTTGATGAATTGCCAAACCAAACTGAGAATAAATCACTTGACAGCTGTTAAATCGGTCGCCATCTTGGAAAGTAATGCTAACTTAAACTTCTATACCTGGAAAAAAACACTCTTTATTTCTAAATAGATAGCCGTAACTGGAAAACAAATAAAAACACAGACATAGACTTTCCTAATCTGCCTGCATTTTCCTGAAAAGTTTTCAACTGGAAGGGTCCACAATAATCAATACCTACCTGACTGAAAACTCTGCAAGCGGGAACTCTCGCAGCTGGCAAATCAGCCATTAATTACTGTGAACCTTTAGCACTTATCTTCCTATAGGGGATGAATGTTGTAAGAATTTTTCTAACTACATTTCTGGCGGATGGTATCCATGATGGGAATTATCATGGGATGTTTCCTGATTTCAAGGAATAGAGGAGTTTCTTAACCATCCTCCAATTCGAAGTAATCCACTATCATCTAAAAAGGGATGCAAGTTTAGCAATTTACATGAGTTTGGAAGAGGAATTCCCGTTTCTAAATATTGAATTTCATTATAAAAGGAAGTTTTTTGAATATTTTTTATGATACACTTCAAGGATTCTGATAGTTCTTTACTCTTTAAAGGTCCCATAGTTCGGCTCATTGGATGTCTTGCATTTTCAATAAATCGCTTACACCAGACAATTATTCTGTGCAACTTAGTAAATGATGAACAATTACTAATTATATCCAGTGGTTCAAAGCTCTTTAATAAGGTACATAGAGGAAAGTCCGAAGTTTCTTTCAATTCTTGTAGGAAAAGATCATATCCTTCTACGGCAGTAATATCGTAAGGTTCCAGTTCTTTATACTGATAAAAGAAAGGTGGGCCAAGCCACCAAAGTTCACAATGTTGAATTTTATTTGGACTAATACCTCTTGAAAGTATATCAGAAGGGTTGTTTTCATAATTCACGTGTTTCCAAAAATTACTTTCTGTGAGCTCCTGAATTATGTTAACCCGGTTTCTCACAAATGTTTTAAGTTGAGCAAGTGGCTTTTTGATCCAAGCCAGTACAATGCTGGAAACAGTCCAAAGGTAAATTTGACTGATATTAACTTTAAAGGCATCGAGGGTTCTTTTAAGAAGCTTTGATAAAAGCACTCCACCACAAATTTCCAATCGTGGTATAGTAATAGTTTTCAGTGAGGCTACCTTTGATTTGGAGTGCAGGAGCCTATCAGAAATTTGTCCACTTGTATTAATGCATAGTAGGTAAAGTGCAGCACCGTAAGCCTTTTCAGACGAGTCAGTGAAGTGAAGTGAATGTGAGGTTTAGAGGCGCAAGGGCCAAATTTGGCCAAGCTGCGCCAAACACTTGTTAAAATAAAAGCCGTATAATTTTAAAAATATATATGTTTAAAAGTATATGTACACAGATATGCATGCATACATACATAAAATATATTAAAAATACAAAGAAACATACAAATCAAATTAAATGTAAAAATCCAATCTTTAAAAGGAAGGCAAAAAGGTTTCGGTGGGGGGATTCCCCCACCAAGTCAGATAAAGTTAAAACAGATGTATGAAAGAAGGTGACGCGATGACGGTTAAAAACGGGACAATCTATTAAAATATGATAGACTGAATATGGGACTTTGCACGAGGGACATTCTGGGGCATTTTCTTCAGACGAGTCAGAGAAGCCATGCAACTCTGTTCTGATAGATTTATCTTGTAGACAATAACGTGGGATGTCGAGACAGTTTATAGATTCCAAAGCATCTATGAAGGATTTCCAATAGGAAACTAAGTTCGAAGGCAACGGATCATTCCAATCAAGTTTCAACTGCCACAAAGACTGGAGTAAGATTTTGGTCCTGGTTATCACAGGTCCAATTAGTCCAAGTGGATCAAATATTCTTGCGATTGTAGAAACTACAGATTTCTTTGTGACTATGAGATTGTCACAGTTTGAGGTCATGGGAGAAATCTTGAAAGCAAAGGGATCCGGATGTGGCTTCCACAAGAGTCCAAGGGTCTTGGTCTCGGTTAAAGAAGTAAAAAGAGAGGTCATTAACTTGACACATTGAGTCTGGTAATAGTAATGGATTACTGGCTGACCACTTGTGGAGTTCCATTCCAGAACCCTTTAACATTTAAACGAGTTGCACTTGAAGTTTTCTTCCAGATTCTAAATCGTCTGCACCAGTAAGAAGATCATCCATATAGACATCAGACTTTATAACTTCGGCAGCTAATGGATATTTATCACCGTCATCAATGGCAAGCTGTTTCAATGATCTTGTCGCAAGGTATGGTGCACACTTGGTGCCGTAAGTGTGTATAACCGTAGTTAATCGATAAATCTTCACAGGACTGTCAATTTTTTCCTTCCAAACAATGCGTAATAAATCACGCTGGGATTCTTCGATAAAAATCATCCTGAACATTTTTAATGTCTGCTGTTACCGCAAATTTGTGAGCTCTAAAGTTTAATAAAATTGAAAAGAGATCCCTTTGTATAACACCACCATTCAATTGTAAAGAATTTAGCGATTACCTTGAAGTAGTGAGGATGCATTAAAAACTACTCGTAAAGGAGTTGTTTTGCTTTCGTGGAGGTACACACCATGACGAGGGAGATAATACACAATAGCAGAATCCTCATCTTCTACTACACTCATGTCCATAAATTAAGGATAATGAAGTTCAGGCAAAGAAAGAGACAGAAGCAAAACAAATTTGACTTATTTGTAAAGTCTATTTATTAAACAAAAGATAAAGAGCAAAAAAATGCTATATGTTTGACATAATTAATAAAAATTGCGATTTTGACTCCCTGGAGCAAATTTCAAAAAAGAACCTACTTACAAAAAACAGTATAACATGGTTAGTATGATGGTTAATATGAAGTATGTCTCCCGGACGATGCAATACAGACCTTACAACGCCTAGGCATGCTGAATATCAAATTATCAATCTGATCTTGGGGAATATTACACCACTCATCAAGCAATGCCCTCCGAAGTTCCAGTGTAATGGTGGAAGGGGGTTGACGGGCTGCAATTCGTCGGTCAAGCATGTCCTACACATGCTCTATTGGATTCAAGTCCGGTGAGTATGCTGGCCAATCCATACGGGTGATATCCTCCGATTGAAGGCATTCGTCTACAATGTTTGCACGGTGAGGACGGGCGTTGTCATCCATAAACAGAATTTCAGCACCCATGGCGCCTCGAAGCAAACGTACATGTTGTTCCAGAATGACATCCCGATAGAGAGAGAGAGAGAGATGTGGCCTGTCATCATTACACTCTGAACATGCAGGTCAGTTCTGGAACCAAGAATAATTCCTCCCCAAACGAGCCATCCTGCACCACCGTAACGGTGTCGTTCAATGGTGTTCTCTTGGTGGTAACGGGTACATGGCGCTCTCCATATGAAAGTCAGGTGAGAATCAGAATGCAAACTAAACCTGGACTCGTCGGAAAAAATCACCAAAGACCACTGTTGTGGGTGTCCATAATGCATGCTCTCTACTCCAGGTTAATCGCAGGCGACAGTGAGTTGCGGTAAGTGGAACACATCTGACAGGCCTACGAGCATATAGACCAATGTGCCCTAAGCGCCTGTACACGGACTGCCTTGAAACTGTCGTACCGGTAGCTGACGAGAGCTAATGAGACAGGTCTGATGCTGTGCTCCGTCTATTTCCTTTGGCAGAACTGCCAAATACCGGTCCTCATTCGGCGTTGTAACTCGGGCGCGACCTGTGTGCTGTTCTCACATTACCATTATCTTCGAATCGTTGCCAAAGCCTGGAGATGACACTCTGGGCGATTCCAAGTTCCTCGGATACGTCCAGCTGGTTACGTCCACATTCTAGTCGTCCAATAATTCTATCACGTAAAAAATCATCCAAATGCTTCCTTTGTGCCATAACTATGCGGTTATTGCACTGAAAGGCTTTTAAAGCGCTTGTGAAGAATTTTACTTCTTTGCCACCATTCCTTATATACCCCTCTCTTACACTCTCGCCATTGTGACGTACTATCCGGGCCATCTGGTGATTTCCTGTAATTTGCATATTCTTCTTCAAGATGTGAGTGATAATTCTACAAGTGAAATTTTTATTTTAGAGTTCAATTTCTGTGTGATTCTGAATTATCCTTAATTTATGGACATGAGTGTACTTCTTCCACATGTCCCATTTCTAAATATTCATGTATAAAATTCCAATATATCTTTGGATCTTGAACTAATCTTCTCCACAATGGATTAAGCCTACGCAATACCATTTGTTTCGAATCTCCCAAGCAACTCGGATCCTTTGACAGAGGCATTTCACGATAAAGCGACCAGTTTCATCTCTATTATAAGTACTCGTAAAGTGTTCCTCACATTATTTTTCCTCTCTGCTCATTGTAGGGATTTCAAAATCAGGACAATTTTCAATTTCCCAAAAGCGTTTGATACTATTATTAAACTCATTTGCATTAGTAACTAGTCCACAATAGCTCTTATTAGTGTAGTAATGTGACATGACGCCGCTAGCTGCGTAATCGAATACTGTATTTTGCAATATCAACTTCCCATCTGCTAGTTTTATTTTCCCATTTTTTAGAATTTCAAAAAAAAATCTGATTTGATAAAAGCAAATAGATTCTTCCAGGCGAATAGAAATTCTCATCCGATAACTTAATATACTCAGGAATTTTTATCCCACCAATATCTAATTTATTTGTTGGAGTCAAACCCGTAATTTTCGGTACAACAAGAAATTCCATTAATTTCTGAAACTGTCTATTTTTATTTGAAACAACTGTAGACACTTTGTTTTTTTATAAATTGAGAAGTCCCGTCAATACCGCAAATAGTGGTGATTACTCTTTCACACTTCAACCCCAAGGCAGCTTCGTGGATTATCAAATTACCCAGAATCTAGTAGAGCACGCAGACTGTTCTGGCACTGTACCAGAGCGGTGCTTAACAGCATAGTTCAATGACCCACAAATTCCCCTCTTTGGGGTTCAAATGATTCTACACAAGAAGGAATGGTATGCTTCGGTTGGAAACATACACTGTTTACATTTAAAGTAGGGGTTCCATATTTGGCAGAGTTTTGCTACCCGAACTCCTTTGGATATCCCCATTTCTCTCAAAATTTCTACACAAAAGTGAATTGTGCCGCTTAGAACAATTAAGACAGTTCCTCGAACTTTTGCATAGAGCCACTTTGTGAAAAGAGCTGAAACAATTGATACAAAGTTTGTTCTTTTTCACTGAATTAAATCTTTCATTAACGCTCAAATCGTTCAATTTTTTGCATCTGAATACAGGGTGATGCTGTTGTTTACAAATTACACAGCTAGCCAGATCTAATTTAGAAAGGAAAGACTTTGTTTTATAGCTTCGCTCCGATGGAATAGCTGTTGCATTATTTGTTTGAATATTTTCTAGAATTAAACAACGTTTTAACAAAAAGTCCATAAAATTCTCCCATTTAGGCAGGTCAGTAGAGGCTAAGTTGAGCTCATAATTCTTTCTTGTTTCCATATCTAAAAAATTTTCTTAAAATTAAATTTATCAATAGAAATAATAAAAATTCGTTTAATTCTAATCCTACCATTTTTAATCCTCTTAAATGTGTGTTTTTGACAACAATCTATTAAAGTTCTTAAATTTTTAGCTGATTCGTGAGTAAGTTTTTCCAATGACAATATTTCACTTAAATGACTATTTTTTTATTATCAATTTTTTATTCTCAAATCTCTTTTTCAAGCATTCAAATTATGAAGTTTGTGAATCCTCAATCGTTATAACATCTTTAGCAATTCCACACAGTGAGTGTAGATTTTAAATAATACAACTTTGGAGAATCAGTTAAACTATTGTTAGAATCAATTAAAGAAACAAATTGTTCTTTAAAATTAAACCACTCGGTAAGAACCATTAAATCGTGGCAATTGAATATCTGGTAATTTAATATTCTTAAAACTATTTTTACAAGATGTATTAGCATTATTCTTCAGATCAATATTTGAAAGAATATTTTTAATTCTGACCTGGAGATATATATATATATATATCTTCACAATCATCTTCTAAATCCAGGATTTCTGATTCAAGGGGTTCCAAATCACTATCATCTGCTACTACTTCATAATATTCATTCCGAATATCACTTAGCTTAATTCGTAAGCTTTTCAAGGTATCTAGTTTGGATTCTAAATGTGTTTTGTCCTTTTCATCCGGATTGTTCATGAAGTCCTTAATTCTTGTTGGCTGAGGTTTTATATAGCTCCACGTTTCCTATTCAACACAACTAATGTTTCTTTAGACATACTACTATTAATATTCTAACGATACTACATTCAAAGGTTCTACAACTCCGCGAGCGGACCAAATGTTGACTAAAATAATTAAGTGGACTGTAAATTTGACAATTTTTAAGAAGCGAAACGGATCCCAACCATATGGGATCGCTACACTTTTCGAACTGTTTACAAAAAGGTTATAACAGTTGGCTCGGAGCAATCTATACAGAGAATTCTCGCCAACTGACGCAAATAATGGGTTTTCTTCTTTTCATATGAAACTATGTCAGGGTCAAAACTTTAAAAGCTTTTTTCTTGCATTTTACAGCACTCGAATGAGCTGGAATTTTATATACAGGATTATTTTGGATGATAATGTGACAATTTAATTATAATTAATAAAAATTAATTGATTAAAGCTAATTATTCAGACGCAGCGATGCTGGCATCATTTTTGGCGACTTAGTGACCATTTTAGAGACTTGTGTAAAAACTTTAAAAAAATTTTCCCTCACATTTTAAAGTGCTCAATCCAGCTGAAATTTTCTTTGGACGACTGTTTTGAGTGACAATAGAATAATTTAAATATAATTAATAAAAATTAATTTACTACTAATAATTATCCAAAGGATTAGATATAGCCACGTTGGCATAATTTTTGGCGATTTAGCGACTATTTTGGTGATTTGGGTCAAAATTTTAAAAGTTTTTTTTCTCTCATTTTAAAGCGCTTAATTGAGCTGAAGTTTTATACACGCGATTGTTTTGGATGGCAATATGATAATTTAAAAATAATTAATAAATATTAATTAATTAAAACTAGCTATTTAAAGAATTAAATTTTGTTCATAGTTCCAATTGCTTACAACGTGTAACATTTGAAAATTGAAACCAGCAAATTAAAAATATCCCCTCGAAAAATTAAACCAATAAAAAGAAAAATTGAGTAAGTTCAATTTGATTCAACACTCCCTTTTGCTCTTAAAATTTAAGGTATAAAAAAATTATTTTATATAAAGTATGAAGTTTGAAAGAAAACCTGTGTTTAAAAAACTCATTTTTTAAAGGTGTTATTCTTATGACTTTTATTCTCTAAATGGTACAGATGAGAATACTTTTGGACTTCTATTATGGGCCTCTCATCGTGATTATTCATTTTTACAAGAAGTTGTAAAATTATAAACTAAACAATTTATCTCTCCAAAAATATTCCATGAAAGGCCACTCTAAAAACTCCAAATCTATATTCATCCATGATAGGATGAGTGTGCGATATGTGACTAAACTACACACTGCCTGAAGTTAAATTATTTTTAAGTTAAAATAGTCTTGATCACACACACACAACTTCTTCGACAGCCCGAGATGAAGTATCTGATTAGCTAGACGCTAGACACTCGACGCTGAAAGCCTTGGTGAGAATGCTGCTTTAATCGTTGATAGCATTAATAATGATCCTTTCAAAATTAATCTTATTTTAATAACTTTAACAAGCACGTTTCTTGTCCGTAGTTAAGCTTCCATTTTATTCGAGAAAATATCTGAGTCTTGCGCTGATGGGTGCATGATAATGACTCATTTTAGTATCGAAAAGATACTCTGGATGCTAGTGGCGTAACGGAGAATATTAAGGCCCCCTTGCAAATTCAAGTTTATGGCTTTGTTGCATCTCTATTTATATATCTTTGTTTTTATAAATTTAGTTTTCATGATCTGGTAACAAAAGGTTTTGACATAGTAGCGCGATGTAAGAACGAGCATAAAAACTTTTAACGATCGAAAAGAGTTTTCTCTTGTTATTTTCAATCATTTAAAAAGGATCAACTAATTCGAAATAATTATTTTGTTTATCCCATGTATTATTTGTGACTAAATCGTCTACAGCCTCAAGCCGTACTTAGCGTCAGTCAAGCTTTTGGCCCCTTAGAGTCCCTGGCAATCCGGGGGTGTATGCTAGGCCACTGATGGATCCTTTCTATTTGAAAGGACCATTAGAGAGCTTGGAAGTAGGACATAGTTTAAGCTTTCTTAGACTTAGGTAACTACAACTCAATTGAGGCAGGTACGCCCCAATGCAGTGTAGTTAAAAGGCCCAGACTCTGGATATTTTCTTCTTATCAGGGACCCTCCAAGAAACAGAAAGCACACAAAAATATAAGTAACAAATAAAATAAAACTAAATAATGTGAAACAAACTAAAACCAATCTCAAATTTTAATTGATAAAAAATTTACAATTACAACAATAAATTTCAGCTTTCCTAGAAAAGCTTGAGCAGAGCTTGATTTTACTTATTTATTTATTTTTAAGCAAAAGGGAAATTTATACATTTCGTAACTACTGGCTTGTGGTAACCATATAAAAAAATCAATGTGTTTTTGCTTATTTGTTAATTATACGCAATTGTCCAACAGAAAAATCTTATTAACAAATGGTTTTAAAATAAGACAATTGTATTATTCATTTGTGTGATGGTCCGGCCTTAGTAAATCCTTATGCATATGATTTTCCCTCCAAAGTTTTAGTATCTTTGTGGAGGATGCGGTAATCGTAACTTAATCCTTTAAATGAGAGGAAAGAACGCTCTCGAACTATCTCAAGAAGAAAGAACAAGTGTGCTTCCGGCACTACACTCAGTGGCACAACGGTCCATGAGGGAGGGCCAAGGTCTACTGTGACCTCAAACGCTGAGGTGCATGAGCAGATGTCCCGGTCATGTGATCAGTCTGATGCGAAACCCCCATGTTTAGTTCCCAAGCAAGTTTGGTACTCATTTTATCGACCCCTTGAAGATATAAAAGACTGAGTAGACCTTGCCCAGCCCGGGATTTGAACCTGTACTGTGGAAGCGCGGAGCACTTCCACTCAGCCACTGGGCTTCATATTGTAATTAATACATCTAAACTTAAAGCTTTAATATTCAACAAAGGTCACATCCTCCACCTTCAGATAACTAAAACGGTTTAACTATGGTATTGGTTATAACTCTGAGGCAAAATATGTAAGAGTCATCCTGGATTCTAAGCTAACATTTAGAAAATGCATCACCGATAAATGTTGGGTGAAAATTTAAAACTTGCATTCCTATTAATAGGCATTTTCTTCTATATTTTAATTTCTAGCAAAATTATGTTATTTAAACGAATAATCAAATCCACATTCTTATACTCCTCATACATTTGAGCTCCTTCAGCGGAAATTCAAACACTACAAAATAAAGAATTTGAACCAATGTCCCTGGTTTATTTGAAACTCGATGCTGCATAAAGATCTCATTAATTAAAGTACCATTAATTAAAGTACTATTAATCAAAACTCTTGTCAATAATATGATAAAAAGTTTTACAACAATGCATCTAACTATGAAAATCCTTATTAAAGCACAATTAATATTTGCACGTACCAACGGCACTCATGTTACCCGTACAAAAAAATTGTTTCCATCTTCCCTAACTTTTTTTATTGTCTTCTTTACGTTTAGAAACGCGTAAGAAGCTGTCCTGTAAAAGTAGGTAAACAATTAGTACAGCAAACAAACGTGCGAATCTCAAAAGCCTCTTTTCCAAAAAATCCTAACCCGAACAAAAAGCATTCTTGGTTCGCTTCTCCAATTCTTCTTTCTGAATATACAGACGTAAAATGATTTAAATTCCTATCCCTTCGCTTGATTATTTTGACTACACAGTTTCACGCTTCCTCTTTTAAGCTCTACTTTTAAGAAACCCCTGTTTATAACACAATGTGAACCATCGACCTATTTGGAATTTATTGGATAGTTACTCCTTCTTTCTTACTGCTACTGATTTGTTCCCAATCTGAAAATTGGAATCCTTGTAATTAAGCAAAGTAAATCCCGTTCATAATATTACTTTTACAATGCAATTAAATATAATTATTTGAAAATTTATTCCCACTTATTTTATAAAATAATGGATACAAATATATTGAATGTACTTGATTTTCTCATTTTGTTCCATTCACAAATGCATAATATCATTGAATCGTATTTATTTTTTTCAAAGATTCTTAAAGAGAAACCCATCCCACGAGCTGACGCTCCATTTGTTTGATGGTGAGACCATTGCTTTAATACTTTGCCGTAGAGGTATCTAAAAAGCATGTTAAAATACACTTTTACAGTTCATCTGTGAAGTTATGCCTGCGTTAAGTTGGTACTAGAATAAGGTGAATTGGACATTTCAAGATTTTTAAAATTTAGCACAATTTCGGAAAGATGTTAATGAGGGGGTTGCCCCCTGTCCTTTGTTCCCCCCACTGAGATATTCTTCAAACGTCCCCTTCATGAGACTCTCCCCTTGGGACGTCCTCATGTCCATTTGTCACGCATCGACCCCCATGCTTCGGACAATACCCGACTTGAGCATTTGAAAGCTCAGTGGTAGTGTATCGTGTTCCCACGCCCGGGCTGGGGAAGGTCGACTCAGCCTTTCATCCCTTCAATAAATGAATATCAAGCTTTCTCGGGAACTAAACATTGGTGGATCACACTAAAACTTGAGAATTAAACACAGGTTGACACCGTCACACTGACCACCTGACCGGAACATCTGCTCATAAAACCCAACGTTACGAATACTGAGATGGGCCTTGGCCTTCGTGGGCTGTTGCACCACTCAGGAGTTCAGTTTGTTTGGGTACTTCGAAAAGAATTGTGCGTGGCACTCACGTGGTCAGAGAAGTACTTTACCGACCGCGTGTGTCCCCTGATATTTTACTTACGCAGGACTGGATAAGTCATAGCACAGTTTATCGAAAAAAGAAAGAAAAGATATGTATGTGCAGTAATGATTAGAAATAATCAAAAACACAATGAAAAAATAATAATTTTTTTTATAAATGGTTAATTATGTGTGTTTTAAAAATCATTCAAAAACATACTTAGTGAAAATAGCTAAATTATGAAAAAAAAATTTGAATAATTTCCCAATGACTGTCAGATGCACAACAAGTTTCATTTTTATTCTTTATGACTTTAGTGAAAACTAATTTTTCATCATCATCGTGGCCGGCAATAATTTTAGATAACAAGTCGTAATACCTTGAAAAATAACGGTTAATTGGAAATCACTTGGTTCTTTTTTTTTCTATCTCTCCATCATACAAACTACGTTTAGTATTTTTTTCCCCTTCTGATAAACGTGACTTGACCTCTTAAAACACAGAAGCGGTTTTAGTAGAAACAGTAAATAAACAGCAAAGAAAATTATTGACTACGAAATGGATTAGACACCGCATCGATCGGTTAGTTAATGAAATGTTGCTTTTACAGAATAATACACATGCATCTTTATTAATAAGTGTGTCATTTTCAGAGGGCAAAAAAAAAAAAGAGTTTAGAACTAATTTTCAAAAACACGCCACGGCTCTTTTTAAATGAAATTGAAGCCTTTTAAGTGTCATGCAATTCGATGCATTATCAGATAACATTATTCTGTGGAGACAAATTGCTACGAAGCAGCGCACTTGACATAAGAGGAGAATGAAAAGAACAAATCCTAAAGGTAAGTCGCTTCAAAATATTTTTCTTACTTTCCAACTAGATTTGGAATTTGTGATCAGAATGATAATTATGTAGCATAACCTTTTCATGTCTATACTATTTTATTTAGAGAAATACAATAAAATATATTTAAAAGAATAAAAACTTTTCAAGTTTCTTCCTACTTATTTTCTTTTAATATTTTAGAAGTATTTCATGTCTGCTTCAGCGGGTTTTTTTTATGTGAGGTCTTTCAGAGAGTAAAAAATCCTTCAAAATGCTTTCCAAAATAAGAGAGAAAAACAGAAAACCTTCCTGACATCTTTAATGACAATTTACTGAATTAGGATGGATTTATAAATATAATTTTAATCTTTTTAAAGAACTTGGTGAGATTACGTTCACGAAATTTTAAGATTCTAATGACACGTTCATTCCATACATATCAATGGGCTTCACAGTACTAAAAAGAATCATAAGGCAGAATCTGGTCTGAGTCTTTGACAGCTTCCAGATGCAGAGGAGAGGAAAGCGCACATTTTGTTCCACGCATTTCACTTCAAGACACGTGCAGTAATTGGGGCGCTCTCTACTGCATTCGAGAGCGGTATCGGTTTTATAGTAATAAAGTTTATACATATTTCAAAACAGATTTGGTTTCAAAGAATATTTCTTTTTTTCATTTCTAAAAGAAGAATTAAAAGAAAACATCATTTTGCCTTCAGAATAAAAAAACTCATTTTTTTAGAATAAAATTCTGATCAAGAAAGAATTTTTTTTAAAAATAATTTTGGGTTATGTATAAATATTTTTTAAAAAAATAGTTAAAAAACAGTTAATATAGTGTCATTGTAAAAAGTTATTGCAAAAAAATGGTTGAATAACATAAATACATTTTTGATTGTCATATATAATGTATGGATAGTATGCTAAAGGGGAAATAAAAAAATATTGAATTAAAAATACTTGATTGAATCATGAGCTTAGTAATTGGTTCGATAAAAAGTGCATTTATATTACAAATGGAGAGGGTTCGTGAAAAAATTTCGAGAAGTACTGCTTGATTGAATATGTTGTGGTCTTAGTTAAAATTCTATTTTCTTTTTTAAAATTATTTTATTCAGAAAAAATTATAATTATTATTATATAATAAGAACATTTTCAATTAAATTGAAAAAAATACACCAGTTTGTAGAAGAAAACAGGTATTTATAATTAATAACTAGATAGTTTATAGATGAGCCACCGTACAATGAGCTCTTTGTAAATACATTTTCAATATCTTTAGCTCCTGATTAAGTTCTTTCATGGGTAGGATACGAAAAATAAATACAAAATTATGTGTCGTGCAATTACAACTAAAGACAATAAATATAAAAAAAAAATTTGTAAATTCCTACTTAGATCAACAGAAAAAATTTTTATTTTAGCTACTTTTTATTAAATAGTTACAATTAATATAAATATATAAATACATTGGACAGAATCACAACATTAAGTGGTAATTAATTTTTATTAATTATAATTAAAGTATTATATTGTCATCTAAAATAATCATGTATATAAAATTTCAGCTCCATTGAGCGCTTTAAAATGTATTCTATTAACCATTGAAAATTCGACCAAGATAAATAAATAAATATAGAGAGAGTGTGAGATAATAGCAAGAATTGAATAAGTAGGACTTTCAACAAAGGCCGTTGTATAGCTTTTTTTTTTTTTTTTCTTACTCCAGAGAATCGAGCTCACCCAAAGGGTTTAGAGCTGCATCCGACCCTCCGAGAAGAATTTTATTATCAAATTAAACGAAAAACATGTACAAAAAAGTCCCTTCCCCAAAATTCTTGAGAATTGGGGGAATACAGAAAAAACGCTTAACAATTACAAATTACAATGCAAATACATAAAAAAAAAGTACACATGTCAGAAGTGAAACTTCTTTGGCGAACTAATTTATAAATCTTGTTTATATTTATACAAATCTAAAACTTTAAATTTCCAAGATTAAGAGGAAGGGAAAAAGGAAGATAGGTTAGGAATTTAATTGTCATTAAAATAAAAAAAGTGTTGAAAATTAATGTAAATTATAAATTTAATTTTTTCAATTTATTTCTTCAATATTTACATTGTTTGACGTTGTTTGTATTGGTATTATTGTGACTAAAGCATTATGATAGGTAAAATATGCAACATAAGTTCGTGTTTCAACATTATCTAAATATCTTGTAAAAATAGCATCTATTGTCGTTCCTGAATTTGTAGTTGGTGTGTTTGGATTATTATTTAGCTGTAGACTAAATTTTTTCTTCTAGAAAGTTAATTAATGGTTTGGAATCATCAACTGCAAAATTAATGTTAAAGTCACCACCCAAAACAAGTGGTATTTTATCATTCTCATTACCGAGAATAGCAGCACCTCCGTGGCTGTATGGAAGTAATTGGTGATGCAAGAAACTAATTATATCTTCAATTTTTTGATTAATTGATATGTATACAGCAGCGAACATTATTTTTCTTCCATGAAGAGTTTGACATTCCACCATGCAAATGTCACCAATTGATGTTGATACTAGTTGCTGTGATGATGAATTAATTGCTGTCATTGTAACGTTTGGCGTAACAATATTTGTCGTATTTTTTTTTTTTTATTGAAATAAATACCCACTCCACCTGCTCGAACGTTCGGTCGTTTAAAGTTAACAATACAGTCAAAATTAATTAGACTTATTTCTTCAGAGTTATTTATCCAAGTTTCAGATAAAAGTATGATGTTAGATTCTTGTATAATTTGATTTTTAATAAGTCTTGAGAATGACTTCGAAGACTTTGACAATTAAGAGTATATACAGTTAATCCCTGTTCTTGTCGTATGAAATATAGCATGTCACTATCAACCGTTTTTACACAATTTAATGAAAGTCTTCTAAATTCATCTCGTAAATGTATCATTGTTGTTGATGGTCTTCGTCCATGGTAAAAGGTCAAATCATTGTTGCTTGTAGTAATCCGTAGTCCTTCGATAGTTGTGACACGAGACAATGCAACATATACCAATGATTGTGACTGTTTTTTATCATATTCGTAGACAATTTCGAGTACGTACTTCCTTGAGACTTGTGAATTGTTGTTGCACAAGCACAAACTAATGGCAAATGGGACCTTTTCACATTTATTGTTTTATTGTTATTTAGTGGTATTGTTGATGATCGTCTACCGATTGGTACGGCAGTTCGACTTATATTATTTGCCGCAACATGTCCAGCAACTTTTTTTCGAATTTTTTGACCAGTTTTGGTGAATCTGAAAACTCAAGCCATACAAAGTTAACTTGGCCTGAATCATCTCGTTCGATATGAACTAATTTTCCAACGGCACCATTCGCCAAACCATCGGAGACGTCAATATTGGTTGTAATCATATAATATATATCTTTTACAAAAACTGTTTCATATGGTAAACCTCCTGTATCAATTATCGACATTTTGTGTAATTTTTGGCGTACAAACGCTTGTTGTTCTGTTGATGTGCATCCAATGTAAACATCTGTAGCTGTAGAGTTATATTTTTCTATAGCTCCATCCAAAATTTTCTTATTATAAACATTGACAGCGTGATTTGTATTAAATAACCGTATTGCATGCGGACAGTGAGTATCTGCTTCATGAACAGTACATAATCGTGATTCTATTAGTTCTATTTCCTGGCTTGCTAATTGGTCACCATTACCAATTTTTGTCAGAATCGAAGAAAATACTCGATTGGATTGCCTCATAACTTCTTCTAACTCGTAGAATTTTAGATTTCTCCATAGAAGTGGACTGAATATCTTTTGTTTTTGTTGCTTATATATCGGTGTCGCCCTTACTGGTGGTAACTGACGCAAATCACCAATTTAAATCATATCCAAACCTCCAAAATTAGTATTATAGTTTCCAGTGATTTGTTTTAATCGTGAATCAATGTGCCCAAGTAATTCAGCACTAATCATGCTAACTTCGTCGATGATTATAACTTTTATAAATTTGAAAAGTGCTCGATATTGATGAGCTACTTCAATACTTAAAGGAAGCAACCTTGAAAGTGTGATCTTGAATGCTGTATGTACAGTGGTACCATCAATTGCCACAGCGGCTTTACCAGTTGAAGCACATGCTATGTATGCATTGCAAAAACCATCGGTATTGGAAAACGATTATAAATTTCCATGATAAGCTTAATGACAAATGTTTTGCCACAACCAGCTGGACCAGTCAAGAAAATTTGTAGTGGATTTCCATTTGAATATAGTAGATGCGATAATACATGATGTAAAAGCTCGCTCTGCTTATTATTCGACATCCTCATTACATTACAAAACTCGGCATTTTCCATTAAATTTTCTTTTTTTTTTTTGCTATCGGTCCAAGCTTGTTTAACACAGCTGCACGAATATCAGCATTATTAATTTCAGGATTCGCGTTTTGAAATAAATTTTGATATGGATCCGGCTCAGGGTATCTGTTTGCTGCTTCTTGGTCATTTTCATTATCGAGAATATCATCATCACGACATAAGCAACGACAAATTTCAATAGTCTTACGAATGTCTAGATTTGATTCAAAATCTTTTCGACGACTTAAAATCAAATTTTCATTCTCATCATATATCTGAATGAATTTTAGCTCAGACAGTATTTCTGCGTCTTCGTTACGGAACGGAAAATGTAAAGATACCATCTCTCTTTTATATTCATTTAGATCTTGCGCCATATCAAATTTACGATAACGTATGATGCGTGGTTTCTTTCTGAGTGAATAACTTCCGTCGTTCTTTACTGTGTAATTTGCAACAAATTGAGCAAGTGTGACATCATTTAAATCTTGATGTCGCTTTTCATACTTGTCAAACCAATTATCACGCCAAATATTAGTTGAATCCTCTCCAATACCCATTTCGTCTAATGCCTTTTGAGTTTTTCGTATTCTTTGTCGATCAACAGGCCACATTGTGGGAATAGTAGTTACAACAGTCGAACATTTTGACATTGGCTCTCGTAGAAGGTACCAAGCAGCTTCCTGACTTGTAATTTCTACGTGATTTAACATATTCACTCCAATTTTTCTAGTAACCTCAACAATATCAAACTCAGGGTTTTCATTCATAATTTCGATAATTAAACGTTGAAGATGACTTACTCCTCTATTTGTTTTATTTACATACTCAGCAACGTAAGCAGCGCAAGAATACTCCTCCGTAATGAATTGAATATCCATGTTAGATTTAATTTTATTTAAAATGAATGGATTAAAGGAATTGTTCCATTTCTGACGTGGCTGGCGTTTAAAAAATACTCTCGGTCTATTTATCCCAGCTCGTAGAATATTATGATAATGGTCATCTGAAAGTATGTTATTGTCTTTATAAAAATCATCCATGTCCAGATAATCTTTATTTTCTAGTTTCACCCTTATGCTTTTGTATTGATTGAAGTAATCGCGAAAACCAGGTTCCTCTTTTTGCATAGGTGATAATATTATTGTAGATCTAGACGGCATGAAAGGCGCCTCGAATCTACACTTCTGTGGTCCGTTTGCGCCTATTCTTTTGTAACACGTAAATGTGTGTTTGTGAGTTTGAAGTTTTATATTACCTGATGCTTCTTCAGATGAAACAGAAATTAAATTATCAATTAATGTTATCGCATCAATTTTATCGTTTCCCATGGCATCAATTGGAGCATTGTTTAACCACAATAAGATATGAGCGTGTGGACTTCCACGATGCTGAAATTCAATCCTCTTGAAGTACTCGACAACGTAATATTTTCCGAACGGACTTAATTTTTTCGACTGTAGGATAGACATTAAAACATTTACTAATTTATTGAAGTAAATCGCGCACGTTACTGCGTCTTCATTAATTAAAGTAGTTTTTTCAAGGTAATGCAAGTTTTCAGCAGCTTCCGTTGAAATTTCAACTCCACTATGTTTCAATGTATATAATATTTGTATTAGATCTGTCCAACCAATTTCATTTGCACTTAATGTTAAAAAAAATTGTTGGTTTACCTAGTTGCCTTATCATAGCAAAAAGATCTTTTTTACGATTCGACCAATACCATGTTGAATTCGGAATTGATCGTAAAAAGCAAGATTTGTTTCAATACAATTATTGATGTAATGTTCGTCTTCAATTTGTTGTCGAGTGACCGTTGTATTTTTACCAACATGTTTAAAAGCAATCGTCAGGGAATCCCGAACTCTCAATCTCATAATTTTCATTGCTACGTATAAAAGATGATGCGGTGTCACAGCTCGTCGATCAGATCTTCGTAATTCACTTGATGCCATCATGAATGGTGTTGCTTTAATTCCTTCTCTGAATCTCCGAAATTCACCCAAATAAATTGACGGAAATGAAAGCTCTTCTGCATGTTCATCGAACAGTAAGCTCCGTGGAACATTTTGTTCTCCAGGTGCAATACAAAGATATTGTTCCTCATCCCATGACAGTGTATGTTGTTGAGCAGTTAGACTTTCTTCAATAGGTATATGTTCACTAATATCTTCTAAAGGAATTTCCGTTGAAATTGAATTATTGTCAAAAAATGATTGATCCATTTTAATTTCATACATAGTATAAAGTGGTGTAGCTAATAAAAATTGTAGCCAGGTTTTTATTGTGCGTTTATTAATTATGCCCTGCAAATAGCTTGATTTATGAATTTGTTTTCGCTTGATATGTACATTAATACAATAATCATCATCTACGTTTCGTGGTAGACTTTTAATCATTGTATCAACATCAACAGGCACATTAATGATTTGCCCTAAAATTCCATATTGACCGTTGACATGTCTTAATCTTCTGATCTGCATGAAAGGTATACGAGGTGAAATTAATCTTTCAGATAAAATATCTAGTGGTGGTAAATGACTTGGAAACTGTGGACATTTGAACCCATTATATACAGCCATTATTGGAATGTTATTTTTGTTTAATGCGTTAAGACATGTGTTGCATAAAGCAATTTTGTCGTTTGATGCATGAGGAAGAATTATATTTAATATCTCTTGGTGTTGAATAGATGCATATTTTAAATCTTCTTTAAACCACAATCTCTCACATACTGAGCAAACATGCCCAAACGAGTTATTGATAAATTTTTCCTTAAATTCCTTGTGAGCATTTTGATGCCTGTGAAAAGTAGGATAAGGTACTCGTAAATCATTATCTTGAATACGTCTCGTATTATTTGTAATATTGACATGATTCTCATCATCGATATTATTATTATTAATATTATTATTATTATTATTAATAATAATATTATTATCACCATTATTATTATTATTATTATTATTAATATTATTATTATCACCATTATTATTATTATTATTATTATTATTATTATTATTATTATTATTGTTATTAGCATTAATAATATTTGATGATGTTGGAAAATCTTCAATGATGTTTTCTGAAAGGCTTGTCAATGATTTTTTTCTTGCTCTAAACTCACGAACACGTTCTGTTGAAGTTTTTTTTTTTTTCTTTTAATTGGTAAAGTCGAAGTCGAAGGTTGAGAATTGTCTTGTTCTTGATGTACTTCAACTTCAACAGTGATTCGCGTCAAATCATTTGACTCTTGATTTTCTTCAGATTTTTGTCTTTTTCGAGCTCTGTAGTCACGACTACGCTCTGCTGGAGTTTTTGGTGTAGTTTCTGTAATGATGGACGATGAGATATTCAACTCTTGGATAGCTGCATTTTTAAAGCCTTTTTTTCGCTCTCTAAATTCTCGTGAACGTTCTGTTGATGTTTTAGCTGGCCGTCTAATAGATATTTTATTTTTAAGTGTTTCACACTCTCGCACCACAATTTTTGGCATTGCAATCTGAAAATGAAAAGTTATTTGAAATAAATATTTAATAATAAAAATAATTAAAGAGAATTATTAAAATAAATTTATTTTATATTGTTTGAAAAAT
Source organism: Trichonephila clavipes (assembly GCA_019973935.1). Lineage (NCBI taxonomy): Eukaryota > Metazoa > Arthropoda > Arachnida > Araneae > Nephilidae > Trichonephila > Trichonephila clavipes. The sequence continues at coordinate 584,563 of BMAU01018603.1, forward strand.
AATATAGTCAAATCTCAGATGTTGAATATTAAATTAAAATTTCTCGTGACTTTTTGTAAATATTAAAAATACCTAATCCAATTTAAATATATACAAAATTTTTGTAAATTAATGATAACTCTAGAAATTCCAATTTTTAAATTAAAATTTCGTCAAAAGAATTTATGAAATATTGTTATTAGTATTTTATGCACAATAATTTATTGAAATCTCAAATGACGAATTGTAAGTAAAAATACAACGTGTTTTTTGTCAATATTAGAAAAGCGAATTTATGAAATATTTTTATTTTATGGTAAATGATTTATTAAATTATCAAATGACGAGTGGCAAGTTGAAATACCACATGTTATTTGTAAATATTAAAACTACCTAACCTTCAAACCAATTATCATAAAAAATTGTAAATAAACAAAAAGATAACAGATATATTACTTACTTCGAATAATTGCTTGATACAGGACAACTTACAAATTTATTCACAAAGTTTTTTCACAAAGTTTTTATTTATAAAATTCACTTACTGTTTATTCACTGTAGAAGTGTCTAATAATATTGTAAATATTACGCTATGCGACAGAAATGCCATCTAAAGTTCTAATAATTAACTAGTAAACGAATACACAACCAATAGGGCGTGTATTCTTTCTCGATATCCCGTATTCTCTCTCTCTCTCTCTTGTTCAATCTTTCTCACCTCGCCCTGTCTTACTCTCTCTCTCAATCGGTCTCGATCACTCTCTCTTTTCCGACACTTCCGTTGCATACCGGCGTGACGTTTCATCTGTAAAAATTTTACCCTCATGCGCTTAAAGAAGTTTCACTTCAAAAAACACTTAACAAACACAGACAAGATTGGCGCCAACACTTCCTGTTGTCGTTAGATTTTTTTTTTTTTTTTTTTTTTTTTTTTTTTGAAAAAGCACTGAAAAGATGATTTTTTTTTTTTTTTTTTACATTTCCTCCCCCAAATATATTTTTAAGACACTAAAAAGAGAAAGAGGGAAGAAAGGGGGGGGGAAACAGATAAGTTATTGAATTTTATTAAAGAAACCATTTTTGCTAAAAGAGAGAAAAAAAACAAGAAATTAATCATAAAGTAAACCCAGAATGATGACTAAGGGTTAAAACAGGAAGCTGCAAAAAATTATGGGAGGGGAACAAAAAAGGTTTAAAGGAATAGCAAGAACCGAAGAGGGAAAAGGGAAAGTTAAGACAAATTATCACATATGGATTTGGAAATAGCAAAGCAGGAAATTAATTTATTGTGAATTGCACGATTATTAATAATAGAGTTGACCCAAGGATAGAGAGCGTTCGGGCTGGGGTTAACAAGATGGTGATCAGAAGTGAAGGGGCAGTGGAATACGTAATGGTCGGCGTCTCCAGGCGACCCACACAGGCAATTTGGAGAGGGAAGGAGATTGAACCTGTGCAAGTAAGCGGGGAAAGGCCCATGATTAGTTAGAAAATGGACCAGATATTTAGAAATGGGAAGAATGTTTAATTTAGGATTATTGAAAAAGCGTTTGACCCTTAATCCAGTATTGCAATCATTCCAAGAGGAGGTCCAAGACTCTAGGATAAATTTATTTAAGGAACTGGAGAGGAAGGAGCGAGGAGCGGGAACCGAAAACACTTCGCCATCATATACAGCCTGTTTTGCATAAAAATCGGCGTAATCATTATAAAGGTATAGCTTTAATGATACGTGAAAAAAATCTGTAAGCTGAAGGGATTCAAATAAAACTACAAAAAGGCATCCAATTAACCCACAGCAGTAATAGGCCACCTATTACAGCAATGGGTCCTACGTATCTGTTTCTTTGAAATGGAAAAGCAGTGAATGGATTTTTCCATTTCTGATTGTATACTGAATATAATCAAAACCACCAGGGGATTTCGTTTAATGTAGATAGTTCTGCTTAATTGCTATTTTTTACTGAGTATTTTCAACCCTATTCACATTTTGAATTTTTCCAAAAATGTACAATTGCGAATAATTGAGGAATTCGTCTTTCAATTTTCCGCTCACTTATTCCCAGACCCTGAGCATACTACAGAGAAAAGGAGCGCCTGGATGAAGGACTTAAACATCGAGGATTACGAATGGCACTTGAAGCATCGCCTCCCAAGGGACTGGAGCCCATTATCCAGATCCAAGGAAAATCCCGCATGGCATTGTGGAGACCCGAGGAAGCGCAAGACTGTGACCCATAGATTCGTCCAGACGACAAGCTTGCACGGGGTGCAGCATTTCTGTCCGCGACGCAAAATGATCTGGATCCACAAGGCAGTTTACAGGTAGAACACCTGTTTTTTGAAGCTTTCGAACATTCCGTTTCTATAAAACATATATCTTGGGAAAAAATTCCATTCCATTTGTGTTTTTCTTTGTTTATGTCGGTTTCATACAGTTGCACATACAACGCACCAACCAAAAAATTTATCGCATATATGTGTATAAACACACAAGCATATTATAGTATGTTTGTAAGCTCATGATACATGCGTTAGTAGTAGTACACAAGTAGATAAACACAAATCTTACAACAAAGAAAATTTTTATTTTAGCTATTTTTTATTAAAAAAATAGTTATAATTAATATAAATATGTACGTACCACAACATTAAGTGGTAATTAATTTTTATTAATTATCATTAAAGTATCGTATTGTCATCCAAAACAATCGTGTATATAAATTTCAGTTCAACTGAATACTTTAACACGTGAGAAAAAAAACCTTTTCAAGTTTTGACACAAGTCGCCAAAAATGATGCCAACGTGGTTGTATTTGTAATTCTTTAAATAATTAGTTTTAACCAATTACACTCATGTCCATAAATTAAGTTTGTGATGTCCCCCCCCTTGGGAGAATATCGTTCGGAGTATCAGCGTGAGTTAGCGGCGTAGGATTAACGAAAAAACTTAAATCAAACATTATCTTAATATGACTTTATTAAGATATTCAACTTAAATCTTGAACAAATTAAATTATAATAATTAATGTGAGAGAATCTGCGATGGTAAAATACGCAACACACAATATATATATTTAGATAATAAGACTTATTCTATTTCAGATCACTATCAATAACTGATTATAATATTAAATAGTCAATCCTACCTTGTTGCAGGTTGAGGCATCAATCAATATTGTCGTATGCTCAATCTTGTCTTCACTTGTATGCACTGGTGTGCAACTTGAATTAAATATATTCGATCACTTATAACTTCTAATCACAGTCACGTAAAACTCATTCAGACTTGATCCACGATTCCTCTATTGGACATCAACTACCTGCCAATTTCCATCCACTAACACAAATTGCCATACATTACCATCTCATTTACTCTACGTTCCGATATTCCAAGTCTTGTTCATTTGCATCTTTCATTCACACTTCACTTCTTGGATTTCGTTGGAAAAAAGTTGCCATTAATTCTGGCCGAAGAACCCAAAGGACATGTTAAAGAAAAGACGCGTGAGCCCGTCACAAGTTCAGGCAAAGAAAGAGACAGAAGCAAAACTAATTTGACTTATTCGTAAAGTATATTTATTAAACGAAAGGTAAAGAGCAAAAAAGATGCTATATGTTGAACATAATTAATAAAAATTGCGATTTTTACTACCTGGAGCAAATTTCAAAAAAGAATCTACTTACAAAAAACAGTATAACATGGTTAGTATGATGGTTAATATGAAGTATGTCTCCCGGACGATGCAATACAGACCTTACAACACATAGGCATGCTGAGTATCAAATTATCAATCTGATCTTGGGGAATATTACACCACTCAATGCCCTCCGAAGTTCCGGTAGAATGGTGGGAGGGGGTTGACAGGCTGCAATTCGTCGGCCAAGCATATCCCACACATGCTCTATTGGATTCAAGTCCGGTGAGTATGCTGGTCAATCCATACGGGTGATATCCTCCGATTGAAGCCATTCGTCTACAATGTTTGCACGGTGAGGACGGGCGTTGTCATCCATAAACAGAATTTCAGCACCCATGACGCCCCGAAGCAAACGTACATGTTGTTCCAGAATGACATCCCGATAGATGTGGCCTGTCATCTTTACACTCTGAACATGCAGGTCAGTTCTGAAACCAAGAATAATTCCTCCCCAAACGAGCCATTCTGCACCACCGTAACGGTGTCGTTCAATGGTGTTCTCTTGGTGGTAACGGGTATTTGGCGCCCTCCATATGAAAGTCCGGTGAGAATCAGACTGCAAACTAAACCTGGACTCGTCGGAAAAATTACCAAAGACCACTGTTGTGGGTGTCCATAATGCATGCTCTCTACTCCAGGTTAATCGCAGGCGGCAGTGAGTTGCGGTAAGTGGAACACATCTGACAGGCCTACGAGCATATAGACCAATGTGCCCTAAGCGTCTGTACACGGTCTGCCTTGAAACTGTCGTACCGGTAGCTGAAGAGAGCTGATGAGACAGGTCTGATGCTGTGCTCCGTCTATTTCCTTTGGCAGTAACTGCCAAATACCGGTCCTCATTCGGCGTTGTAACTCGGGCGCGACCTGTGCTGTTCTCACATTACCATCATCTTCGAATCGTTGCCAAAGCCTGGAGATGACACTCTGGGCGATTCCAAGTTCCTCGGATACGTCCAGCTGGTTACGTCCACATTCTAGTCGTCCAATAATTCTATCACGTAAAAAATCATCCAAATGCTTCCTTTGTGCCATAACTATGCGGTTATTGCACTGAAAGGCTTTTAAAGCGCTTGTGAAGAATTTTTACTTCTTTGCCACCATTCCTTATATATCCTTCTCTTACACTCTCGCCATTGTGACGTACTATCCGCGCCATCTGGTGGTTTCCTGTAATTTGCATATTCTTCTTCAAGATGTGAGTGATAATTCTACAGGTGAAATTTTTATTTTAGAGTTCAATTTCTGTGTGATTCTGAATTATCCTTAATTTATGGACATGAGTGTAATTTTTATTGATTATTATTATATTATTGTACTGTCATGCAAAATAATCCTGCATATAAAATTTCAGCACAATTGAGAGCTTTAAAATGTATTTTATTAACGATTGAAAATTTCACCAAGATAGATAAATAAATAAAAATATAAATAAATAAATATAGAGAGATTATGAGCTAATAGTAGGAATTGAAAAAGAATAGAAACATAGATGTGGTTTTTAATTATTTATTCAATGTTATTTTACACAGTAGTAGCACATTGATACACTACACATGAACACATGTGACAGTGAGAATGCTGAAATAGTTTCCTGGATGCCAAAATAGAAGACATTTCTGACTTTAGATTTGATGTCCCTGCCATCAACAGTGATTTGAGATTATCATAAGACTAGTTTGCGCTTAAATTGTTTTTCATGTATTCATTCTTAAAATGTTTACTGATTTAAGTATGTTGCTCCGAAGATTGAAAAGTATTTTGACGCAATGAACAAAACCTATCCGTACTTCTTTAAACTGGTTCCTTAGTGTCATTTGCTTACAATTCAGTGACCTTCAGCTGCAGTTCATCTGGGCAAATTTAAAAATAGTTTAAATTTATTATATTTTATTTATTTCTTAGCTTGGCCTTTTCTTTCTTTCTATCTCCAAAGAAGAAAAGGAGCTACTATTCACATTTTAATAGATTTTTTTCTTAAATTTGTAATTTATATTCATGAAAAGGTTGAACTCACGTATCCTCTCCCATCCCATCCTCCTTCCCATCTAAGTTTATTTTTCAAACATGTTTTATTCAATCATGACAATGTGTGTTTTTATGTTATATTAAGATGCAAATTAATTAAAATTCGTCTTTGAGAAAATAACGGATATTGACCATAGTAACTAATTGCACAATTAATATATCACAAACTCAAAATCATGTATTCCCTTCTTTCCATGTGACTGATGTGTGCTCAGAATCATCTTCGTGATCTGCTTCCTATTGCTCATCGGCAATGTGCTATTCCTGATAAAGGAGTCACTGAGCAAGGAGTCCGCCGGTATCAATAGCATCAATAAGAACATGAAAGCTGGAGAGAAAGAAGACCCCGATTTCTTCCCCAAGTATCCGAGAGTAACCTTGTGCCGGAGACCTCCGTACAAAACAGGTAAAGTCTTCTTGCTACCAAAACACTCCTAAAAAGAGTTGGAGGACGGTTGAATTGCTCGTGCGCTATTTATAATAGCAGTGTTACTCAAACTGTGGGGTGCCTCCCTGGGGAGCGTGAGCATATCAAATATTATTTACTGGAATGAAGTAAAACAAAATACTTTCAGGCATAATAAAAAAATACACATTTACACTGATATAATTAATATATATCATCTGTGATATTGCATCATCAAAAATAAAAGCTTCTACTTCAAAACCTCATTAGCTATCTTTGATACTATAACCAAATAAAAAACATTTTATTTGATTTGCTGTAATCCTATGATGAGAGATTTTTCATTGCGTTTTCTATTCAAACCTAAAATACAACTCTTTCAAAGAAACAAAACCCAGACCCATAATCAAAAAAATTTTAGGAAGATAAAAAAATTCATCACTGTTATATTATTGAAATATTATACATCAGCTGTAGGCAGCAGAATGCATTTGCTGCGGTTTGACTTTCGAACTTACTTGTACGGTTAGTTACGTTCCTGGTCTTATGTACTTGTTTTTTCATTTAGGGAAGTTGTAAATAAACTATTTCTGCTGCGCTTTTTTTCTTGTTAATTAATACTAGATTAAGAACAAGTTTAATAAGTATTAGCGACTTCCATGGGCTTGTCTTACAGAGCAAAGTTTTTCAAAGGAATGCTTATGATTAGAAATTGACCCTCTGAGTTCTTTTTCTATATTTAGCTGATATCTATATTTTATCTTCTAAGTAGCCACCGCATTTTGCAATATGTTCCAATTTAAAAATTAGAGAAAGGAAAACAACATAATAATTATCCTATTATTTAATTTTTTTTTTTGCTTAAAAGTAACATATACAAAATTTGATACTTATGTCATTAGTTTGCACGGTTTATAGTAAAGATTGTAGCTTTAGCGTCAAAGTGCATCATTATTGCATTCAGTACATTATTAATGTATGGGGGGTGATAAAAATTGTGATTCAAAAGGGGGGCGCCAGTATTGAAAGTTTGAGAAGTACTGTATTATATTGATGCATGGCATTTATTGTTAACTTTTATTCAACGTGTTTTGTTTGTTTGGGTTTTTTTTTGTTTCTTTCAGATTTCAACCGCAGCTATTTGGAATTGGTCGAGTACGTTTTTTTATCACTGGGCTTCCCCATGGTGAGCTTCACTCCCAAGGAACTGAGCATGGTTATCCAAATGGCCCAGTATATCAATAAAACGTGGAAATTGGACAACACGACGCAGACTTTCAAGGTCCGACTCATCGAGCTAGAAGAAAAATTTCAAAGCTTAAAATTCGGTGCTGAATTTAACCTGACTCAATTTGTCATCGATCACAGTTTCAGGTAAATATTTTCTTTGAGAACATTGTAGATCTTAAAAATTACATTTAATGCTTAGATAATTGAGATAAAATAAGAAGAAAATTATTTCGAAGATTTCAAAATTAGGTCAAATTGTGAATTAAATGTAGGAGACAGTACCATTATCCTCAACCCCATTTTTATGATCATTTTTAGGATACATTCTGAATGGATTAGTCACGGATTCTTTTAGTATTTTCAGAATGTTTGCGAATGAAATAAATAGTTACTTTTTCTTCTTTCTGTAACAGATGTGAAGAATTCTTCATCCGCTGCTTCGACGTGATGTCTTCCTGGGACTGTTGCTCCCTCTTCCACCCAGTGATAACGAACGTCGGCCTGTGCTTCACGATGGAATATTTTCACGACTACTCACATCTGAGCGAGAAGATCTCGATTGAGAGACCCTTCATCGTGGACTTGCCTTCTCCCCCAAACCCAGGTGAGATTCATATATTTATGAAGAACTAATGGAAAGGATAGTATAAACTGGGATCGCAAAACTCTCTGTGCCGTCAAGAAGCACATCAATGCACATATACACATATTATTTATTTTCATTAAATATTGTTACGAGTAAATCTAATAAAAGCAAATGTAGAATTGTATGGCATACGTAACATTGCACTGATTTGAAATTTTAGTTTACCAATCAAGAGCATTGAATAGAAATTTTCAGTGGTAAGTTGTTCATATGTGTGTGTGTATAATTTATGAAATGAAATTACTCTAATATTGTAAAAACTTAAATGTGAGCGATAAGTACAGAAATGAAGGGTGATGCGGACTTCAAGAAACTGAAACGGGTTTTTTCTGAAGGAGAGGAATCGTCTCTGAGTGTGTGTGATCCCTGAGACGATTCCTCGTACAACTTATTCTGTAAATGACTTCATTGCATTGCAGGAAAAACAGTGGGAGCTAATTAAAGTGTAATAAATAAGTATGAAACTAATGTAAATAAAATTATGTAATATACTACTTTCATTAAAAAGTGTGCGCGTTTCTTTTAAATGCCATACATAGTGAAGTATCATCTTGAAATACACTGGTTGAGAAAATTTTGGGGTGAATGGAATGATTACATTGAGAAATATGGCCTCAGTAACTCGTGGAAAGGTGAATGTAATATACACTCTGTCGCAAAAAAATATATGCACCCAGAAGAAATCAAGCTACAATCACGAAACTCGGCAAGAATGTAGTCTGGTAAGAGATATGCAAATGATTAAAATTTTGAAGCCAATGAGACAAGGCTAAGTGTGCTATGCGCATATTAGTTGCGCAACTGGGAGAGTTTAAAAGCATGAGTACGAGCGCCGTACGGCTATCCAAACGAATCTTATGACTTTGATAGACGATATTGAGACTTAGGATGCCTCTAAGACGTAACCGGCGGCAGTACGAGCAGCTGACGGACTTTGATAGGGGCCGTATAATAGGCCTCAGAGAAGCAGGTTGGTCGAATAGACGTATCGGCCGCCACCTCGGTCGGAGCGATATGGTAGTTGCTCGGTGTTGGCAACAGTGGATCACAGAAGGTAGAGTGTACCGTCACGGAGGGTCAGGACGTCCCAGGAACACAAATGATCGCGAGGATCGTGCAATCAGAAGAGTGGCCACTTCGGCACCAACAACGTCGCTAACATCGATTCAACGCCACTTACCTCCTTCCAGACATCCAGTGCCATCAAGAGAAACCATAAGGAGACGACTGACCGAAGTTGGCTTGAGGAGCCGACGTCCGCTAAGACGCTTACCACTGACCCCACATCATAGGCAGTGTCGACTGGATTTTTGCCGACCTCGGGCAACTTGGAGTGTGACAGACTGGAGACGTGTCATCTTCAGTGATGAATCCCGATTCAGTCTCAGTGCTGATGACCACCGCACACGTGTCTGGAGGCGCACCGGCCAGCGGTCCGATCCGGCATTTATTGTCGAGCGGCATACAGCAATTTCACAAGGTGTGACAGTGTGGGAGCAATTTCTTGGGACACACGATCATCTTTAGTGGTCCTTCAAGGCACTTTGACAGCTCGCAGATACGTGGACGATATTTTAACGCCGATTGTGCTACCCATGCTATCAAGTCGCCCAGGTGCCATTTATCAACAGGATAATGCTCGTCCACATACTGCGCGACTCTCCCAACAATGTCTTCAAGGATATGACGTCCTACCATGGCCTGCCAGGACACCATATCTTTCGCCAATAGAGCATGTCTGGACGCGCTGGGAAGGCAACTGCAGCCGTCCCGAGATACAGGAGAATTAACTGCGCAGATGTAAAGACTATGGCAGGATCTTCCACAGGGGGTCATAAGTGATCTAATTGAATCGATGCCACGCCGAATTTCGGCTTGTATAGCTGCCAGAGGTGGCTTTACTACTTACTGATTTTTAACCTTTTGCAAGCTGTAACCGCTTAATAAAATGATATTTTGTTCTGAATTTTTAATCATTTGTTTATTTTCATATACACTACATGCATACCAAATTTCGTGAATGTAGCTCAATTTCTTCTGGGTGCATATATATTTTTTGCGACAGAGTGTATTTTAGGAAATGTACGCAAATTTTTTTATTTCCAAAATCGTCGTGCACGTAATAACAGAGATAGATTTCATAGAATCGATGCACGCGTTAAGTTCTAGCTAGAAGTGGAAACCCTAGGCATGAAGTTGGAATATTGATTTTGTGTACACGACTCCCACTCACCATTTAGGTGATTTCACTTGTTGAAGAATAATAGGAAGTTATAAGCACCCCCAATGATAGATGCGTATAGTATCAGTTTTAAGCTATGAACGTCCTTCTAAATTACTAGTATGTGGAGATGGAGCTCGGAAAGAGGTCATCTTAACAGTACAATACCCTCCAAAAAACAGGTATTTCAGCTAAGGGCACAACTTGACATCAATTTCGTGCTGCTACAGAAACTCAAATATTCCGGAAAACTATTGCAAGACATTTTCAAAAGAATGTACTATATACCCAAAAACATATGTTATGTCCTGCACTCGAGATACCACAGTAACTCTCGTTTGCAATGGTGATTGGTCTGATGACGATTTTTTCTCAGGCGAGAGTAGATTCAGTCTATCGTTTGATTTTAAGAATGTATTGGCATGTCACGCACATGAATCTGGCAATAGTTATTGTCATGAAAATATTTTGGAAAGAGATTAATATGTGATTCGCAGAGAGATAATCATGTTTTGGGTAGACATCATGGTCAATGGAAACGCGGACTTTTGAGAGTTTGACAAAGGGCTGACCGACTTGAGATTAATGACGCTCTGCTTCTACAAGTATGACTCTTCCAAAGTTCTGATGGTGAAAAGTTCCGTTTTGTGGTCGATAACGCGACTTGTCATTGCATACAGGCTTTAAAAAGTTGTCTTGATGGCAAAAATATCTATCACATAACTTAGCTAGCACGTTCCTCTGGCATGAATCTGTACGGGATATCTTAAAGAGGCCCATCATGTTCCTATTTGCCGGTTCCCTCCAATAAACAAGGAAGCCCTCGAACGTATAGTGAGAGAAGAGTTGAATCTGTACGGGATATCTTAAAGAGGCCCATCATGTTCCTATTCGCCGGTTCCCTCCAATAAACAAGGAAGCCCTCGAACGTATAGTGAGAGAAGAGTTGAATCTGTACGGGATATCTTAAAGAGGCTCATCATGTTCCTATTCGCCGGTTCCCTCCAATAAACAAGGAAGTCCTCGAACGTATAGTGAGAGAAGAGTTGTCTCAAGAGCTCATGTTTTGTTCATTGTGTTCAAAGTTGCCTCATATTACATAATTGATCACATTCCTTACTGACATGACAGTGATTGATTATAAGTTGAGTGCTTTCTTTATACAAACATGTATTCGAGGAATACACACTCTGTGTACATTCTTTCAACATTTTTCTTTATATTGAATGATGTTGAAAATTTTTTTAGTTTGTTGTTTATTCCCAGTTTAATTTTAGATATTTTACTTTTAAATTGAGAGTCATCTTTATGCTAGTATATATAGTAAATTACAAAATATTAAGAACTAAAACTAAAGTATACAAACACGAAAATGAGCTACTAAACAGACTTAGCACGCTAAATGTTAACTGCACAAATAAACTAAAATATAACGAGACAGTATTAAAAAAATTCTAAGATTACTTCTTGACTAATGTTATAGCTAAGATAATGCAAGAAGTATGACAATATGAAATACAATCGAACCTCTATATTGCGAATTTTTTCTATATAACGAACTCTTTTTGGAACCAAGAACATTTCACGATTTTCTTCGTAAAACAACCTCCCAATAGTGAAGTACATTTTCTATATAATAAGAACTTTTTCTCTAAGAATTTTCATTTTTTCCCTCTCTATATTTGAAGTATTTCCGGACATATCAATTGTTTCTCTCTTTTTACGCATTTTATGGTGGTCATAAATCTTGAACTGGTTTTATTAAGGGCCTAACTTGATGAGAGAAATAGGATTCTGGGCGTTTCATCCAAAAAGTGCAACCTTTAAACCCCATTGTCCAGTTCACTAGAAACATCTTCGACAAATAAATAATGTTATAAAATAATGTCTGTTTAAAATTACTTGTATGCTTTAAATTGGAAAATGTCCTTAAAATTCATTAATGTAAACTTATTTTCTTAGTGTTGAAAATATAGTGATACGATACGAAAATACTCGGCATTCTTCCTTCTTGTTTTCCTTGCAAGTATTTTTTTATGGGTAAGAGATATAAACAAACATATAATTTTAAAAAAGATGTGAATAATTACTTTTTTTAATATATAGTGTTTAAGAATTTAAAATTTGTTTTTTGTGGTTTATGAAGAATACTGAAAGATGAACCTCTACATAACGATTTTTCCATATAACGAACTTCTTTTCGGGATTAAACGACTTCCTTCAATGGAGGTCCAACCGTACTTCCATAAAAGATTAAATTAAAAAACAAGATGTCCCCGCTGTCTACATATACAGTGTACTGTCGAGCATTGCGTGATTCCGACGTAGCGACTTTTATCTGTGAATGTAACCCCGAAGACTAGTTCCTCTATTTTTGAGAATACAAGAAAATCCTTATTTGGTCGTTTAAATGGAAATCATTGGGTAACATTCTGTGAGGCATGTGCCCGTGGGTGCCCCATTTCTACGTTATCTACGCGACCTGCATCTGTAGGAAGAAACGAAGAATCAGACATATTGTTTATCTTAATATCTTTTATTAAGATCTTAACTTAATCACTATACACAATGATAATAATTTTTATAGAAAGCGGATCTGGAGTGAGAAGACACAATTCGTATTACCAAATAATCGCGTAATTGACCACTATATCTAACTTTACAGATTACTACTAATCTCCTTAATAAACGTAGTTTCCTTTTTTCTTACTTGAAGACGCTTACTGCTAAATTCTTGGTAACAGCTACTCTCTTGATCGCACTGACGTGGCTTTAATCCTTGTGGAATGGTATTCACCTTTATTTTGAAGGCACAGGTACGGGTAGGTTAATTCTTGAACTCTAACTCTAACTTAAGTTTTTCTAATCATAACATATACCTCATATAGCAACTTCACATAGCTAAAACTAAAATGAACGCTAAACTTATACTATTTATAAGATTCCTAATTTACATTCTCACGTTCTTCTGGAGTTGGTTGGAAAGAATTACCATTCTGGCCCCAAAGAACCCCAAAAAGACATTAATGGAAATCGCGATGAAAGCCCGTCACAATTCCTATTTTGCATTTACCATAAACTCCAAACAACATCAACTTTTAGAATTAGTTGACGCCCATCCGGTATTGTGACGCTAACTGTTGTGCTGTAGGGCCTGGGTTCGAATCCCGGGGAAGGCATGGATGCTTGTAAACGTGCAATGTGGCATGAGGAAATTCTAAATATTGCGGCACTCTTAAATATTTGTTGAGCTGCAATTCCTCTCGTGAGGTTTGTAAAAGGGGCAGATCCGAGCTAAACCGTACTGTTATTTGTATGGTGTTCAAAGGTGAGGCTAACGACACATGTAAAAACTAACCCTTTGTCACAATGATTTCGAACTGACATAGCTCGATCAGATGGCATTAGTAACAACAGAATTAGTTAAATAGCGCTATTAAATAGTCATCGACAGTAGAAGATGCCCGTATTTTTCAACAACCTCTTGCAAATTTTAATTTATATTTTTCAGTATCCGAGAATATGACCAGATTAAAAGTGGTTACCTGCATCTTTCGTGTGACATTTCCAACCGCTTGAACCATCAGCAAAAAGAATTCTTATTTAATAAAGAATGCTTGTTCTTCCAGATAAAGGGGTAGAAGAAGGTTTCAATGTATTCTTGACCGACCCTAGAGACATAATATCGTTCTTCGATGATGGAGAAGGACAAAAGGTCGTACCAGGATTCCTCACCACTATTTCCGCGCACCTGGTCAAGGTAAATAGAAAAAAGCGTTCGCTTTTTTTTCTTAATAACTTTTTAACTTGCGACTCTATCACATCATGGGATAAAGAACAATTATAATTGCCTCTTCATCCCATTATAATGAGAATTTCAAGTAATTCTTCATTTTAGATAAAAGCTGCAGTACGTGAGGGAGTGAGTGAGTGACTGTAAAATTTAATGGCGCAAGGGCCAACCATGGCCAAGCTGCGCCAAACACATGTTAAAAGAAAAGGTTATATATTTTTAAGAAAATACGCGCGTATATATATATATATATATATATATATATATATATATATATATATATATATATATATATATATATATAAAAGCAAATGTACACATGTATATGCATGCATACATACATAAACTATATTAAAAATACAAAGAAACATACAAATCAAATTAAATGTAAAAATTCAATTTTTAAAAGGAAGGCAAAAAGGTTTTGGTGGGGAGTTTCCCCCACCAAGTCAGATAAGGTTAAAACAGATGTATGAAAGAAGGTGATGCGATGACGGTTAAAAACGGGACAATCTATTAAAATATGACAAACTGAATATGGGACTTTGCACGAGGGACATTCTGGGGCATTTTCACCCAACAGAAGGTGCCTGTGCATAAAACGAGTGTGACCAATGCGAAGTCGAGTCAAGCGGACATCATGTCTTCGCACTGGTAGTGCTGCCCAATGAGAAGTGGAAGGATGAATGCTATGCAGTCTGTTGAGGACCTGTTGATCCCAAGTCTCTTGCCATACACGATGGATATAGTTCTGTGCAGAAGTTTTTAAATCCTGGTAACAGACAGGCCGCTGCATGTGATCAGACATGGATCGTGCAGCAGTATCAGCCTGTTCATTACCAAGTATACCCACGTGTCCAGGTACCCAGGAAAAAATTATATCAAAACCTTTCCTTTCTAGTTTTCACAGAAGAAGAAGTATTTCTATCACAGTGGGGTGCCTATGCTCTGTTGAAAAGTGTAAGGACTCTAGAACACTCATGCTGTCAGTGTACACACAAAAATCACGGTGGTTAGAAACTATTAGATGTTGAAGTGCGACAAGAATGGCTGTTAATTCTGCGCTAAAGACAGACATGGAATTATATAAGCTAAAACTTAAAATGGTATTATTAAAAACAACACCACACCCAACATGTCCTGCAGTCTTTGACCCGTCCGTGTAGACGGGTATGTATTTAGAAAACTTATTGCGATGGTAAGAAAAGAGTTGCTGATAAATAACAGCAGCAGTGCCTGCTTTGTCATAGCCCGAAAAGGGGTTGTGATATTTAAAATTTTGGATGTCCCAGGGTGGAAAAGCAAGGATATTATTTTCCTGGATATTTATGTTATTTAAATGAGCGTCGTTTAGAACAGCCTTTGCTCTTTCCGAAAAAGGTTTGATGTTCAATGAACGGGCTTCATAAAGTCGGTTGAGACCAATGGCAAGAGAAAAGGGTTTTAACGGATGAGAAGGAACAGACATGGCACGAATAATGTAATTGGCACTTAATTGCTTCCGCCTTAGCTCTAAAGGTGGTTGATGGCATACCACATACAAGCTGGTAACAGGCGAAGTTCTGAAGGCACCAGAGAGAGAGAGCAGATTCTCAGAGCAGAATGATGTATTGTGTCCAATCGTTTTAAGACAGATGCACGAGCAGAACCGTACACTACACTACCATAATCCAAACGTGAAAGTATTAGTGCTTGGTACACTCGGAGTAACGAGACTCTATCCGCTCCCCATAAGGTGTTTGATAGTACATTTAAGATGCTGAGGGATCGTTCACACTTCTTCCGCAAGTAAAGGACATGTGGAAGGAAAGTCAATTTAGAGTCAAATATTACTCTGAGGAAGCGCACCTCACTGACTACAGGTATTTGAATATTTCCTATATGTATAGAAGGATCTGGGTGTAGGTTACGTTTTCTGCAAAAATGGACACAGCTTCTCTTGAAAGGAGATATCATGCGTCCATTCTGATCGCACCACTTAACTAATCGATTGACAGTTGTTTGCAGCTGTCGCTCAATTAGTCGCATGTCTGAACCTTGACAAGAGACTGGCAGATCGTCAACATAAAGCATTCCTCGCACTGAAAGTGGAAGTTGATGAAGTATGTTACTCATATGAATATTAAAAAGGGTAACGCTCAAAACGCTACCCTGAGGAACACCTTGATCTTCCATGAACTTATGAGAAGATGAGTGACCAATGCGTACATTAAATAACGAACAGCTAAAAAGTTAAAAATAAAAATGGGAAGATTTCCTCTTAAGCCAAAATCATGCATATTACGGAGAATCCCATAACGCCATGTTCGGTCGTATGCTTTTTCTATATCAAAGAAAAGAGAAACCAAATGGTTTCTCCTAACGAAGGCATCCCTGATTTGGGATTCTAGCAATACGAGGTTATCAAGAGGGGATCGGCCCTTGCGGAATCCACTCTGTAGAGGAGAAATAAGTTTTCCTTTCTCTAAAACATACACCAAAAGAGTATTTACCATGCGTTCAAAGGTCTTTCAGAAGCAGCTCGTCAGAGCAATGGGATGGTAACTCAGAGGATCTGTTGTCACCTTGCCCGGCTTAAGGATTGGAATCACAATGGCTTCTCTCCAGTTGGAGGGAAAACAATGCACCTTCCAAACTCTGTTTAATAAAAAAAGAATGTTGGCCAGAGAGTTAGTATTTAGATGACGGAGCATCGTGTAAGTGATTCCATCTGGTCCAGGGCTTGTGTTGTGCGCTTGTAAGAGTACCTTTTGTAACTCAGTCATCGTAAAATCACAGTTATATGGAAAAAAGGAACGAGTGGAAAAATTAATCGGGGTACGCTCTGCTTGCCTCTTAATCTCGAGAAAACGAGAATTATAAGAGGCTGTACTAGATACACTCTGAAAAGTTTCACCCAGAATGTTAGCAATTACGACTGGGGAAGAAAAGACAGAGTTCGAGGTTTGTAAAATAGGGAAGGAAAATTCCCGATATATCCCGTTTGCTGCTTTGACCTTTCTCCATAATTGTTTACTGGACGTTGACGAAGTGAGTGAGGACACATATCGGATCCAGGATTGTCTCTGACTCTGACGCCTTACTCTGCGAGCATTTGCTTTTGCCTTTTTGAACGCCAAGAGAGTCTCCGTAGTGGGATATGTGCAAAAGATTCCCCATAACTTCCGCTGGTTCTTATACGCTGTCTGACAAACAGTATTCCACCAAGGTTTGTAGTGTTGGAAGAAATGACTTGAACTCTTTGGTATGGATAATTCAGCAGCAGTAATCAAAACATTGGTGACTTCTTGTACAGCAGTATCAACACTTTCTGTCTTGATCATTTCATCAATTATCACAGCCAACTGTGTGAAAAGGGCCCAGTCTGCATGACTATAAGAATATGTAGGTTGGAAGGTTTTTCCACCCGTATCAGAATCGTGAGAAAGGATAACAGGGAAGTGGTCACTATTATACAGGTCCTTTTCAACAGAAAAATTTTAATTAGGGAAGAGTGACGGGGTGAGCAGATGGCCAAATCTAATGTGTGAAAGGATCGTGTGGGTTCGTGAAAGTACGTTGGTTCCTCGTGATTAAGCAGGCAGAGACAGCGATCAGAAAGTACCTGTTCAATCTGTCTGCCACGAGGGTTCGTCTTCGCACTACCCCACAGAGTGCTCTATGTCCATTGAAGTCACCAAGTATGACAAAGGGTGCTGGCAACTGATCTACCTGGTTGTTCAAGTCATGTTGGTGGATAACAGTATTCGGTGGCAAGTAAAGACAGCAGACTGTGATTAGGCTCGTGGAGTAGATTCTCACGGCTACAGCTTGCAACGAGGTATGGAGTGGCAGAGCACTAGATTGAACATCGAGGGATGTAAAAATACATACGCCTCTGGACACAGAGGGTCCCTCCGTGTCTTTCCGCACACAACCACACACATACCGACGTATCTCTGTTGTGTGACAAGACTTCAAGAAAGTTTCCTGAAGTGCTACGCATACTGGATGATACTGACGAATGATGTTTTTTACGTCATCTGTATACGATCTATATAGCCACGACAGTTCCAAGAAACCAGGGAAGTCATTTTTCGTGCGAACTTGGCGAAAGGGGCCCTGTCAAGGGATTATCTGCCACTTTTTTAAAATCAGCCTCTAAAAGGCTCTCATCTTCGTCGGATGCCAGACCTATGACGTAATCCGAGTCAGAAGGATTAGCGTCTGTGTCCATGGCATCCGAGGTTTTAAAAGTTTTCCGTCTCCGAGATTTTTTGGAGACGGGAGATGTTTCATTGGGGGAATCTTTTTCCCTCGCTGTTTTTAAAGTTGTGTTTTTTATAGGTATGTCTTTTGAATTTGTTGTAGGTTTTACTTTCTTGAAATCTGTTTTTTTGCTAATTTTTCGGGGGCAATGTGCCTGAGACGGTTGTTGTTTAATGTTTTCTTTTGCATCAGATAGAACAGTTGGTGATACTGTAGATGTTATGAAGAGGTGGATGGCTAGAGTTGTACTTGGGATGAGGATGATTTGGTAACAGCAGGGGAAGAGAGTGAAATATTTGGTTTGGTAGAAGATGAAAGCGGTGGCAGTAAATTTAAAGGTGGACATTTTATTTGAGTGATGTTTTCATCTGTCTGCGTTGTAACGGATATTGGTGAAGGTTTAGTAGCTTTGGCATATGTTTGGGGTAGCTGAGGGGGTAATAATTTTTTAGCTTCCATATAAGATATATTATTGTTCGTTCTGATTTCTTGTATTTTTTTTTCTATTTTCCATTTTGGGCATAATTGAGAATTTGATGGATAGGACTCGGAACAGTTAATGCATTTGGGCTCTAGAGTACAGTCTGTAGAAGAATGTCCAGCAGACGCACATCTAGAGCAAGTCAGTTGTCCACGGCAAGAAGTTTGGGAATGTCCGAATCTCTGGCACCTGAAGCAGCGCAGAGGATTCGGAATGTACGCACGAATTTTGCAGTTTAGGTAACCAGCGTTGACAGTGGTAGGTAGTTTCGGTTTATTGAAAGTAAGTTTTATATTATTTGTTGGAATAATATTCGAATCTTTTATTATTGTTATTCGCCTGACCTGAATGACACCCTGATCAGAAAAACCTTCCAAGTATTTCCGCATCAGGAGTGCTCAACAAGTCAGGTTCAGAAATGACACCTCTGCATGAGTTTAGGGTTTTATGAGGACTTACAGTTACCGGTGAATTTAAAAAGGTTTTGGCGAGAAGAAACGACTTCGTTTGCAAATCAGATATGGTTTCAATAAGTAGATCCCCGGAACACAATCGTTTTACGGATTTCGGTTCACCACCTATTCCGATGAGCATTTTATGAATAGGGAAAGGCGATATTTTTGACATGTCATTGTTCGGAAGTGAAATTAATAAAAATCGAGTATGTGTAGAAACAGTATCAATGCTGAGAGTGAGTAATACATGCGCATCATGTGTTGGGTAGGGTGGGATGGGGGTTTTAAAAGATGCGTTTTGAATTTTTTCCTTATTTTTTTTTTAGAAAGGAGGAGGAGAATTCCTTTTGATTTTCAGAGGACCAGTTTGGTAGGGCTAGCCCTAGATTCAGCAACCAGTAGTGGCCTCGGGAGGGTCCCCCGCTCCGCAATGCAGGACCCCATCCAGGCACCACCTGGAACTACAAGACAGGCGGGATTATACACCAGCTGATAGAGCAGCCAGGACATGCTGGTTAGGCTGTCCCGGGCTCCTGTACTATCTGGCGGCCTGAGACGCAAAACGCAGCTTTTCTCCGGTACCCTCTACATGGCCGCTTCCTCCAAGACCCCACCTCACTAGTCCAAAGGTCCTCAAAAGTTCAAAACCCCGCTCCAAGTGCCAGTTTTCCCAGGGAGCAGTTCATTATGTCATCATACCAATAGGGAAAACCCATCAGACATAACTTCATTCCACTTAGTCCTGGTCTGCCACAGGACTTCGTGGCAGAAAAATAAAGATAATAAGTTGAACACAAAAAATCAATAATCGAACATAAAAGAAGGAACAAAATCAAAATATTGAAAGAAATTTAAGCAAATCAAATGAAAAGAACGTAATATAAAATATAAACCATAATACGGTAGTAAAAAATATCAAATTTTTTACCAGAAAAAAACAAAGTTGGAACAAAGTTCATTGTCCAATGTGGCTCTGTGGTCTGGACGTGAAAAGAAGAAAAGGGAATTTTGAATGGCAAGAAAGAGGGCCGAAAACAGAGAAGGATCACTAGGGTTCCCCGGGTTCGTGAAGCCCGTGTTTACCAAAGACAGTAAACCCCTAGGGAAAAGGAAAAGATCACTAGGGCACCTTGGGAACGTGAAACCCGTACTCACCTAAAGAAGGTGAGCCCCCTGAGGGGAAAGCTGAAGTATGATATTTCGATTGACATCTGGGATTGAGGAAAGTGCAGTTAGCTCTTTTAGGCTTCAAGATCCTATAATATCTTAACCACGGAACAATATAACTATAGATAACACACTGCAGCTCATAGAACACATGCCAAAATCTGTCTTATTTCGATTGTTTATAAATAAATGGCACCAGTGGCGCACACAGGAATTTTTCAAGGGGGGTCCGGGGTCGAAAGTTCACCATTCTTGTATCATGCTCCGTTTGATTTTGTCGATTTTGGGGAACAAAACACAGTAAAAAACTAGTTTTTGAATAAATAATTAGCATTAATTAATAAAATTAATCATTAATAGCAAGTAATTAATTAAATTTTACGTACTGTATACTTAGAATTATAATCAATCGCAAAAAAAATCAAGGGCTTTAGGGAGGGTCCGGACCCCAGGACCCCCTTGTGTGCGCCACTGAGTGGCACTCTTTTTAAATACATCATGGCTTACACCTAATAGCTGATATTTAGCTAGGAAACGATATTTTGAAATATCCTATTATACTGTCTTTTTTTTCTATTAGCTAAGTTTTTCTACCGTTTCGCTATAATGATTAAAATCTGGGTTAAAGTACAGAACACAGTCACAGTTGGCGAAGGAAATTTTTTGGCAACCAGATGCAATCGCCAAACTATCTATATGTAGTTGTTCCGAGACTTTTCAAAGAAAATAAATAATCAGAAGAATAAAAAAAATAATATTTTTAAAGTTATCTATAATAAATTAAAATAAAGTTTTAATCGGTTATTTTTTTATTAAAAAAAGGCATTATTCTAAATTATAAAATTAAAAATAAGGCTTACTTCACTTCGGAAAATTCCTCAGAAGAAGGGTAAATTCTTTATACGGCCAACAAGGCATTCGAATTGCTGGATCTATCCAATTTTGCGCTACATGTACTCCGCAAGGTGAATTGATCGTCACAGTTTTGGGTTCCGTGAAGAATTTTTTTTTGATGGATCTCCACGAACTCTCGATGGAGTTCGTGTGAACCTCTGTTTCGGGATCTTTAAAATTTACACTGAGATTGACAGAAAGCCGAAAAAAGCCTTTATCTTCCGGGCAATCATAAGCTTTCCAGCAATCCGATATAATATTGTTACACTCTCCTTTATGTTTTCCTTAATTCATTCCAGCAGAGTTTCCTTCGACCTATCCTGAACCACATGAAAGAAACACTTACTCAAACCTCTTTCAATCCCTCTAAACACCCAGGCTCTATTTACTCGTTTGCCTCTATAATATTTTCTTTCACCCAACATGCTTTCTTCAATTTCCACTATCACATCAGGACCTCCAAGCATAGAACTTTCATACACACCTCTCTACAGAAAATCACCCGATTCGTGACTGGAAACATTAATTTCGGAAGAAATGAAGCCGCGGTTTGGCTTTCGTACCCACATAGTTGTCATCGTCAGAATCTGAAACCTACTTATCTTACTTTCTTCAAGCCAGCTTCAGACCTTTTAATACGATGCGCCTTCATTCAAGTCTTAAAGCGTGTCCAATCTCTTTGAATCAAATACCGTATATTCCCGATTGGAAGCAATCAATCCCCACGTACCACAGATAGTTTCCCCTTTCGTTTCAAATCATAAAAAAAAAGCTTAAATCACACCACTCAGATTTAAGGTTCAGAAATTTTGAAGGAACAAACGGAAAACAAAAAAATTCAGGACATATATATATATATATATATATATATATATATATATATATATATATATATGTTACTAAAGCTTTGACACGAACAAATTAAACATACAAAATTAAAAAAAACAGTAGAGAACTGTTTGTTTAAAAACAGAAACAAATTATAAATAAGAATAGCAATTAAGTAAAAACACGTGACCCTATCTGCATAGAACCTCATTTCAAAGTACAAGGGTTGCTAAATTATTCAGTTAACCGGAATGAATTCGTTTATCACATCATGAGACCAGGATAAACATCACCAAATCCAACTGATTATCTATTCTCCAGCCAAAATATGGAAGTGGCGTAAAAAGACGGAATTTTTCCAATTCTGACCCAATGGTTCCGTCATGCAGATAGAAATACACAAAAAGTGCTTCTGTAAAGACGCTTATCATAGTCGTTGAGTTTAGGCTTCCGAGCACTTCGGCGAACTCGCTGCTGTGTCGTGATCCAACTGTATCTCAAACTGTAAGGAAGCATCGCAACCCTAAGTGGGGGCCCGAGCATATTGAAAAGATGAAAATGAAAGATTATTTGTAAAAATTATTAAAGAAAATCAAACGAAATATATTTTGATATAATAAAATACATAATGCATTTGTATTGCAATCTGTTCCAATTTAAAAATTAGAAAGAAAAATAACATACTACTTATATATCCTATTTTACTTAAAAGTAACTTAATTAAAATATCCATTACTTAAAATTTCCATACACAAAATTTAATACTTATCTTGTCAACATGTACAGTTTATAATTAAGATCGTATTTTAGTGTCTTTATTGCATTTAGTACATTGTTATTGCCTGAGGCGAGGGGGGCGATAAAAATTGTTATTGAAAATTCGGTCTCGAACATTAAAAGTTTGAGAAGCACTGTTGTAGATTCAAAAAATCTTCAAGGTTCGCGTAGGTGACCACTTGAAAAAGCAATCACCAAACCCGTGACTCCTACAACTGGTTGTGGCAATAATTTCTAATTAGTTATTTGTATAAAAAATAAAAGAAAGAGGGTAAAATCCTACATTTTGGTGCACATCATGATGACGATTTTAAATTCACACCAATATGATGCCAAAGCGAGACTCAAAACTGAAGTCGTTGCAACAAGATAATGTCACGCATCTTACAATGCCAATCTCGGCAGTCATCTTTCTTACATCTGCATAACGATGCCAATGTTGCTGATGCAAAGAAAAACATGAACTAAAAATCGAATGTCTCAAAAATATACATTTAGAAGGAACGAAAGAAATAGAAAAAATCACTGAGAACTTATTTAAACCTTATGGATATTTTCTCCTTTCTAACAACTCCAGCTTAGCTGTTAAAAGAATGACATGAAATCCTCGTACCCCATTTTACTACACTATTCATAATAAATTATATTAGCCCACCAAAAATTTTTTGGAGGAAGGCACTGCTAAAAAAAGTCGCTACTAAATAAAAAAAAACAAAAATCCTTTTTTTTTTATTCGATCCTTTATTAATGCTCCCCTTAACGACAAAGATTATTTAACGCCAAAAGAGTGCTATCGTCCACTTTTAGCGATAACACTATTCCACGAAAATTGCAGCCACAATTTTCGGTAACACTGCTATTATTAAAATACATCTGTGTTTTCTTAATAGAAAAAAAAAGGTTTTTGTTTTTTTCCTCACTTCCAAATGTTAAATTTCTTCTCGAAATTAAAATATTAATTCTCTATAGATAACAGTACGATAACAATTCTTCTCGCGAAGTTGTGAACGTAGATTTAAAGTTTTCATTCCATCTCTATCGTATCATTCGAATGAGTTTTCCGTCTTTCAGAGGCAGCGCACGGCGATGCACACTGCGTGGCACGGGCTGTCGACGCTCTGTCCCACCTTGCCAGGGATGGAAGAGAAGTACTACACGGGCAAGACGTGCAACATGCTCATCTTTTCCAAGGACTACAAAGAGTTTTGTAACTGCACTTCCGTTATACGACCTGGTAAGTTAGATTTCTGAAAAGGAGAATGAGTGGGTGAATATTAACGTCGCACTGGTCAGCTACACGAGGGCTTTTGACGACGGACCACGTCATTTTGGACCATGGTCAAGTGACGAGGACGACGCCTGAGCTGGCATCCTGCTCTCCTAACTACAACACCACACCAATGGGAGGAGGTTTCAGCTCTCGACAGATTTAACGTACATCGCTGCCCTACACGGTGGGTCTTTAGTGGTACTAGGCTCGAACTCATGACATGCCTTTCATGATCTGATACCTTGACCACTGGGCTACCGCAGCCCTTAATTATTATGGGTAGTTACCTCAATTTGTTTTCAGTGTTGAATTGAAGGTGCCACAGAATACCCCTCTACCACAAGTTCAAAGCTCCGATACCGAATGGAAGCCCTTCTCTCAGGTTGAACCTGACTAGAAATGTAAGCCTTTCGAAAGAGGTAGTTCGGCTCCAGATTGAAAGAAAAAAGTTAGTGAGGTTCTTTTTATTGCTAGAGGAATCTAGAAAAAGAATTGCGTGCTTTCAGGAAGGCGAGAAAAAGCGTCTAGTGTTCCCGGAAGGATGAGCACATTTAAAATCCTCCACGATAAAACCAAATGGTTTAAAGATTCATTGAAAAGGAGTCTTCGTCACGCATCTTACGAAAGCCTGACTCTCGTCCACTACAAAATAAAAAATGCCAACGACGGTTGGATCATTTTGGGTGATTTGAAAGTTATCTTCATGCTTCATTTGTGAGGGGGGCAGCCATGATAAGACACAATCGGGCGTTAAAGCAGAATGACTGAAAAGACAAAATCTTTAACCAGGAACCGAGAATGGAATTTGGAACGGCTTAGTTCACTTTTACATATAAAAAGAGGTGTAACGAAGCAGGCTAACAAGGCTATTCCAAAAGATAGTGATCATTTCAAATACCTGTGCAAAAAGTTTCTAGGTTTTTCCCAAGTCGAGAAAAGAGGAATTTTTGTTGGTCCAGATATCCTCAAGCTAATGAAGGATAAAAAAAGTCGAGATTACCATGACAACAAAGGAAAAAGTATCTTGAGTTGGTTGGATCCAAAATACATTTTCTTCACTTATATGTGGACTTTCCCCGAAAATTTAGGATAACTCAGCGAAGAACAGGGTGAAAGCTTCCTCTATCAAAGATATGGAGTGAAAATATCAAGGAAGATGGGATAAAAACATACTCGCCGACTACTGTTGGATATTAACACGAGATAGGCCTGAGATTGAACATGAAAGAAGACCGTCAAAGCAGTTTTCAAGAGTACATATTTAAGAAGGAACTTTGTTTTGCTTTGCTTTTAGTGGAGTTTGAAATTGTTTTCAAACTTTCATGTACTCAGGCATAATATTTTATTCCCTTGGTTAATCATTTATTTTGTGTAGACTACCTTAATAAAAACAAATTAAAAGTGTATGTTGGGGACTTTTTCTCGAAACTGTAACATAATCGGATGAAAAAAATTTAAACCTCATCTTATTTTTCTCTCAAGCAGAGGCATTTCGTGAGATTTGGCAGCAGCACTTTTCATCTGGAGAAAAATCAATTTGCCCAATCAAGAATCGATATTTACATAAATTTAACGAGATAAAAACGACTGTAAAACAATATATAGTGTATATACTAAATTGTTCCAAAAAATTCCTTTTCAAATAGAATTTTAGCAAAAATATTGATATCTAGTTCACAAAAAATTATTATGTGATGGGAAAAAATAGTGGTCATTTTCGAAATCTGCACACCAAATTACATAAAAATCACTTCAAACTTCTTTTGTATTTTTTAAAAACTTCAATTTTGTAGGGGACTGTGCTATTATTTTAAATAAATCAATTATTTCCTGTTATTTTAAGGGATAGAAACACGAAAATCCTCATTTTGATATTTTGATTTTAAAGCTTTGATCTCATAATGACAAGAGTGTAAATAAATGCATACATTTAATAGTTTAAAAGACATTACATTAACGAGTCCATGCATAATTAAAAGAATTCAATATTGATTTTGAGAATTTTACACTAACAAAAATATTTTGAAAAATTTACTTATCTGTATAAAATATTAAATACTTCTATTTATAAAGAAAAACTTTAAATGGAAATTTAATCACTTTAATGTTAGCATGTTTTGTGATGTTGATATATATTGATGCTTTCGTTGTTTTTAAACAATAGGTGTCAGACAAATTTGACTGGCATATACACTGCTGGCTACCGTAAATGCAACACTAACAAAGACAAGATATAGCACAACAAAATTTATTTTGCAGATAACATGTTGACCAAGTATCAAATGATTAAATTTATAGACTTCTGTGAAGTGTGGTTCCAGCCAAAGTAGCCGCCATTGTTGGAGATCACCGCTGCCACACGCCTCGGCATTGATTCAAAAAGACTTTGGGTGTGTTCTTAGGGTACAGCAGACCAAGCAGCTTCCACACGTTGCCAAAGTTGATCTGGTGTGGCAGCTGGGGGTGTAATCTGGGTCAATCGTTGATCAACCATGGACCACATGTTTTTTGTCGGTGAAAGGTCCGGAGAGCGAGCCGGCTAGGGAAGCAATTCAATCTGGTGATTGACGAAGAACCTTTGGACAATGCGTGCCACGTGTGGTCAAACATTATCCTGTTGAAATATGGCTGTGGCCAAGCCCTGAAGGTAAGGAAAGACAACTGGCTCCAACACCTCGGAGAAGTAGGCTGTTTAAAGTACCGGCAAGGCGTACTAGAGGAGTGCGAGAGTGATATCCAATACCGCCCCATACAATAATACCTGGTGCAGGACCAGTGTTGTGGTGCATAAAGCAGCTGTTTAGCATCCTCTCTTCACGGTGTCTCCAGACTCGAATCCGACCATCGTGGTGTTGCAGACAGATGCGTGACTCGTCAGTAAAGACAACTTCATTCCCTTCTGCCACCCACATCCTTCTTTCATCGCACCATTGGCGGCGGAGACGTCTGTGGTTCTGCGTCAAGGGTAGACCAAGCAATGAACATCTTGCAGACAAACCACTCTGCTATAAATGGCGTCGAATGGTACGCGCAGACACTGAATGATGCGTTACAGACTCAATGTGCTGTGCTATGGTTCGTTATGTGACTGAGCGATCCGTCACTGCCATGCGCACAATTTGCCTGTCCTCACGCGAAGTGGTGCACTGAGGTGGATGCGATCGACCACGTCGGGCCGTCATACCCTCCTGCATCCAACGGTCACATATCCGCATTACAGTTGTTTGGTTTCGTCCAACACGACTACCGATTTACCTGAAAGATAATCCACAATCTCGGTAGGCCACTATTCTTCCTCTGTCGAACTGGGATACTTGATCAAAAGCTGATCGCTGTTTTCTACGAGACATAATTGATCGTTTTTTGAAAAAAACACATTTGCCGAACTTGAAATCGTCGAAATCTCCAAGCCTTAAATAGCGCTTTGAGGTGGCGCCACAGGCGTGCGTGATGTATATTTGCGCTGAATTTCGAATCATTTGCATATCTCACCTCCGCTAATGCATGTTGTAAATTTCATGTTATTTGCATGCTTCCTTCAGGGTGTTGCATTTACGGTGGCCAGCAGTGTATTTTCATGACAACTTTGGCTAAGCCAGGCTCAACTAGGCTCACCAGCATTGATTTTTGATCCAGTACAAATATTTTTATAAAGAAAAAATCGACTTTAGAAAATATAACGGGGCACTGTTTTGTGATCTGATAAGCATACATGTCCATTTAAAAAATCGAGCTGCAAGAGGCTAAATTTTACTTTATTTGTTGTTTTTATAAATGACATCCTTATTTTCAGTTCTCTTTTACACGTAGGTCCGCACTCGGAAAGAATTTGTGAGCCCATGGACATGTACCACTGCGTTTTCTATTACAGTCTCCGGAATAATTGTAAGTATCACTATTGATGAATATCATACCCTGGTAATGGAGTCCAGTATGAAGCGTACCGATGCTCATTGTGGAGGACTTGAAAAGTTATTAAGCAGGTGCAGTTTCATTACCGTAAAATCCGGCGCACCCCCGTATAGCTCCAAGCTGCACTTTTTTAATTTGGATGTATGCTCCCCGTATAACGCGCACCCCCTCTGTTGCGAAGAAACCTGAAGTGTCTTATGTTTTGAAATCATTTATTCGAGGTATCACCCCAGGCTTTTGAAAAAATAGTACACTACAACCCTTGAGTGTAAAATTTAATGGCCAAGCTGCGCCAAACACATGTTAAAAGAAAAGGTTATATATTTTTAAGAAAATATATATATAAATAAAAGTAAATGTACACATGTATATGCATGCATGCATCTACAACCCTTGAAGTTCATAAAGTAAGTTAGTATTTCGATACATGTAGAAATCTAATTTGCTTTACGCTCATCGCTTTTTCCTATTTTTAAAGCTATCATTTTTATACGCTCACCCGTAAAATTCGATCTTATTTTTGGCATTAAAAGTGTGCATTCTACGCCGGTACATAGGATTAAAAATATTTCACACTTTTATTCATTGTTATATTATTTTTTTAGACTAGTCAATAGAAATTTTGGGAAGACCCTTGAGTCAATGAGTTCAGATTCCCAGATTCAGCACGTCGTCTCTTTCGAAATCAATTTGTGTTCATTACCCAAAACATTCCTGGAATAATGGGAGTGCGTTGAAGAGAGTCACGAGACAGAGCTTTGAAGCGTGTTTGAAAAATGAGAGTGAGGACGCGCTAGAAAGGTGGAGTTCTGTTGATGAGCTTTTCTCTTTGGACATCACTGAATGTCAGTCACGAGAGGAAATCCTATCAAGCAAAAGGGAGAGAAAGTTGTTTCGCTGAACACTTCTAGGAATTTCGTACAGCAGTTCTCGGGTGATGGCTCACGGTGTTTGTTTCGTTTTCAAATCGTAGCGATGTAAGGGGACTCCTCTCTCTGTATATATATACTGACAATGTTAAATTGGCTGTTTTCGATGTATCTTTTCTCAAAATCTATTATATGTACGTGCTTGAAATTTTTCATGCAATTCAAGTACACCTTTCTCATTATACTGAAATCAGCTTTTAGCTAATTTTGAATATTTTAATAATTTAGGAAATATATTTTATCAAACATTGCGAAATTTGACCCATTTTTCACATAAAAAATTTGTAAAAAATAAATTTTAAAGTTTTTTGCAAAATGCTCATTTTAGTATATATTAGGCATCATTATAAATATATCATAAAAAATTTACATACCTTTGAGCAGTAGTTTCTTATAAAAGGGGTACATCGAACATCAAAGTTTACATTTTGAGATCAATTGATTTTAATGTATTCAGTGAGGCATCTAATCGGCTAGGAAATAAAAAAATAAAAGACTCAATTTACAATAAAAGATACATGTTTTGGTTTGTATTAGACGTTCAACTTTTTTTAAGCAAAAACCAAGTACATTGTTTACATTTTTCGCTATTCAAATGGGCGGGGCTTAGTTTCAAAGATTATTTAAAAATAGGTTTTAAGGGCTTCTAATTATCCTAGAGATTAAAGTAAGGTGTTTTTAGAAAGGTTAAAATCTATACAATTCAAAAATGTAAAAATCTGAAATTGTCAAAAAAAATATATGATTTTAGCTTTCCAACACCCCTTAAAAATCATTTATCTGATATATTAATTGGTGTCAAATTTAAAATATATATTGAAATCTAAACAACTAATATTTCACTTTGTAAATTTCATACCTTTTCATTAAAGTTTTGGCATCTTCGATAGGAAATTCCTTAGACTTGAATGAGATAATCTATTGTTTTGTTGGTATCAACTATTGTGGAGGAATGGTGTTTCTTTACTCTTTCTTTTCAGTATCCAACCTGGCAGAGAACTGCGGAGAGCCGTGTGTCAGCTACAGATACCAAAGTGAAGTCTCCTGCATGGGGTTGGGAATTGCAAACATGAGGTAAAATGACGCGACGCTTTACAAAGTACTGATAGTTAAAACGAGATAACTTGGATGTCCATTACGAAAAATGTACATTTTTGGACATAAAACATATTTTTCTTTTAAATTACTGCAGAACCGAGGAATGGTGATGGTCGAGATCACATGGCTGCCGATGCTTAAATGGATTCTAGGCGGTCGAATGGTGTTTCCACCGAAACACTGTCGTATTGATTATGGGTAAATGCTCTCAGAGCCAAAGAGCTATATGACTCCGTGATACCTGATGAGATCTTTCATTTCTCTCTCTCCTATGCAGTTTACTGTTTAAGGGCAACACCAATGACCAAGGCTCTCCTATCAATGTCTCCTTATCTTCCACCCACCCCTTTATTCTACTAACACATATTTTTCTTACCCTTTTCTTTCTTTATGTCTAGATAAAAAATATACATTTTTAAAAATCCTCAGGAGTACTCAATCTTTTAGGTTACTTGTGGACCAGTCTGAGAGAAAATGAGTTTTTTGAGGATGCGAAATATAACTAACAATAACTGTAACTGGCCCTTTGTCACTGGCCTTCTGTACCCAAGGTTGCGGGTTCGACCCCGGCCCAAGTCGATGGATTTTCATGATGCAGAAAATCGACAGAGACCGTGTCGTATGATTATACGGCATGTACAAGATCCCTAAGAGGGATGCTCTAGGCAAAATTAAATCCTAGTACAGGTTGGCCTCGTCAGAACTCGGGTATCTCCCTCTAGGGAGGAAACTGGGCGTCAAAATTACCTGCGGCAATTGGTATCCGCCTATATGGCACCGCACTAAAAAGAGATACCTGCTTTCGGTGAATGTACTAGGTAGATTGTTGAACTCTGTTAGTAACTGTTCATAATCTGCCATTAAAGAAATAACTGTAACTGATAAGCAAAAACAGGTAGGGAGGAAATATAGTAATATAGTGTGGTAATTTAAAATGCATATATTAAAATTTAAGAGTTTTCTTTAATACAAAAACAACAAATTTAAATAATTTTGTTCTTATCAGCGGAAAACTAGCTCTAACCGCACTTGTCTAATCAGCAATTAGATTATTTCGAAGTAAAAATGCATATATTAAAATCTATCATGAATTGCGAAATTCATGATAGGCCTCTTTATTTTGCTGCACGGTAGATATCTTTAGCGACACCAGGACTCGAACTCACCATCCGACAGAAACAAAACGAGTTCTCAAACAGGCCCCAGTTAGGATCATTGAAAGGAATCGAAACCAAAATCTCGGTTCTGAAGCTTGCGATCACTAGGCTACGGCAGTGATCCGCAACCTCCGGTCCAATGGTGCCGGACCACCTAAATAACATTTAACTATTGCCATTTTATTTAAAGGGGTGCATTTCTCTCGGATTTGCACAACTTTCCACGGAAATCACTTTATATTCCACGTTAAATCACTTTTATTCATTTTTGGTGTAACTGTATTTTATTCTGAAGGCATATTTAAATGTAATTAAATTAAAATTATTAAATCAAAACAATCTAAAATATAAACAATCAAAGTGTCTCACCCTCGGAGGGCCACGGTAAAATTATCAAACGTTGACCGGTCCGCAGCAATAAAAAGGTTGCGGAGTACTGAGCTACAGGGGTCTCTTGAAATTAAATTAAATTTCACTCTCTGTACCTCAATCAAACTATTTGACCTCATAATTGTTTCGCGAAAAAGTTTATTATTACTTGTAGTAGTAGTAGTAAAACAGGTGAATATATTTTATTCGTGCCCTCTACGGTATCACTTCCTCATTTGGGCGACGTTCGATGCTTTTTTTTATTTTGGCTATTATTTCATACCAATATTTTCACGTTTGCTTCAGCTAAATCAAAAATAAATATAAACGATTTTTTTTAAAAAAAAAGGATAAAAGTTTATAGATACAAACTGTATCTTGATTATCATTCTATAGATACCAACTGTTTCTTGATTATCTATTTAAATATGGGTGTGTGTTGAACTTTTCCTTGTTTTTACGAGTCAAACAGATAAACAGGCAATAAGTTTGACAAAGATAAACACAAAGAATGTTTTATTTCATTCTTGATATGTTTAATTAAATGCTAATTTCTCTGAGGTCTCTCCCTCTTCATAATTTCTCTCGTTTAATTTCTCTTCGTAATATTTGCTTAAATAATATAACAGAGAAAAAATATTTTTCTAGAGTCATTCCTAAGGTGCTATTATGAAGTAGTCCTCGACATCAATGTAATCTATTAGAAATAAAACCTTATTTTTTAAAAGAGAGACCACCCGTACGTGTCTTGACACGATTTTTTTGTTCTATGTATCGCGCGCTCCTCCTATTTTATTTATTATTTTTTAGTTCTAATTTTGACACACGCAGAAAAGAGTCGGTTTATGCCCGCATATGTGTGAGGGACTTGTTCGGCTTCATGACTTATTTATTATGTATTCCGGAGTTACAAGGAATACTTAAATTTTATAATCACTTTTTTTTATTTTGTTGCACTTGAACACACCATTTCATTCTCAGTATAATTGCATTGTGTATTAAAATGTTCTGTTCGTAGGATGCAATAAATAATTTCAATAAAGTTCTAAAAGTTGATGTTCAATTTAAAGTTTATTTTCTTTCAATGAAATGGCGAAATTTAAAGCATAATTTATGTTCCTGATAATTCTTTACTCTCGGAAAGGTCGTATTGATTCATTTCGTAACAACGTGCTCGCTTGTGATCAAGTGGGGGCGAGTAATTTTATTCTTCATATTAATTTGAATTTTTATATGTGTTGTATGTACTTATAGACTAAAGTTTCGTTGTACACTAATTTTTTAATTTATTTTTTTTTTGCAATAAAAATGAATTATTTTCGTTTTATAAATATGTAACATGAATTTCATTGTTACTTTTTTTGTACGGTTTTTTGGGAAAATAATTGGAGTTTTTGTCATCTTAAGCGATTTTGTGAAGTTGTGGAACTTATACTCAAACTTACAATAAGTCACGTGTATTTTTTACACGACTTCTCTTTTTTTCTTTTTCTTTTTTTCTTTTTTTTTGCACGGGGGGGAGTGGTCTCCAACCCCCAAGTCACGGACCGGTACTGGTATGTTGATCAAATGGTACCGGGCTGCCCAAGTGAAGTGAACTGAATGTGGATTTTAATGGCGCAAGGGCCAACTTTGGTCAAGCTGCGCCAAACACTTGTTAAAAGAAAAAGTCATATTTTAAAAAATATATGTGTATAAAAGTATATGTACACATGTATATGCATGCATACATACATATAATATAGTAAAAATCCAAAGAAACACACAATTTAAATCAAATATAAAAATCCAATTTTTAAAAGGAAGGCAAATAGATTTTGGTGGGGAGATTCCCCCACCAAGTCAGATAAGGTTAAAACATATGTATGAAAGAAGGGGATGCGATGATGGTTAAAAACGGGACAATCTATTAAAATGTGATAAACAGAATATGGGACTTTACAGGAGGGACATTCTGGGGCATTTTCAGCCAACAGAAGGTGCCTGTGCGTAAAACGAGTATGAGCAATGCGAAGTCGAGTCGAGCGGACATCATGTCTTCCGGGCTGCCCAAGAAACATTAAATTATTTCTACTTTATTTACTGTGATGTATTTCTCTCGGGTTTGTGCGATTTCCATGGAAATTGCATTATATTCCATATTAAATCACGGTATATTCATTTTATTGGGGAAACTGTATTTTATTCTGAAGGCTTACTACATAAAGACATTTAAATTAAACATACTAAACAAAAACAATTGAAATGTAAACGTCTCACCTTCATCGAGCTGCGTAAAATTGTCAAACGTTAACCGGTCTACGGTGATAAAAAGTTGGGAAGCACTGCTCTAAGGTGCGTATCTATCCAATAAAAGATGAGATGAGTGTAAGTAATCATGCAAGTACTAAAATGCATTTTTACTCAACTATTCTAAAAACTAGTTTGATATTATATGTGGAAATGTATAATTTTATAGCAGAAAAAAAACAAGAAAGGAAAGTTATGAGCACACATTTTGCCGTTCATGATTTGATTCCTTTGAGTATCTAATAGATTAAACTCTGTGAATTTTTTTTCTTAATTTACCTTAATTTTGTTTTCTTTCAGCCCTATCTTTGTCTCTGATATTTTCAATACTATGTTTGTCTCTGATGTCTCGTTATTCTGTCTCTGTAAGTCGACGAGCAACCTAATGTAATACTTGTCTTAGTGAAAATAGTATTAATCATACTCGACAGATGGCGAAACGATAAGCAAAATAATTTATCACACACACAAAGAGTACTCTAGATTATTCTATAATTTTCTATTAAAAAAAATATGATTTTTATAAAGATATAACTTTTTCTGAAATTTACACTTTTTTTATCACAACTCTATGATTTAGCTTGATTCTTAACTTGTAAACGTTTTACCCAGTTTTGACTGGAGATCTAAATTCGTCAAAGGAGAAAGAGAGAGAGATTATGAGTTCCAAAAAGCATAAATTTAATTCTAGAAAAGTCTGGGAAAGTAATTTTCAGTGTAAATCATGTATGTTTATCTAGTGTAGTCACATAAAGCTATAAACTGTTAAAATATTCAACAGCAATAAATTAGAGCTCTTCATTAAAGCTGTTACATGGTTAATCGTTTTTTTAATGCAAGAAAAATCCACGCAATTTAAAGGCAAGTTGTTTGCAGTAGCTCGTAATTTATTTTAGAACTCTTTCGTAATTATAGTACATTTTATAACCAAAAACAAGTTATATACACTTATAAATATATAATAAGACAGGCTCAAAAACTACACAAATATTTACAAATGAAACACATAATATCTGTCAAATGTGTTGACTCCAACGTTATTTCTCCCCTCGTGCTTATATAGAATGTAAAAAACTTTCTCAGATCTCTAAAGTTTTCTCGTCAAAGAATCATTCTAAACTCATCTGATTTTCTAGATATATCTATTTTTGTCTCTGAGGTCACTCCTATTCATTGGCATTACCAAAGAAAGGAAATATTCATAAGACATGTTATGTAAATGAGAAT
The DNA here is from genome assembly GCA_019973935.1 of Trichonephila clavipes. Lineage (NCBI taxonomy): Eukaryota > Metazoa > Arthropoda > Arachnida > Araneae > Nephilidae > Trichonephila > Trichonephila clavipes. The sequence continues at coordinate 619,665 of BMAU01018603.1, forward strand.
TTCTCTACTACAACTGAACCAAACTCAGTGGCGCAACAGCCCATTAGGTCCAAGGCCTACTGCGCCTATCTCAGTTTAAGTGACCTTAGGTGCTGGGGTGCATGTACAGGTGTTTCGGTCAAGTGGTCAGTCTGGCGTGAAACCCCCAATGTTCAGTTCCCTATCAAGCTTGGTACTCATTTATCGACCCCCTCCCCTCCTGAAGGGACGAAAGGTTGAGTCGACCTTGCCCAGCCCGGGATTTGAGCCCCAGACCTGTGGCGTGGAAGCACGAAGTACTGCCACTCAGCCACTGGGCTTCGAATTTCTCTATTAACTCAGCAAAAATATACATAGTTGGACCTCTATAAAACGAAGTTGCTAAATCCTGAAATTCGTTGTATGGAAAATTCGCTATACAGAGGTTCATATTTTAATTTTATTTATAAACCACATAAAAAAATTTTAAACTCATAAACAATAATTTTTTTTAAAAAAAGTAATTATTTACATTTTTTTTTGTAATTTAACATATATTTATTTTATATAGATTAACCATTATAAAAAAAAACTGCAAGGAAAGTTTCTTGACGCCTTTATCAGCCTTAATTCCTGAAAAATTAAATTTTTTTCTTTGGTGCTTAAGCTCTTAAGTTTTTACATTTCCGAGCTACTAGAAATGAAGTTATCAGTACGGTTGATCCTCTACCAATGAACGGAGAGTAGTTGAAGGACACGAGAGAACTTCACTGAGGGTGAAAGAGGATATCGAAGATGTTTCTAGTGAACTGGATAATGGGGGTTAAAGGTTGCACTTCTTGGATGAATTCTATTGATCTCGGTAGTTCAAACCAGTTCAAGATTTATGACCACCTTAAAATGTGTTAAAAGAGAGAATAATTTGAAATGTTGAGAAATACTTTAAAAATAGGGAGAAAAAAAATTGAATCACAAGAGAAAAAGTTCATTATAGAGAAAGTGCACTTGACACTATTGGGAGGTTATTTTACGAAAAAAATCGTGAAATGTTCTTGGTTCCAGGAAAAAGTTCGATATATGGAAAAATTCGCAATATAGAGGTTCGTAATATGGAGGTTCGAATGTATTTGTAAAAAAAGAGAAGTCTCTCGTGAGGAGGGATTTTCATTTTTTCTTTCGCGTCTCATCGATTTGCAGTAGACCTGGTGTTGTGTTCCAGCTCCGGGACTCATTAACCGCCAGGCCATGTCTGTTCAACTCCCTTGCCTGAGGGAAGAAACAGCTCAACTCCCACCAAAAGGGAGTGTTAACTGTAACCTTTTTCACCCACTACTCACGGGGTGGGTTGCCTTGTGTTGTTGTTTCTGATGCCACCTGTCTGACGTAGTCAGATCGAGGTCCACGAAATTCATCATTACAAGGGGCTAGAAGTACGCTTGTCGTTGGCCTTGAGCACCATACAGGCGACAGTACGAATTAGCTCGGTGAAAGTCCCCGAAGACAACACCGCTTATCTCCACCTCCATAATTTCGGCATGGAACTGAAGGGGAGGGAAATATTCCCCAGTCGTGATTCAGCCCACTGATTTAATGAGCACTTACTCCGTAAGTACCCGGAGGTAGGGATTGCAATACCGGTATTTTGAGCCCTTTGGACAATTGTGTAACACAAGTTTCGTGGGCATCGATCTGACTCTGTCAGGAAGGTGGCATAAGCAACAAGTTGAAATACCGATTTATCGGTATTTACTAGAAATTTTTTAAATTGTTCACTCAATATGTTCACGGATCGCCAACGTAGCAAAATAGTATACGCTTTTGTTTTTATGTCTCCCTAACGGGCGAAAATAATGAGACTGTGAATATGAAGTTGCATCGTAGAATAAAGATGTGATAAAATGTGTGATTCATCCAAGGAGGGGTGCCAGTGCTATCCTATTACAGCTCAGAGCGATTCTGCACACGCGCGGGATTTGCAGTTTGATATTCGTATTTGTGAAAACAAGGTTGTAGTTGTGAGGAAAGAGAGTAAAATTTCGAAATTTTTAAATTTGTGATTTTTTTATTCACATTGTATTTGCATATCATACATATAATGATCTTAAAAATAAAAGGGAAAAGGAAGAAAAGAGACTAACCAATTCAAATTTGATCAATTTATAGTAAATTTTCTTAACATTTTTTACCCACAAACCTATTCACATTCAGAAGAATTTCGGTACAGTTATCGAAGACGATGATGACACTAATGCAGAATGGGGAAAAGGAATTGTCTCTGAACAAAAATTAGAGAATTAGAGACAACTAAAAAAATTTCCTCAAACAAAATGTAATATAGAAATCAGCTATATTCAAAAAACCATCCGAAGAGAAATCGATTTATCTGAAAAGAGGAGAGATTTAATGGTAAATACTTGGAAAATGTATATCGCGCATTGCTAACAGTAGTACCACCAAGTAGCGTAGATGCCGAAAGAGCGTTTTCGACAGCAAGTAATTTTTGAAAAAAAAATTACGTTCCAGGCTTAATGACAGTACAATTAATACATTATGTTTTTTAAGATCACATTTCAAAAATTTATAATAGTACCACAGATTGAATAGTGATATTTACACTTTTTGTGATTTAAATAAATACGATGTTTCTTTACTTTTTTGTGATTCTTTATATTTGCTGTTATAATTTATAAGTTACAATTTATTTTTGTGTTATTTACACTCTCTAATAAAACAAAAAAACGCCTGCGTTTTTCTAAAATTTCTAATACCGGTATTAAGATCTCAAAAATATCAAATACAATCCCTACTCGGAGGGTATTCGGGGGCAGCGGGCATCGAACCCTGGCCTTCCGATCTGGAGCCCGATATTCTAACTACTAGGATACCCACGTCCCCTTGATGCTTTGTAAACAGTGCATAAGAAGTGCTCGTATTAAAAATATTGATATAGTGTAACTTCCCAAAATTATTTGCTTCCTCTTTGACTTTATAGCTTAGTAAGAAACGTATATCATTTAAATTAACTATATTTTTTACACCTGTATCTGAGGTTGGACTCCCCCTATAGCATGATTTCTAATTACCATAAAATCCGGCGTAGAACGCGCCCCTATACTTTAGAGCTGCAATTTTTAATTTTTAGGTATATTCCAGCGTTTCTCAAACTGTGGGGCGCGCCCCCTATGGAGGCGTGATAACTCTGCAAGGGGGGCGCGAGCACATTGAAAAGTCGTAAGCAAAAGATTATTTTTAGAAAAATTATTATTTAACTGACATTAAACAAACAAAATACATTCTGACATAATAAAAAATAAAATATGCATTGACACTGATATAAACTTATAAATGAGTTAGTACTGCCCAATGGATTAAGTTAAAATACTATAAAAACAAGTTTAATAATTGTCAGTGATTCCATGGGCTTGTCATATTCAAAATTATATACAAAAATTAACATTTTTCTTGATAATTCGTACGGTTTATAATTAATCCTTTAACTGCCGAAAGGAAGTGATTCGATTCGCTCCCCCAATGCCACCGTTTTCCACGTGGGCACGTGTATATCATGTTTTGAGGGGGGGAGGAATAAATAAGTAAATCCTTCGCCAATACTGTCAAAGTCCTTTTCTTGTGATCCAAAGCCTTCGGAATAACTTTATTGACAACAATGCACAAAAAAGATCGTACTACGAAAAGACGTATATATACGTCCTGCAATCAAATTTTGAGTGAGCGAGACGTATGTGTACGCCGGTGGCACTTAATAGGTTCAAGTCGTATTGTAGGTTTTGCGTCAAAGGGTGGTATCATTGAAATTAATACATTGTTATTGTAAGGACGCGATGAAAATTATGATTGAATATTGGGTCCCAAACATTGAAAGTTTGAGAAGCACTGGGTATATTCGATGTATAACGTTCCCCCTTTTTATGAAGAAACTTGAAATGTACGCACGCAATGCTGTTATATTTTGAAATTAATTCGAGGTATTACCCCTTGCTTTTGGAAAAAAAGAATACTTCTAGAAATACAACCCTTTAAGTCAGCGTTTCTCAAACTGTGGGGCGCACCCCCTTGGGGGCGTGATAACTCTACAAGGGGGCGCGAGCATAGTGAAAAGTGGAAAACAAAAGATTATTTTAAAAAACTTACTGGTTTACTGAAAGTAAACAAACAAAAAATACATTCTGACATAAAAAATAGAATACACATTTACACTTATAAAAGTATCAGTACTGCATAATGTATTTCATAATTAATTTAGCAATACTAAGTTAAGAATAAGTATAATAATTACCCCTATGGTTAAGTGACTATAAAAAAATTTTTTTAATCCTTATCTTGATAATTTGTACGGTTTTTAATGAATCGCTTAACTTCCGATTAAAAGTTATGCTCCCCAGTGCCACCGCGTTCCACGTGGGCGTGCTTCTAGGACGGATTGGGGGAATCAAAATAAGCAAATCCTCTGAAGTGCATCCTTTGCAAACACTGTCCTTGGATTGTATGCCAAAGTCTGCGGAATATTAAAAGTGCACAGAGAAGATCGTACTTTTGACAGACGTACATATATATACGTCCGCGGAAAAGAACGTTTTAGCTGAGCGAGACGTTTATATGCGTGGTTCGAACTTAAGAGATTTAAATCCTATTTAGCATCAAAGTATAGTATTATCAAATTCAATAAATTGTTATTGAATGGAGGGGGCACGACGAAAATTACGTTTGAATATTGGGTCGCAAGTATTGAAAGTTTGAGAACCACATCATAAGAAATGTCGTTTCTTTTAAATAAGCAGTATTTCGATATATGTACAAATGTAATTTTTTTTTAATTCTCAACTTTTTTCGTGTTTCTACCCAGTGTATAACGCGCGCCCTTAAATTTTGATCTTATTTTGTGTGTGTTATACGCCGAATTTTACGGTCCCGAGTTACTCAAGTTATCCATACCTCTTTTGCAGCCGAGTGAAGATCCTCTACAATTCCAAGCAATATCTCTACCTGGAGTACAGAGCATCCACTTTTTCCAGTCTCTTCAGTGAGTACACAACTTCTAAAGTTCCTCAAAAGCGTTCTTCAAGGATATCGCTGAATAGCAACATTATGCATTGGGTTGACAAGAATACACAAACGAAACTGCGCTTGATCAGTAGTGCATGTTTTAGAAAGTCTTGATTAAAAGGGATTGGTGTGTGTGATTCGATTTTGAGACTCTTAATTTCTATGTATTGCAAATTGAAAAGGATTGCACGTAGAAAAACCATCTTGCTATGTTCGAAATAGTATATACTAAGTATAGACTTACTTAATTTTAACAAAGTGCTTAGAGCTCTATAAAAGTTCTGGATTGCAAATAATCTGAATGATACGGTAGAGTCCAGAAAACTCGGCACTCTATAACAGTCCGGTTAACGCGGCCACATCCCTACAGGTTGAAAAGTAATACACAGGTCCGATCCTAGCAGGTGTGCAGCACGTGCACCGCACGCGAGCGGCCGCAGGCCTCCTATGATTCTTTCGATCAAGCAAAAATTTTTGTGAACTTCTCAAAATAAAATTTATAATAAATTGAATAAATATGCTGAATTTTAAATAGTTACTGAAAAATCAAAATAAGTCCTAATTTCCCGATAGCATAACATAGTTCGAGAAAAATAAGACTGGATTTCAAATTCTGAGGAACATTCCTTCTCATCAGGGGTGTAGCCTGCCTTGTCAAGGGGCCAGTATCAATGATACGCCCTCCCCCTAGCTACAGGAGCCCCGGACATGTGCAAGCAAAAAGTCGTAAATTGTTATTAATGGTCATATTAAGCGTTCCTTTCTACGTTTATAAAATAGTATATATATATATGTCGCTGACTTCAAACGATATAAATTTTCCGTGCGAATTCTGAACCTCAGTTCCTACAATAAAAAAAAGCTGGTAAAATTACTCAAAATAATGAGAAAACAAGGAGTAGTATGTGGTCAGAAATCAGGAAAAACTTCTCATTCAAAGCGGTTCGACAAAAAGATCGTTTGAAGTGAAATACAGATAACACTTGGGATGGGAAAAATCCATTCAGAATGTTATTAGCTTGTAAATGAAAATATCCCCTTCGTCTGCTGATTGATTGACTGTAATAAACGTCGCACTAAGAAGTTACACGAAGGCTTGGCAATTGGGAATTTTTTCAGAAGTGGTCCAGTGAAAGAGAATATTAGATTTTATTTATCTCGGTTCTCTTTTATTTCTGTAACAAACAAAAGACCGGATGTGCATTCAATCAGCAAGGGTGAGTGAGTGAGTGAGTGAGTGTAGGGTTTAATGACGCAAGAGCCAATTTGGCTATGCTCAATCAGCAAGGGATCTGCTTCCCGTTCCTAGAAAGATCAGGCTCATAAGCGCCAGAAATCTTCTGTCACTCTCCAAGTCTATAGTTAATTATTTTTTAACGAGTATTCATGAGTTGTCAACGCTGGTCCCATGGGGGAAAGAGGCGTTAAGGAAGAATTTCGACACATCGGACAAAAGTAATGAAATGCACGATCAAGATTTATGACATGCTTAAGAACGAATGAAAAGAATGGGGCAGAATGACCCTCAGAAAAAAAATACCCCTTTTCGAAGAAAACTGAGGAATTTCTGCCTCAATTTGACTTCCGAACTAATTTCTTTTAGATAAGACAAAAATCGGAACAACAAAAATGGTTAAGCAACAAAAAAACGTAACTATATTTTCATTTTCAAAATTCTCTTTTTGATTTTTAAGATTTAATGCCCAGGTATTTTAATCATTGCGTAAGATAAAGTGAAAAAAATATTTTATTGCATTTGGGCTGTAACTATTTTATTTATTTATTTATATAAATATAAATAACTGTCATCAGTTTCTTAGAATACTTTCATGTTGATTAACATATTTAAGTGTATGTTTTCGTAGCTTGAATGTACCGTAATCTTCTTAAAACATTTTCAATTGGCATTGTTATTCAAATGAAAGAATATGATTTGCCTCTCGTGTAAAAATAATTTCTTTAGTCTCTTACGAAAAACGGTAGTAGTTCATTTTTAAAATACAAAACATTAATGAGCCTTTGAGTACATTCATTATTTATTTACTATATTTAAAAGGATACTAACAATAGCTCGAAATTGAAATAAAACGTAGTTATATTTATTTTGATGATTTTGTTTGTAATCATAACGTATTACGATAATTTTGTTAGTAATAAATGAACCAATCTATAATTTCTAAATATTTAATTTAAATTGCTTCAAACTGTGAAAAGCATTTTCAAAGAAATAAATTATGTTAAGTTTACTTAAAGATACACACACATTTTTTGTTCTTTTTATTGAGGTAACATGTGAAATAAACACATAATTTTTCTAATATACTCTAAGACTGCTAAGAGAACCATTATTTGTAAGATTGAATTTGAAAAGCACAAATTCTTTTTTCTTTTTGTATTTATTGCTTTTTAAGAGTGGTTTGCACGAAACCTTCTTGATTTTTTGCCCAGAAAATTTGAAAGAATATTTGATGCAAAATCATAATTAGTTATAAAAATACATAAAAATCGTATGGTTTCTTTAAAATATTGTATAGCATCATGTATGCTTCTAGTAAAATTAATCAAAATTCATCTTTAACAATCTAAAGCAATACTTAAAATCTTTAGAACTATTGCAGAAATTTCTTATAAAAAGCATTTAATGAAAGGTTTATTTTTACAGAACAATAATAAATGTTGAAAAATATAGGTAACATTTTTTAGTTGCTTCTAGTAGTATAAAACTATTTAATTAAAGTGATAGCAAAACGCATTACAGAAACAAAAATATAATAAACACAATTTATAAAGTAGATAAGTGATTTCAAACAAAACAGAAATGCGAAAAATTATTCAATAAGTATTAAGGTTGTATAATCTTGAGTATTTTTAATGTAATATTAAGATCCAAATTTAGTTAAAAAATTTTAGATTTCTTTTGTGATATTGTGGCTTTTGGCAAAAAGTTTTGAGTTATCTTAGAAATTTCAAATTATTCTAAAAATGTTTTATTGTTCTGTTTAGTCTCAAAGTATTAAAATATTTGAAAAAACAAACAAGTAAAATAATAATATTAATGTTTTAACTTATATTTAGGAACTTTAAAAGGAAACTACAAATTCAGAGTATTGTTATTGTGTTCCTAGTTTTTTTTATAAAAAAAACCTTAGAATTTTTGAAAGCTTACTTTTGGTGGAGATATTTTAATAATTTTGAATAAGTAATCTGAGAGAGAAAGTACAAAGCTACTTTTTGTTCTAGAAATGACACTAATATGTTTAAGCAAATAATTAATTAAACAAAATTTGTTGGTATTAAATCAGAAATTTCACAATTCAGTCAGAAAATTTGAAAAAAAAAGATGAAATGTAATTTTTTGAGAGTTTGTAAAAAAAATTAAAAAAAGATTATATTATCATTTTAATTTTCTAAATATTTCATGGAAAAAATTTACAGTTTGCAATAATAAATAGAAAACTTTAAAAAGTTTGAAAATTTAGATTCGATTAAAAAAAGAATTTAGTTATTTTGTAATCCAAAATTTATAACTTTATTTTCAAGCATTCACAGAAATTCCTTCCACACTGCTACAGAGAAATAAATTATATAACTCGGAATCGGAAATCGTCTCTCGGGAAGACCCGAGGCTTTGTGCAAGCATTGAAATTGCAAAAGAAATATATATATGTGGTTTCGACTTTCCCTAATGTAGAAATACCTTTAAAAATATTTTTAACTATACCGATATAAAATGCATCAGGTCAGAGATCTTTCTCGGTTTTAACCCGGCACTTTACGCGCAGAGTATGTCATACCCACCGTCTATCTTTTTTATAAGGCTCCTTCTAAACATTTTTTGGAAAATTGTTAGTTTCTCGTGCAGCTGACTTTAAGGTCATATCCTTTGAGGGGCCTTAACTTGTAGGCGAATTCTAAATATATATTTTTGGATACCACCTCTTCGGGTATGTCATACCTCGCACATGGATTCTAATGCGTTCTGCGTTCTGAATGCATGAGCACGTTTTAAATCCTCCTTATACTATGGCGTGTTATTGTAGTTATGATGAAGGAATGTGATATTTGAGTAATTTAATAGATGCAGTATTCAGCAAATATAGTAAAACAGTATTTTCGGATGAAGAAATTCTGTTCGTGATTATGATGAGGAAGAATCAAATGATGAAGAGTATAACAGTAAGTATGATTTCTCCACTGAAATCGATCCAGATTTAGAAGAGGGAGACACAGTTAGAAATACATGTTTTATGTGTATAGACACAAACATTTGGGAAGAACGTGACTTTAAAGGAGACAACTGGTACACATCCACTTTCAGATGAATTTTTGAAAAGAAATAAAAAATCTATTACAACAATAAGAGAAAATGAAAAAGAAATTCCAAAATAAGATATAGGCGGTATACTGCTCTTCAATAAAATAACATCATTCAAAGATATTTTTCATGGTAAAAAACAGCCAACTGAGATATTAGAAATTATAGTGAAAAATGATCTTATTCCCAATTTCGCTCTAGCATTAAGAATTTTTTTCATCTAACCTGTCTCTGTAGCTTTCGATGAAAGAAGTTTCAGTTAATTAAAAATCATTAAAAATTTCTTGAGAAATAATGTGACACAAAAAAAGGCTTTCAGATTTGGCCATTGTTTCAATTGAATCCGAAATCTCAAAAAACACTGATTTAACCAGAACTATTAACAAATTTGCTTCTCAGAAAGCCAAAAAAGTTACTTTATAGTTACAGTAAAATCTGGCGTATAACGTGTGCCCCTACACATATTCGCCGTATAACACGCACGCCCTTTTTTACGAAGAAACCTGAAATGCATGTGCGCAATGATCTTGTGTTTTGAAGTCCTTTATTCGAATATTATTCCAAGTTTTAGTAAAAAATAGTGTCCTTTCAGAATTACAATCCTCATGAGGAATGTTATTTCTTTCCCAAAAACAGTATTTCGATCCATGTCAAAGTCTGATCTTCATCTTTTTTGTACTTTTAAAGCTCTCATCTTTATACCCGGCGAATAACGCGCAACCGTAAATTTCGATCTTTGAGTTAAAAGTGCGCGTTCTACGCCGGATTTTACGGTACAGTTTATTACTTAGTCTTAGTCGAAGGACTGATTTATGTACTTTTCGTTTCACGAGATTTGAGCCTTAGTATTTATTTTTATTAGATTGTATTTTTTGAGTAAATTCTGTTGTTTTGCATTTATAATTATAAAATGTTTCTTTATTTTAAAGGTTATATTTTTGTTAGTTTATTACTTTGTTAAAGCATTTTGTCACTATTCTAACTCATTACCTGGCCAAAAAATGAAGTTCTGCCCTTGAAATTTTATTTGAGTTATTATTAATGTGTTTTACTTTTTATTTCTATAGAAGTAGATGATTTTTTAATGTCAACGTTAAGTATTAGTCAAAATATGAAAAATTCCCTAGGGGGCGGCATATTAGATTTTTGCACGAGGGCGGCCGATACCCTAGGATCGGCTTTGGTAATAGATTATGTCCGGTGCAGAAATTATTCCTGCTATGACAGTTAATAAAAAATGTAAATTGCAACGTCAATTTCGCGAATCATAGTTCCATTTGATTCTTAAATTCTGTCTTGTAAAATGTCACAAAAATTAATGCACAACGCTAATTTTCCTCCAATCCGAATTTACGATCCCACAGAGAAAAACTTACAGTACTGATACAATAATGGTGGAAAAGAAAGATTTTTCAACAAAAATTACATTTTATAAACATTTCCAAAATATATTTCTAATTTATGTACTATAAATCCGAATTTCTATTAGTGAATATTTATTATAATTTTTTAGTTTTATTAATAATTTTCACATATCCATATGTTTATTGAGTGAATGGGATTTGTATTTACGTTGTACTATAAAACAACACGAGGGCTGTTGGCAACGGAGCTCGTCATTTTGAACCATGATCTAGTGACGAAGACGATATCTGAGCTGGCACCTCACTCTCCCAACTTCCACACCACTCAAAGGGAAGGACATTGAGATTTAAGGTGCACCACGGGTATTCAGTAGCACTAGGGCTCGAACCCGAGTTTGTGATTCTAATCACCGCATGTGTTGGATGCAAGAGGTGAATTTTGTCTCAAGGAGCTCTTGCGTTACTTGGGTAAACAGAATTCCATCTCGTTGCAACCTGATTTCGAAACACCGAAATGCACGAGAACGGTTTTTAATGATTTCCTTTTTTTTCGTGCTCATGCCGTTTGCAATCTCATGGATCGAAAGGACAATTTCAATTCACGCAACAAACCCGCTGGTCACGAAAATTTCTCCTAAAAGAAAAATGAAATAAGGAAAATCAATACTTAAGCAACGGCTTGCATAATATTTGGCTGTTTTGTAGTCATGTCATCGAAAATGAGTCCTTTTTGTTGCTGTTTCCAATGATTTTTCTTTGATGCAGAACGTGAATTCTTAACCCTTCGCTTTCACTAAAGAGTACTATACATTTACTAGATAAAAATTTCTCATATCGTCCACAGCAATCGCATACTAATCGTTGAACCGGAAAAGGAATGTTTCCGTGTATAAACAGGAAAATACCATTATATGTTTTGTGCATTTTGTTCAAAACCATTTGTGGTTCTCCGCACAAAAAAAGGAATGCATGAAAAGCGAAATGTGTGTTTTGTACCTTACATATAAAATTCGTGCCTTTAAAACTTAAAGCAAAGCATTTTTTTAAGAAAAGAATAATGAGTACCAAGCACGAAACAAAACTGACTTTCGTCTGAGATCCTATGAGACAGGATTAAAGTACAGTTAAAACGTTTTTATTGGACTTTTTTCCCTATAGATAATACAGTTATTCAAAGTTTAACCAATATTTTACACACATATATATAAACTAGCTGGTATACCCGTTCTTCTCACGGGTGAACTTAAAAATTAAACAATACAGATGGAAGGATAAAGAAGTTTTTAGTGAGCTAATTTTACGTTAATTGCAAATTAAACAAAAAAAACTTTTTGCATATCTCAGCTGAACAAAAAAAAGGGGGGGGGCACCTTTGTTAAATTTTAACTATGTAGATCTAATAGCCGATAAAAAGGATTTTTTTTTAAATTTATAATTCCTCGTAACACTCTTGAGGGTCGATTTTTCAAAATACCTCCCTAAGCTGATCTCTGCTCAGCAAAAGTAACACATTCTTAAAAGTTTTGCGTAATGAACGCTTAAAGTAGTGTAAATAATTTATATCTGAAAGTGTTATACATTAATATTACTTTCTGTTTTATTTATTTTATGTTAAAATTGTAATATTCTCAAGTAACACCGTTTATTAAATTATAATGGCGATTCAATGGAAAACAGCGAAATGTTGATGATAGAGTCAAGTTGGTAAATGTCCAGCTACTTTCATATAGCTCGAGCTTAATTAGAACTTTGAAAGACCCGCCGGGTAGGGGAGCGATACACGTTAACCCTTTATCTACCGCATTATGATTTACTGCAGTTTTTTTTTTATGCAGTATTTTTTTTGGGATCACTTTATTGAAAAATAAGGGATATACATAAACAAAATACTCAACTTTGGGAAATTTAAACCGTTAGAGCTAATTAATTAGAGATATTCCACTGTAAAATTAATTAGATACAACGTTCACTTAAAATAAATAGTCAAATCGTTTTCTAATGTCTTCATTAACATACAAAAACATAAGACACTTAAATTTTGACATTAACAATTTTTTCGGGACAAAAATGATAATCTTTGCAATCCGCTGAAAACGCCGTCAGCTGAAAACGCAATATCTGCTACAAAACTATTCGCCATCACCGCTAAAATGCTCATCATAGAACCCGCGCTGCCATACATCTTGGAAGAGTGGATTGCAAAGAATATTCCTGCTAAGTATTGGTAAAATATTCCTGGTAAGTTGGTGTAGTGTGGTAGTTAGGAGAAGATAGTACCATCTCTGGTGTCGTCCACGTCACTTGACCATGATTCAAAATTACGTAGTCCGTCGCGAAAAGCCCTCGTGTAGCTGAACAGTGCGACGTTAATGTTCATTCACTCAAAAAAATTCAAAACAGTAGTTATTATTATTTTTATACTTAAAAAATGCAATATCTGCCTGTTCAATTAAAATTATAGCATTATAATTAACTACTAACCACAAACAAATTATACAAATTTGTCCAAATGATGTAGTGTGAAAGACAAATTTATTTACTTTAAGTACCAGAAGCGATAAAAGTATTTAAATAATTATATCTGCCTATTCAATTAAAATTATAACGTTAGAATTAACTACTAATCACAAACAAATTTTGAAAATTTGTCCAAATGATGCAGTGTGAAAGAGAAAGTTTATTTACTTTAAGTATCATAACTGATAAAAGCATTTATTTGGAAAAAAGATCAATTTCTTACTACCAAATATGCATGTGGCCGCGGTAGCCGAGTGGTATAGGTATCGGACTGTGGCTTGCTTTGTCACGGGTTCGAGCCCAGTACCACTAAAGACCCGCCGTGTAGGGCAGCGATGCACGTTAAATCTGTCGAGAGCTGAAACGTCCTCCCGTTGGTGTGGTGCGGTAGTTAGGAGAGGGGGGTGCCAGCTCAGGTGTCGTCCACGTCACTTGACCATGGTTCAAATTTACGTGGTCCGTCGCCAAAAGCCCTCGTGTAGCTAAACAGTGCGACGTTAATATTCAATCAATCAATTAAACAAAAGATACATATATGCTGACGTGGGCTTTTTTGCAGCGCAAGCTAAAATTGCTCGCTGATGGCTGAATTTTTTCCTACTTACTTGACAAATATCGTTATATTTTGGACACTTCATACAATATCTTTATAAATTATAGTCTATGCTATAAATTATAGCCTATGTGCTATTCTGATGTATAAGCTATATTACTGTAAAGTTTCATTAAAATCCATTCAGTTGTTTTTGCGTGAAAGACCCACAAAGATACTCACAAACTTTCGCATTTATAATATATATTAGATTTTCTAAAAACGTATCCATGTACACTTTGAAACACTTTTTAAGAGCATTCTCGGGATATTTTTCTTAGCATTTTTATTTACTTAGAAATGATTTAAATTACTTTATTATGAATTAGAATTATTCTAAAATTATTTAAGAGAAAAGTTTGTTTCGAATTTTTTTATGGAAACCCATGAATTACTTTTAAGGTTACGTTCATTAAAAAATGCTGGCGAAATCATTGTAAACTTAATAGTAGTACTTCGTATCACAGTATAGTATCGTAGTATGAATAGTAGTACTTCGTTCACATTGTTCATTTTCCAGATAATACTGAAAATGAAAAGTGTTATGCATACTTTTACCACAATTGAACTTTTTTTAAAATATATATGTAAAGCGTTACAAAGAGCAATGTTAACCTTTAAGAAGCTATATTTTTGTATCCTATACACACAGAGTGTGATTCGCTACGAGACCGACAAACTCGCAGGATGTACAGAGACGACTCGGTATCAAGAGGAATGCAGGGTCCCAATTGCTGCAGTGAAGAGCGATGATGCAAAAAACCAGAGAAAAAGAACAGAAACAGCTACATATTAATGGGACTGAAAATATTTTGTTGAAAGTTGTACAACAACAGGTGTTCAGAATTATGACCAGAAATCATTTGAATGACCTGAAAGTGGCGCTGCGTGGAATTCCTTACGTTCTGGAAGATTTCTCACGGCAGTCTTGAGGTAGATGACTCTAAATGGAAGGTTTCGTAAACACTGATCCTGCTGGACGTTGTCATTTGCGATTCTGATCGAGGTAATAGAATGAACTCATATTCGAACGAAGAACTAATCAACACGCTGATCGTGTATAGAGATGAGGGTTGTAATGAGCACGCCACTTCGCGGTTGTATCAGGAACGTTACCCAACAGGCGAGTTCCACATCACACGACCTTCGTAAGTGTGATCAGAATGTTACGTGAGACTGTATCTTTAACGACAACTGCAATGAATCGACAGCCTAACGTCTGGTAAAAGACAATCGAAGAATGAGTACTCGAGCAATAACCCAACAAGTGGATTTATCTCGATTCATATTGTCTGGATGATACTCGCAGCAAACCAAATGATCGCATACCATCATCGCGTTCAATTCCTACAGCCTGAGGATTATACCCTCCGGAGAACGTTTGTTACATGATTCTTGTAACAGAGTGTTACATACAGCTTATTTGCGTTACAAGCGTTTGAACGAGATTGTCTCCTTCCAACTGTCAAGCATGGAGGGGATCTGCTATGAGGTGGGCAGCCGTGTCGTGGTTTTCTACTGAAAGGAAGGATCACTGGAGAGAAGTTTAGAGAAATTTTAACTGACCACACCTCCATTCTGTCCTGCAAACTTTGTTTTTAACAGAAGACGGAATTTTCCAGGATGATAATGCACCTATTTGCGGAGCGGAATTCGCCCAATTATGGTATGATGAACATGAAGATAAAGTTAAACATCTACCTTAACCTACACAGTCAGTAGCACAATTATGGTCTATTTTAGAGAGAATTCCTCTGAACACTATTCAACATCTGTATGAACCGATTCCTAGGTGAATGCAAGCTGTATTACATGCCAAAGGCAGTCAGTCCTACACCATAATAATAAAGGATTTTTTTATAAATCTAAGGCGTTTCCTTTTTATATATATATATATATATATATATATATATATATATAACATAATCACCTGTACATTATACGTATTTTTTTTAATATATTGTATCATTACGGATAAACTTTTAAGAAATGGTTGGCTGAACCCCCTCCTCTTACGGTTACTAAAATGTGATTTATAAGAAAAATATTTAATTATATATATATAATACAAATTGTAAAAAGATCTTTTAGCAGTGTATTTAAACAGATGATTACGAAGTTTATCTAAATTGTTACATAGCTGTATAAGTAATACAATTTTATCAACGTGTTCGATGAAAAGATTTATGTAATTTGTACAGGAATAAAAAAAATCTAAAAATGCAGAAATTTACTTTTAAGTGAAGATTTAAACGAAAAAGATATTTTACACTATTATAAAAAACAATATTTTCACAAGATAAATAAAAATAAAATTTGTGAAATTAGCACACAATACATTTAATCCAAATTAAATGGTCTTGTATATACAGCAGGCAAAAATTTTAACTTAATGGAACTCAGAAAAACGAATTTTTCCCATCAATCTCCAGGACCTCATTAAAAACTATTCGATGTACAAAACAATAATTGTAAAGCATATTTTCAGATAAGAAAACGATGTTTTTTTACATTTTGAGGTAAAATTCTTTCGCATATCATTTCTAGGTCAAATCGGAGGAGCCTTCGGTTTTTATCTGGGAGCAAGCCTCATCACTGTCGTGGAGATCCTCACCTTTGTGTCTTCGTGGATCTGGCTCAGGCTGTGTCCCTGCGGCACTCAAAGCAAGGAAAGACTCCATGGGACAGACGATCTAAGAAAATCCCCTCGAGAGCAAAATATATTTGAAAAGAAAATGTGTCCTATAATGTCCTAATTTCATATAGATTGCTTTCAATGCCCTTTTAGTCGTAGGGTAGAAAACGGTATCCACAGAGCACCTTTTCTCTCAGATCAAGAAAAAAAATTAATATAAGTTTGTATGATAATAATATGGATATTTATTTATAATGCTAAGTTTCCTCAGAATTCAGAATTATTAAAAAAACATGCATTTTTTTTGTTTGCATTCAATTCCTACTGTTAGTTTACAGTCTCCCTATGTATACGTATATCTTGTTCAAATTTTCAATCGTTAATAAAATACTTTCTATTCATCCATTCAAGTTCAAATACATTTTTTAAAACTTGTAGTGGATGACATTTGATGTTAATACAGCTTTTTTCAAATATTAATTAAATAATTAAATTAAAAAATGAATAAATAGCAACAAAAAAAATAGTCCAACAGTATATATAGAAAGGCAAATCGTTCGCTGTGCCCTCTAGTGTAATGGACAGCGCGTTGGACTTGTAATGCAAAGGTCATCGGTTCGAATCACATCTGTGTATGGCCTAATTTCCAAAAATGTGGTTTATATTTTACTATACTGTTTTATTAGAATAATTAAATTTAATTTAAGAATAAATAGTAACAAGCAAAGAAAAAAAATAGTCCAACAACATATAGAAAGGGAAATGGAAAATTGCAAGGAAAATCGCTTTCTATTTTGTCACTTAAAATTGTGATTCTGCCATATGTGTACATATATTTATATTAATTGTAATTGCTTAAGGTTGTTTTCGCCATATGTACGAGAGCGTGAGCTTGACGCAGAGCCAATTTTTGGACAGAAAAAAATGCCCCAATTTTTATAAAAATTTGTGACATGGTAGCTCATGCATTTGTTTATAATATAATGTTTTTAAAATTTCAAAATATTTCATAAATAATTAGTTTTTCCTTTTAACATGTGAAGGGATAGCTCATCTAGCATTACGGTATAGGAAAAAAAATGCAAAACGCATTTTATAAAAGAAAAAATGTGTCAACTCGTATAAAAATGAGTAGTATGAAAAAATAAGTGATTCCCTACAGGATAGTATAGCTGGAATATAATATTAATGTTTGAGAACTTTTATATCTGAAAAAATATTCCGAATTTAGCCCCTATTCTTTAACATTAGCTGAAGATAACCTTAATAAAAAGTAACTAAAATAAAAAATTTCTTTTTTGACGTAATTAAAAATTGATTTAATTTTTTTATTTATATTACTTGTTTGAATATATAAAAATAAAACTCTAATTAGCATTTAGAAATTAAAAAAAGAATTAATTCACAAGCAGAAATGAGTGATTTACTGCGCATTTAATAAGACGTTCTCTATAGCCTAATAAGGGGAAGGGAGTAATTGCTTAGTGAGTGAGTGAGTGAATATTAACGTCACACTGTTCAGCTACGCGAGGGCTTTTGGCGACGGACCTCGTCATTTTGAACCATGGTCAAGTGACGTGGACGGCACCTGTGAGCTGGCATCCTTCTCTCCTAACTACCACACCAACGGGAGGACGTTTCAGCTCTCAACAGATTTAACGTGCATCGCTGCCACCCTACACGGCGAGTCTTTAGTGGTACTGGGCTCGAACTCATGACATGCCTGCCATGATCCAATACCTTGACCACTGGGCTACCGCAGCCCTAACTAATTGCTTAGTCACAGGAGAACTGATGGCAAGGGTCATTTTCAACCACGATCAAGGGATGGCACTCCATTCTCCAAATATCAACACCGTGACAGCTTAAGGACTGTGAGCCTCCACAGATTTAACGCATATTAACTTTTCTACAAGACACAGGATTTTATTAGTACCAGAATTCAAACCCCACCCCTCGTGGGCTATGAGTACACTCAAATGAAAGTCAAATAAGAATAAACTAATCGTTTGAAATTTCTAACAGAACTCTTTTAAAAAAAATCGACCGTTTTTCTGCTGCAACAGTTTCTAAGTATTAAGATAAAACTATTTCCTGGTAATTAAAATCCAAACTATTAGCCTCGCCTGGTAAGGCTTCCGGTACATTGAGAAAGAAAGGAAAAAGTTTAGTCGTGTTTTCTAAAAGGATCTGCTACTGCCTTCTCGAATCTTTTATTTTCCCCAACTTTCCCGGGTCTAAACCTAAGGTCTGTATGTTTTAGTTTTTCATTCAAATAGGATGTTACAGGAATTAAAAGCTCTAAATTGCTCACGCTTGCTTACATTTTATTAGCGCCTTATTGCTACAAGAACTTATCTTTATTTGCAAAAATTGCAATAGATGCTTTTTTAAGATGTTTTATGTATAAACTAGCCAGCATAACTTGATAACGTTTGAAATTGTGCTGCCGTTCCCTATTTGTGTATAATACACAAAACTTTAGATCTTGCTCACGAGGAAAATTTTAGACGTCTAAAATTTAATAAGCAGATTCATTAGGTTTGGGAACCTATTGATCGTTTTCCCTGCTGTTTAGTTCTGCTCAACGACGGTCAATGACGCCTGGTACTCCAGTCGCCGAGGTCGACAACCCACTTTTCCCACCACACAAATACAAGTCTCCGATTTTTGATCTCTTCAAGATTCATCCCTCCAACATGTGGGGTCTTTTGGTGGAATCAGAAGCGAACGCATGGCTCGACTGAAACCAGCGTCATAATATCATAACTATTTGATCAAAACACGAATTTTGAGTTATGACTAATATAGCTTTTTTGACAGGATTCAAATAAACATTTAAAAATATGTTTTTTTCCAATATATGTGTTTATGTTTAATATTCGCAAGGGCAATTTAGATTTGGATATGTATTAATTTGTCCGTGAGTTTGATATTCATTTGAAAAAAAATATATGTATTAAATATTGAATGATTGAGTTAAACATTTTTGCAAGTATTTTATTAATTTTTTTTACTGCTGAGTGGACGTCAGAGGAGGAGCTTAATGGGAAAAGTTGAAAATAAAAATATTTAATTTAAAATGGAATAAAATTCTCTATGATATTTACAAAAATATTCCCACAGTTATAATAGTAGAGTTAATACCTCGTATGTAATGAATATGTACCAGGTGAACTAAAAGTCCGTTAACATTTGAAAATTAAATAATTTATGAAGTAATGTAATTAGAGAAGTAAAAATGGACACACTTGCTTGAAATGACATGGAGTTTTATTGAAACCAAAAAGAGCAAAAATGGACAACTGACGGACAGCAAAACGTCAGTGACGCCGCATGAAAATCGTGTATAAAATGAGCTGTAGTCAAAAGGGAATCAGATGCACCAACAATTACGGCATGTTGATTTACCAGAATTAGTGAAACTGCACCATCAGAATGGAGAATCTGTTACTGTAGCTTTACGATCGGGCTTTCATAAGAAGGGTGGGAAGATCTCGCGCACATAGTTTTCGCGTCACCCCTTCTGTCATGCTTCGCCTCCCACAGATCTCAATTCCTCTGGATTCGAAATTTTATCAACTGCATTAGGGATGCTCAAGACAACAATTTCATTTCATACTGGGACGTATTGGATACGAAAACACACAGTCAGGCTAGAGATAAATAAATAATTTTATTTACAAGAACATCTAAATCACCATCTTACTTTTCAGAGCACGTTTTTGCTCCAACCGGGACCCTCAAACGGTTCTCGCGCATCCTTTTTAGATGAGTCTATCTCGGAACGTAGAGGGAATGGATTCGAGGAAACCCTTCTCCCCTACTATCTCAGGCAGTAACGTTATTCGCTCTTGATCTCTGACGTCATGATCTGCTGTCATAATAATGTTCACTAAAAATATGCTGTACAGTGCTGATCTCAACATTATCTACTCGACTATAGGTATTGTTGATGAATGACGGTGAATTTGTTGAACATTTGTTACGAAGAGCATCGTTTATTGCTTAAAATCAATTGTTATGCTAATGAATGCCATGTTATATAAAGCGAAATCAGTTGGCCTTTTTTGATTTTAATAATTTGAAATATGAGCGTCAATTTTTACCTCTCTGCCTACTTTATTCCGTGAGTTATTGAAGTTTCAAATGTTAATGGACATTTTAGTCACTCAGCCATAAGGGCTTTGCCACAGCTACGCATGAAAATGTTCATTGTGATCCGCAAGCCAATGAGGCTGTAAACTAACAGGTCTTGGTTCCCATACATAATATTCCGGGTGTCCATAATTAAACGACCCTACTTCAAAATTGTGTACAGACGAAACTATTGTTCAGAAAGTTGTAAAATTCTGTGTACGACATAAAGAAGGGATGGGGATTTGTTTGAGCGAATAAAAAAATTAGTTCAAAATTTCGCCACTAGAGGGCGTTTTTAATGGAGTATATATTTAGCATACATTTATAACAGTTTACAAACTTTGTTACAACAATAAATGTTCAACATGATGACCATCATTTTCAGCTACTACTTCAAATCGTAAGATAGCATGTTCCCCCCACCGTTGACCGCTGTGTGTTCTGGGAAATGTTAAGAACATGTCGTGAAATACTGTCTTTGAGATCAGGTAAAGTTCTTGGTTAACCAGCTGTTTTAGATGACCCCAAAACCAAAAATCGCATGGATTGAGGTCAGGTGATCGGGGAGGCCACAGATTATGAAATTGGTGAAGTGAAGTGAAGTGAATGTGGGGTTTAGTGGCGCAAGGACCAACTTTGGCCAAGCTGCGCCAAACACTTGTTAAAAGAATGTCATATATATTTTTAAAAAATATGTATAAAAATATATGTACACATGTATATGCATGCATGCATATAATACATTAAAAATATACACAAATCAAATCATATGTAAAAATCCAATTTTTAAAACGAAGGCAAATAGATTTTGGTGGGGGGGGATTCCCCCACCAAGTCAGATAAGGTTAAAACAGATGCATGAAAGAAGGTGACGCGATGACGGTTAAAAACGGGACAATCTATTAAAATATGATAGATGGAATATGGGACTTTTCACGAGGAACATTCTGGGGCATTTTCACCCAACAGAAGGTGCCTGTGCGTGAAACGAGTGTGACCAATGCGAAGTCGAGTCAAGCGGACATCATGTCTTCGCACTGGTAGTGCTGCCCAATGAGAAGTGGAAGGATGAATGTTATGCAGTTTGTTGAAGATCTGCTGATCCCAAGTCTCTTGCCATACACGATGGATATAGTTCTGTGTAGAAGTCTTTAAATCTCGGTAACAGACATGATGAAATTGGTGGTTGATCACACGTTCTTCTATGAAGTGATGTTTGAGAACGTCCTTAACACAACGTGTAATGTGTGGAGGAGCACCATCTTTCATAAAAACTATGCGTGAAAGGCACGGACGTGCTTGCAGATCCGGAATAATTTTATTCCGTAATATTGCTGTCCAGTAATAGAACATGTTACTGAACCTCCAGCATCTAATTCCTCGAAAAATTACGAGCCAAGAATAAAAGACGTGGAAAACACCGTTACTTCTGGTGAGTGTAGCGGAACTTGTAAGGTGAAATGCGGATTGTCTGATTCCTAAATTCGGCAGTTGCGAGTATTCACCGAACCGTCCAAATGAAAGTGTGCTTCGTCTGTCCAGAGGATATTCCAAGGCCATTCTGGATCATCTTCCAAACGAGCAAGAAACTGCAGTGAGAGCAGATGTCGAGTCTCGAAATCATGCGAAAGCAATTCCTGCACAAGTTGAAGCTTGTATGGATAGTAACGGAGGATGTTTCACATGACCTTCTGGACAGTTGAACAAGGCAGATCCAATGCTTCTGCCACACGGCGAACACTTGTACTAGCCTGCACATTGGATGCTTTGTCCTCTTTCACCTGAAGTGCACCTATTGCTTCGGCAGAAACAGGTTTTCTTCCTCTATCAAAACGAACATTCAACGATCCTGTTTCTTCAAATATGATTACCATTAATCTAAGATTTTTAGTATTCAATGGACCTCTTCATATCCCCTTTAAAGTCTGAAATTTCCAAAGAGCAGCTATTGTGGAATTATCGTTTTGATAAAATAACTTTACTAACAACGCTCGATCTGGCAAACGTAATGACATTCTGATTAGCAATACCGAGCACACTGAAAATAAACTAATCTCCCTTGAAAGTGTATTGCTTTTATAACAGTTGCTGTGTGACGTCGAGTGAGTGAGTGAATGTAAGGTTTTATGGCGCAAGAGCCAAAATTGGCTATACTGCGCCACACGTTTGTTAAAATATTAAAAACAGGGTAAAAACGCACATGAAAAATTGACACAGAAGAATTATAGATGTGCATGCCTGCATGCACATATATAAAAATTAAACGTCAAGGTAAATGATTTTAAAAACTGTGTGACGTCGAAAAAATTTGCATATTTTCGTCTTCCTTCGAGTAAATACGTTGAAAATTAGTCATCAAAGAAGTTTGATTAACGTTTGCAGTTCATTTTAGAGATTGTGTTTTTTAATGAGTATCAGTTATTGTGTTACCGTGTCCTGTGGATAAAAAAGCGATAACATACAAATAGAAAACCGGTAATAAATGTGGCCTTCATTCAAAAACGCCCTCTAGGGGCGAAATTGTGAACTAATTATTCGCTCAAACAAATTCCAATCCTTTCTTGATGTCGTACACAGAATTTTACAACTTTCTGAACAATAGTTTCGTCTGTAGACAATTTTGAAGTAGAGTCGTTTAATTATGGCCACCCGATATATATATAACCATTCTTTCGTTTTATGTATGTTTAACACGAAAAACAGACAAAACTTAAAGCAAAACAATAGAGGAGTATCGCTCTCGTCACTCGAACGAGATTCAAAATGGCGAGGTCCATCAACAGTAACAATTCAGTAGCTTTCAAGTGAAAAAAAAGCAAAACACAGTAAGCAAGACAAAAAAGGACAAAATAAAAGAAAAAAGCCCCAGTAATACATTTGAAAACTCTCGGGTTTAGGGTTAAGAATGCAGACTTAAACGAAGTTTTAAGGCGTTGCTTCTTTATTTGCCTAAAATAAAAAGAAGAATAAATATAGAAGTAATATAAAATTTAGAAAAGAAATATTGTATATATAAATATAATGTAAAAAACTGTACAGCTATATTAATTTAAAAATTTATTCGAGCTGTGTTTACTTTAAAAGTGGTGTAAGTCCATTTTATATTATACATGGAGATTATTGTCACTTTCAAAGTAATTATATTTGTAATTTCATTAACTACGCAAACTCATATTGACAAAATGATGAAAATTTTGAAAGATTTTTTGGGGAACTGCTCATACACTTAGTCACAAAAGTAAGTATGCAGAGTGTATGTGATGGTGTCCTATGAAAAAAACAGGCCTACAATATTAGTTTTCAAATTAACCATTTATTCCGATTACAGCAAAATCGAGCTTAATTACAAAATGAAAAATATTTAAAAAATACAAATATTTAATTAACAAGATGAGTTTAACTTAAAATAGGATGTAATTTACATCATAAAAGTACGTATGCAAACAAAAACATTAATATTGCAAATTTTACAATTTTTCAAAAAAATTAGTAATCTGTTGGATAGCCTTTGGCCATAATAGCTCTATCTAGATGGCACTGATTATACTAAATTTTGAGTAACAGAAGATGGTATTTTCTGCCACTCCTCCAAAAGGGCTTTTTTTTAGATCACTCTTAGTTTTGATCTCTTGCTTTCTAATTTGGCGATCAAGATAATCCCACAAGTGTTCAATGGAATTAAGATCAGGTGACTGCGGTGGGTTTCTTACCTGTTTTCGCCCGTTATATAGCAGCCATTCCCGAACAACCCGAGCAGTATGTTTGGGGTCATTATCTTTTTGGAAAGTGAAGGATCCATCGAGTCCCAATTTAGAAGCACTTTGGCTTAGATTATTCTTTAAAATATTCAAATAGCTATATTGATTCATTATTCCGTCGATTATAACCAAATTTCCTACTCCAGTTGCTGCCATGCAACCCCAAACCATAATCGAACCACCACCGTGTTTTACAGTTCCTCTCATGTTCTTTGGTTCTATAGCTGCATTTGCTTGCCTCCAAACTTTTTGGTGTCCATCTGACCCGTGGATGTTGAGTTACTTTCATCCAAAAAAATCACCGAATTCCAAAAATTTCTGTCCTGCTTTTCATTTTCTTTTGTAAAATCTATTCTCTTTTTGCGATTCCCTTTGCTAACAAATGGTTTTCTTCGCATATTTCGACCATGGTATCCTGCCTTCCGTAACACACGGTGAATTGTTTCAGGATTGCAAGATTTCGCAAAATTGTTTTTCACATCAGTTGTCAATTTTGGTGCGCTAATCTCTTCTGATTTTTTTTCACATTTCCAACAATAATTTGCCTTTCTCGATCCGTGAAAATAGGTGGTCGTCCTGTTCTTGGCTTGTTTAGAGTATTTCCCTCAGTCTGGAACTTTCAATGATTTTTTTTGCACTGTTGCAGGACTTTTGCCTATGATTTTAACGATTTGTCTTTGGGACTTACTTTCCTTATAGAGCTTTATTATTGCATCCTTTAGATCTTTTGATAATTCTTATCCACGTGGATTGTTTATGTACTCAAAGCTCAAATTTACAAGCTTTGTAGCAGAACTTCTAAACTTATCACTGAAATACGAAAATCACTCGAGAAGTTTCATTCAGCTTATTTAAAAGTCAAAAATTCAGAGTGTATACATACTTTTGTGATTTATAATTTCTACTGGTAGTTAACAAAATCCCTCTTAAAGTTTTTTAAAATATAATGATTTGGTTTATTTTTCATTACCTCATGATTTGAATCAGAAGCTATAAACAACACTCTCCAAAATAATATCTTTCTTATATTTATTATAGAACTAGAGCTGTTTCACTTAAGCTATGAGTTTCATACTTACTTTTGTGAGCAAGTGTACATAAAAAGCTCATAGCAGATTGCCTTCAACGTTATAATTAACGTCAAAAATGGACTTACATCACTTTCAATGAAAACGGCTTAATCTAAATTATCAAAATCTAAGAATAACGAAAGTAATTTAACTTATAATTATACCTATAGAAGTTATCTAATGAATTTAAAAACTCTAAAAAATAGTTTGTTAAAAAATCTTAATCGCTATAACGAAGAATAATCAAAATGAATTCACTTCTTCCTGAAGCTTCAAATGAATGCTTCGCTTTTAAGAACCAACCCAAAGGATATCGCAGGTGTATTCCATTCAATCTGTTTTGACACTTTCTCGAAGCTTAAAAATATATGTTGCTTGTATCGAAAAGTAGAAAATTGGTTTTCCAGTCCTAAGGAAGCAATAAAATTAAAGCAATAAATCCCAAGTTTTATCTCATTTTAAGATCTTAAACATTTATATCATAAAGATTGTACTTGTATCGTGTAAGGGGTAAATTTTATCATTTGAAAAGGGAAAAAGCATATTGCTAATTCATGAACACAAAAATTAAGTAAAATAACATGGTACAGGTAAAAAAATGTTATTCGTTGTCACTTTCTGACATTCAATGCATATGTTTGAGTAAGACAGCAATATTGCTGCTGTTAGAGATACTAACGTTTTTGTGTTCCGTTGGTGAAATTCTTTCCGTAATCTTTTGAACAAGTAAGTTCAACTTCATAGGAGACTGGATCGATGACTCGATCCTCCGCTCCCTATCTTGAAACTACGTCATTGTTGGTATTGTTAGCTTAGCTTGTTGGAGGAAGAGTGGCTTCATTAAGGCAAGGATCAAATCCTTTGAGCAAAATTAGGACTAGTCTTCTATAGTACTGATGTTTCAATGGATTTAAGAACATATTCAGTATTTAATCGTTATGTTTGCATTTTGATTGGGAAATTTTATGTACACTGGATCGAGCACCAATTCAATATCTCTTCGTCATGCATCGTTCTTTTCTTATTCATTCTTTCACGTACCTTAATAGTGAGTTGGATATCTCGAATGTGTCGTGGTAGCCCAGTGGTCAAGAGTTCACGTCTAGTACCGCCATCAGGTAGAGGGTTTAATGGCGCAAGAGCCAATTTTGGCTATGCTGCGCCAAACATTTGTTTAAATTTTTAATTTTTTTTTATATTTAAAGTACATTTATGAACATATTTTTTTTTTGAATATTAAAAAGCAATTGAGCGCCAATTGAAGTGCCAAGCGTATGTTAAAATTTTAAGACATTTAATGAAATATTTTAAAAACACTGAACAAATAGTTTCAATAAGTTAAAATATCAAATCTTAAAATATCAGATCATACAAAAAATGATTTCAAAGTATAAAATCTACCATAATTTGGTGGAGAATATCCCCACCAAGTCAGACAAGTCTTAAAAATAGGCAAATGAAAAAAGTGAATTTTAAACAATGTTAGAGCAGTCAACGTGTTTCATGAAAAAATGTTAGTTACTACTGTTTCTGAATCGAGTGGGAGTTAATGCACGCATATATTCGCTAGGATTGTTCACAAAACATTCCATCACGGCAAATTTATCCTCAGGATTTGGCTCTAGTTCCTCCGCCTGCACATCATACATAATCATATCCTCCTCATCAGTTGTTAACTCTGTAGGTGTTGACTTTCGAGGTCTATGTGGAGCCATTTTGATTTTAATTTCTGCTTTCTGTACTTTTGGGCACTTTCTTCTATTTCTTGAATTTCGTTTTGCACACTGTGGGACTTCAGGTGCATTAAAATGTTCACCATTTGATGCAGTAGGGACAGATTCTGGTAAGGGTTGAATTTCAGTTGAAAGAGAGAGAGAGAGAGAGAGCAGCAGATTTATTAGATCTTGTAAGAGGGCGGGTTTCAGCTGATAAAGATGAGGTAGAGGTATTCAGGCTATTGTCAGGGGCAGCAGCAGAAGAAATGGGTTCAGGTAACCGAGATTCAATTTCTGTGGTTGGTTGTATTGAAGATGCGGAGGGCAAAAGGTTTGCCTGAGTGGTAGACGACGATGTGGAAACTGAAGTAATTGAAGGGTATTTATTTGGCTGCGGAACGGATAATAAAGGTTGAAGTAATTGCAAGGGCGGGCATTTAATTTGTGTAATATTTTCGTCCGTTTGGGTTGTACTGGTAACAGTTGAGGATTTGGCAACTTGGGAGTAAGTTTGGGATGAGTGAGTGAGTGTGAAGGTTTATGGCGCAAGAGCCAGACCTGGCTAAAATGGCGTAAGTTTGGGATAACTGCGGTGCTATTAATTTACGTGCTTCTTGATAAGAAATATTGTTATTTGTTTTTATTTCCTGTATCTGTTTTTCTATTTTCCATTTTGGGCATAATTTTGAATCTGAGGAATGGGAACAATTAAAACATTTCGGCTCCAGAGTACAATCCGCGGAAGAATGCCCAACGGATGCACATCTAGAGCATGTTAATTGACCGCGGCAGGAAGTTTGGGAGTGTCCGAATCTCTGGCACTTAAAGCAGCGCAGAGTATTCGGTATGTAGGGACGAATCTTGCAGTTTAAATAACCAGCCTTTATTGTTGTCGGAAGTTTTGGGTTATTGAACGTTAAGATTAAATGTTTCGTAGGAATAACCTCAGCATCTTTTTTTATAGTAATTCTCCTGACCTGAATTACACCCTGTCCTGAAAATCCTTCAAGGATTTCAGCCTCAGGAGTGCATATTAGGTCAGATTCAGAGATGACACCTCGGCTTGAGTTAAGAGATTTATGAGGACTCGCTGTCAAAGGGCAATCTAAAAAAGTTTTTGCCAACAAAAAAGATTTTGTTTGCAAAGCAGATACAGTTTCAATTAATAAATCCCCCGAACGTAGTTTTTTAACGGATTTAGGTTCTCCGCCTATTCCTTGAATAGCTTTTTGAATCGCAAAAGGAGATTTTCTTGTCATATCCTTATGAGATATCGATAGATCCAGAAAACGGCAATGCGTAGCAGTCTGATCAATGTTAGTTGGGTATCATGTAGAGGGGGCCGAGGCACGAGGCTCAAACATCCTTCCATTATGTGCATGCTCAGGTGTCGTTCTCGTCCCTTTACCAATAGACCAGGGACAGTTTTATAGTGCAACGTTAATATAGCTCACTCTCTCTCTCTCGATATCTTGATATTTGCGAAGCAGAAAAAGTTCTGCATTGAGGTTATAAAGTTAGGAAAATTCTCACTTAAGGAAATCACATACTATAATCTTCGTCTTCAATGCAGTAGTTATAAAGCAAAATGGTTTTTTTTATTAGAATTTGGGGGATCGCATTCAATTCATAGAAGTCATGTAAAAAACAATATTTTTTCAAATTTGTATTAAACCGAAATTGCGTAAAAAAAGTTGGCATAAAAACGGAATTGGATATTTAGTATTGAACATTCTAAAGAAAATGGAATGTGATAAAAAAAACCTTTTTGCCATTTTTATGATTCATTTTATGAAAACGCGTTTTGAAACATTGAAGTTTCAGGCAAAATACTTGGGAAAAAATGAACACTTTTTTTTTTAAAAAAAAAGCCTATATTCTATACATTCATAAGAGAATAATTAGGTGACTTTCATAAATATAAATAATGATAAAAATCACGATTTGGACCAAATAAAAAAAATGAAAGTTATGCGACGATTTAAACTGAAAAATAATTATTGATCACCCCAAAGCAGCCCCAATCCGTGTGCCTCAAATGGTTTCTGAGATTGTGTCGGAACACGCGAACTTACTCTATGGACTGCGGAAGATAGTAGCTTTCGAACGAAGCCCTCGAAACGTTATTTTTAAGCAACAGGTGTCGATATATGAGAGCTCTCTTAGAGTCGGCTTGCGCGTCACGGTAACAAATAATGAAGCGCAATCATTATTCGAAATAATTTTTAGCATTCCATTTTATCTGAGCATTCAGACGATCTTCCTGATTGAAAAGATGCAGACGACTCTAAAATTTATATTCAAGTATATTAGAATATTATAAAAGAGAATTAGAAAAATTAAATTCTATAGTCATTTGAGTATTTTTAAAGCTATCGAATATGAGGTAAGTGGTTATGCGTTAATTAGAAATTTACTTTAATATTACTAAAAGATGTAAATAAAAATTGTTGATAATTAATGAATGATGCCAAATTAATATTCAATATAGTTTTATTTTAAAAAAACTTTTTGTAAATCTCTAGAAAATTTTCATGTTTAAAAACATTTAATCACGGATTGAGACTACAGATTTTTTTTCTTAAAAAAAATATTGCCATTAAATTTTACGTTTTATTTCCGTGATAAATTTTATCAATCATTTGTCCGCATGTCGCAAAAAGTTTTTCATGTATTTTTAAAACTTAAAATTCTGTGTTCCGAATAGAATTGCTGTTTTAAAATTTGTACAAAAACTGTGCATAGAAATCCAACGTGGTTGTGAACTCTTTGATGGTTAACTTCAACAGGATTATTTGGGGCTGCGGTAGCCGAATGTTCAAGGTAATGGACAAGTGTCTGGCGTGTTATGAGTTCGAGCCCAGTACCACTGAATACCAGCTGTGTAGGACAGCGATGCACGTTAAATTTATTGTGACGCATCCTCCCTTTGGTGTGGTGTGGTAGTTAGGAGAGGGTTGTCAGTTCAGGTGTCGTTCTCGTCACTTGCCCATGGTTAAAAATGACGAGGCCCTTCGCGCAATGCTCTCGTGTAGCTTAACAGTGCCACGTTAATATTCACTAACTTACTCAACGGGATTATTTCTTGTACAATCTAGTCACTCAAAAAAGTATTCGGACACTTGGCGTGCATAACTGTAAAGTTATTTATAAAAATATTTATAACATTAAAAGAAAAACAAAATGAATTAAGTAATATTTTAACATTTGATGTACAGTATATATAAGGAAAATTTTATTAGTATTATAAAATTATAATTTGATCTAGCTTTTCAAATATAATTCAAAGGCACACTGGAGTCAAAAAAGTATTGGGACACTTTTGAAATGAGAAATTTAACAAATATACAGCGCATCAATAGAATTTAATTTCCCATGACTTTTTTAGACTAGAAGTTTAAACACAAATGTTTCAACAGATAAGATTATTAATAGAAAAAAATGGCGAGAAACAAAGATATATTGGCTGATGTGCGAAATCTCGTAAAAAGTCATTGGAAAGAGGGGAAATCAATTTGCTGTATAGGAAAAATATTGAAATTGATTAAGTCTACTGTTTTTAACATCATTCACAGGTTCAAGAAAACAGTGTTGAAAACAAGCAAAGATCAGGGCGTTCAATGATATTTAACGAACGTGAAGAGAGGTAGATTGTGAGACAAAGTACACATTAATCCAAGAACTAGTGCATTAAAAATAACTTTGCAATGTAAAAGTAGGCTCAGAAAAGCAGTAAATCCTGAAACTGTCAGAAATGTTTTAAGAAAACCTAAGTATCATGGCAAAGTACCTCAAAGAAAGCTCTACATCAGCAAAGAAAATAGACAAGCTAGGTTGGCATTTGCTAAAATGTACGTAAGATAGCCAACAGAAGATTGGGAAAATATAATTTTTGTTTATGAAAGCAAATATAACATTTTCGAATCGGATGGCAAGCAAAAAGTTTGGTGGAAATCAAATACAGCAATGCATGTCAAAAACTTACGGCCTGCTGTCAAATATGGAAGGGGTACCCAAATTTTCTGGGGCTGCATGGCAAGCTCTGGTTTCGGGAACTTACATTTTATTGATGGTATAATGAATAAATATGTATATCTTGACATATTCAAGCGAATTTTAAAGCAAAGTGCGAGCAAGCTGGTAATCTCAGGATATTTTAAATTGTACTAAGATAATGACCCGTGACATACTGCAGATATTTGCAAGTAATGGGTCCTCTGCCACTGTCCTACAGTTATTAAAACTCTTGTACAAAGTCCAGACCTTAATCCCATTGAACATGTGTGGGATTATTTACAGCAAAAACTATATGAGCACCAAATTTCTAACAAGCACGATTTGAGAAAATATTGGTCGAAGATTGGACAAAAATCGATAGATCATTTTGCAAAAAATTAATCCAATCCATGCCAAATAGACTTCGAGAGATCATAAAAAGCAAGGAAGGCCCAGCAAGATATTAATTTCTAAGTTTGAATTTTTTTTTCTTAATTTATTGAGAAGTGTCCCAATACTTTTTTAAGCCTTTTTCTTAACTCGATTTCTTTTATTTTCAATATTTTAACCATAATTGCGTTAATGTATGTGAGTTTTGTTCATATTATTATTATTTGTATTTAACAAAATAATGTTTACTTTTTTTTTTTTTTTTTGGTTTCTCTTGCGTGTTTAAGTAAAATATTACGATAAAAATCTATGAACTGGTAGTGTGTCCAAATACTTTTTTGATTGATTGCATACGTTGGTACTTACCTATTATCCCGTGGCAAACTTTTTGACAGAATCAAAAAACTTCACTGTTCATGCTCACACACAAAATCTTTATTTATAAGTTGAGTCGTTAAATTTGGGCGCAAGGTCTTTGCCAGACTAATTCGGAAAAATGTATATATATATATGTTTTGGTTTTCAGAATAAATTCAAGCAATTTAAAGCAATATATATGTTGGGATACATTTCAAAACTTCCGTTATGTAATAAAATGTTGGCACTTTATTTGTTTTTTATGCCATGCTAAACAAAAAAAACGACCTGTTTATACATTTTATAACCTAAAATAACGGTCAAACTACAAGGAGGACATTGAAGATAGATTGGTTTAAAAACTTTTCATTGAATTGCAGTGTTTGCCTTCTATTGTATTGTTGTCGTGTGTTTTTATCCTGGGACACATATGCAATACAAGTGGAAGAACAGAGACATGCAATAGAAACAGAAGAATATAGACATTTATCACGGATGATGATCCCAGCATATAACAGGAAGGGGTGCGCTACTTTCCTTTCGAGACGGGAATCCATTAGAGGCGAAAGTCCGACTTCTTTTCCAGAAGAAAATACATCTATGCCTTACTCGGGATTCCAACCCAAACCCCCCTCTGTTACAAGCCCAGGGTCATATCCCCTCTATTGGCTTGGAGACTTCTATCGTATTATAATGCTGATATGTGATTTTGATTTTTTTTTCTGGGTTTATAACTACTTCAGCAACGCGCTTTTAGTAGAAAATGCTCAATTCTTCGAAAAAATCATTCTTCCATTCTTTACTTTCAGAATGAACTGCTACGCGATTTCTACGGCCGCAGTAGCCGAGTGGTCGAGATATCGGATCATGGCTGGCCTTGTCACGAGTTCGAACCTAGTGTCTCTGAAGACCCACTGTGTAGGGGAGGGATGCACGTTAAATCTGTCGAGAGCTCAAACGTCCTCCCGTTGGTGTGATGTGGTAGTTAGGACAGGCGTTGCCGGCTCAGGTGTCGTCCACGTCACTTGACCAAGGTTCAAAATGACGATGTCCGTCAACAAAAGCCCTCATGGGGCTGAACAGTGCGACATTAATATTCACTCCCTCACGCTACGATTTCTATAATTATTACTGTACTGCTTTGAAATATAACTGCCACTCTAAAATTTATCCATGTTTTGTCTTTAATTTGACAAAGAGCTTTCGATTTGCTTCTTTCACACCCCATGTATATATTGTTAACAGGGAAAAGTTTGATTATTCGAAGGAACATGAAAGCTCCGATTGCGTAACTTTGAATTACACTCAAGTGGCGAAGGCAATATCTGAGTTGCAACCGAGGTTTCGGATTCCCCGGTGTTTTTTCTATCCCTGGAATTTCCAGGAAATCCCAGGAACATAAATAACTCCCGGGAGAATGCATCAACATTTCAAATCTAAAAACAAGATATTTTTAATTGGATGTCAAATTTTTGGATTGGAATGGACAGGATATTTTGTATTTATTTTAATCAATAATATTTTGTTAAATAAGTATAAATCCTGGTACCATTAAGGACTTACAAACCCTATGAACATTTCTTCTTTTGTCGTTACTGATTTACAACAGGGTTCAAAAAAGATTTTCTGATTTATGAGCACTCCTACTGATTCTTGTTTTGTGGCCGCAATGGCCTAGGGGTCCTGGTAGCGAAATTGTGTTAGGTGTTTTTCTATCGAGTCCTGTTAACGTTTAAAAGCAGCCGTGGAGATAAAGTGGATTCACGTTCAATCTGTGGAAGTTTTAAAAGAACTCTCATTACTGCGATGCGGAAGTTTGGAAAGCAAGGCACCAGCTTAAGAGTCAGACTCATCGTCACTTTGTGATGATCTCCTTGGACCTCACTTTGAGAACGAGAATAAATAGAAGTCAGATAAGAACCAGTAGCCATTTTTATAAACAACTTTCTTTATTTGGTTATCTTATCCAAATAGAATCAAAGACTTATTAACAAATATATCCAACTAGTATTATGAGGTTTTAAAGGTAATATCCTTTAAATTAACTTAAATAATTAATGATCCAATTAATTAATAATTAGAATATCGATCACGCAGAGACTACCACGATAAGAGATCCCAGAATTATATTCAATGTTCTTATTGAACATTTAATTTTACTCGTAATAATAAACTGTAATGAGACTTTAATTAATATTTACCACACTGCAATTCAGCTCAGCTTTTCTCTGAGATTGAAATTAGCCCACAAGAAATCTTCAATTTAACTTCACAATAACTTTCTGCCTCAATCTCTCTCTCCTACTGCTCTAACTTTGACAGTGGATGACAGTTTATTTTTGGGAACCTGGACTGATAAACAATCCTCAATCCCATATCATGATGTCTTTGATGCAGGGTGAGTGAGTGAGTTAATATTAACGTCGCACTGTTCAGCTACACGAGGGCTTTTGGCGACGGACCACGTAATTTTGAACCATGGTCAAGTGACGTGGACGACACCTGAGCTGGCACCCCCCTCTCCTAACTACCACACCACACCAACGGGAGGACGTTTGAGCTCTCGACAGATTTAACGTGCATCGCTGCCCTACACGGCGGGTCTTTAGTGGTACTGGGATCGAACTCATGACATGCCTGCCATGGTTGGATACCTTAACCACTGGGCTACCGCAGCCCCATCTTTGATGCAGGACTTGACTTCGTTGGTTTTCACAGTCTGCGGAGTGACATGTCGGCGATTGGCTGTGGAATCCGGGAGGAGGGGCTTAGAGATGACTACTTGGAGTTAAAGTTTTAAGCGGTGCTGAGAGCTTA
This sequence comes from Trichonephila clavipes, assembly GCA_019973935.1. NCBI lineage: Eukaryota > Metazoa > Arthropoda > Arachnida > Araneae > Nephilidae > Trichonephila > Trichonephila clavipes. Next base: position 654,353 of record BMAU01018603.1, read on the forward strand.
GGACTGCTCTCTCGGTAAGTTGGGGGTAGAAGTGAATTTAGCCTCAGGCTGGCTGCCCATGGGGGTAAAAGATATAAATATATACTTGTCCAGTGGGGTGTAGAGATTAAATAAATATTGAAAGAAAAATAATAAAAAAAATTTAAAAAATTTACTAGGGTGCAATAATTAAAAAAAATTATTGCAGGGATAAAAAAGCTAAGGCGGATTGTAAGAATCCAGCAGGGTTCTTCTTGGCCTTTTGGTATTATCGTTACAGTTGTAATAGTTTAGATTTAACATATTTACATTAGTATTTGGCAAATTATCGAAGAAATATATAGCTAATTTTTGAATATGAGCTTTAAAACTAGTGATTTTAAGAGCTTTATTTATGCGATCATTTTTCATGTAGCGACAGGCATTTACAATCATTCTAATATATGAATTCTGCAGAGTATTTAAAATATTGGTTTTAGCAGCATAACCCCATACTGGACAGGCATAAGTCTGCTCTAACTTTACTATTCCGTTTGACTTAAATACTTTATCTAATCTGCATAACAAGGAATCCTGTCCTCTTTTTGGAGTTGATTGGAAATAGGTAGGGAATTAAATTTTTCCCTAAAAAAGACGACTCAGAAGGTTAGTGATAAAGTTCCGTATAGATTTGTCACAACTTGGCCGTGGGTCAAAATGACGAGGTCCTTCACCAGGAGTCCTTGGATAGCTTCGCAATGCGATACTAATAAAACACATTCTCACATACGTCTGTATTATTTCGTGCATAGTTCACTTAATTTATCCTGCATCACATAAGAAAAATAATTAAAAACCTCTAAAATTCTGTACATCTTATAATAATTACGGGTGTGATGCTCGTTCATTTTAGCGTGTTCACTGTTATCTAAACAAAGTGTTTACTTTTTGAGCGTGACAAAGTAAACAGCAACAAATAAAGACTATCCAATAATATTTTAACTATCCTTTTTTTTCAATATACCGTACAATCGTCGATTATTCACAAACCATTAAAGATCGCCACTGTTGTTTATTCTCAATTATCGAGGCTATTTTCTATTTTTCAAAACAACTTCCCAAAGACGTAAGATATGTGTGTGAACCTATCTTTGAAATCTAAATAAAGCGTGAATCTGTGTGTTTAAGCGTAACGAACTGGATTCGTGATCATTCGTTAAAAAACACGACGTCTTGTTTGAGTCGTCTTTGGAAAGTAAAGTTTACTTTTTCGTCACAGCAATTTCATTCCAAATGAAGAAAATTTGTGTTTTCTTACATCGTAACTTAGCTTTTATTTTGATGATTCTGATAAAGGAAAATGAAATATTATCACGCGAAAATAAAAGCTCATTATTGTCATCATTACGCTAATGATAAATTAACGATGACTTTGCGAGCGAAAACTTTAAGAGATACACTATATTTCACGATCCCCAGAAAAAAAAAGATTTTTCAAAACTATCCTATTTTTTAGTTCCTTCGCGTACATTCTTTCTTTTTCATTATAATTCAATAGGAAGGATTAATTAGGAAGGAGTAAAGCATTAATGTGAAATACACAATGAGGCCACTTAATGACATGAAAATGACTGCAGCAGCCGAGTGGACATGATTATAAGCTCGAGGCTTTGCTTCTGGCGTGTCGTGATGATTGCGGTAGCCTAGTTCTCAAGGTAATGGACTCGAGGCCAGCGTGTCATGAGTTCAAGCCTAGTACCGCTGAAGACCCGCTGTGCAGAGAAGGCCGATTTACACTAAATTTGTCGAGGCTTAAACGTTCTCCCTTTGGTGAGGTATGGAAGTTAGGAGAGGGGGTGCCACCTCAGGTGTCGTCCTCTCGTCACTTGACCATGGTTCAAAATGACGAGGTCCGTCACCAAAAGTCCTCTAGCAACTTGAAAGTGCGACGTTTATAAGCAATCAAATAAATATATATATATTGGAGTCTCTTAGATACTTAAAGTCCCTCTTTCATCAGGAAATTTCGTCTATATTTCGTTCCATAAGTAGTGAATCCCAAACTTACTGTACCCATGAACTCTTTTTTGCGTCAAAAATTTGCCGTGAAATAACCCTATTTCTTTACGTGATAGCAAAATTATGAATTTAAATTTGATGCCTTGAAAATGGAAAATGAAAGTGATACTGATAAGTACTATATAATTATTTTATAAATGAACTTTTACAAAAGTAAAACTTATTAATAAGTATGTATAAAAATATTAAAAATATTTATGCAACTTAGTATATCTTTTTATAACAATATGAAGGATAATATACTTTCGGTTTAAAAGAAAAGGAAAAAAATTTGCATTCACTTCACATCTCTGGACTCTTGTAGTGTCATATTTTAGACAAGTTATTGCAATAGTGGCGAGATTCCATTCCTATGTAAACCTCATAAACGGCCGCCATCGACCTGACTTTCAGCGTGCGCTTCTTGTTATTGCTTGTATTTTATGTACCTATCTATAATATTTTACTCTCAATTCATTAGCAGATAAAAACTATGACTCATTTGTTTTGATTTTCATAATAAATATCTAAAGTTGCCCCTCAAATTAATTTTCATTTACCACAAAGGAATTTTAATTTAGGAGCCTTTGATCTAAAGGCTGATTCATATCAACGGAATAATCTGATTTGATTTGGATTTTTTATTAAAGTCATATTCTGAAATAACGCGACGACTGTTGGTGACACACGTTGCAAAATTTTCAAAGTATTAAAAAAATCTGAGGAATCGGAATGGTTTTCTTCACTTTGTTTTTCAAAATATGACAGCTATGTTTTTTTTTTCTTAAGTTAATCAATTCCTCAATAAATTTTAAAGGAACACACAGCAGCACTTATGTGAAAAGTATATTTAAAAAATGCACAACTTTCAATTCAAACATAAATCTGTTAATCAATACAACTTTAAAAAAGTCAAAGTTTCGAACATTTAAAAAAATGGTATGTTTTGCAAAATGTTTAAGGCTATTGTTGCGACAAAACTACTTCAGATGGAAAAGTGCGCCCACACATTTACGCCCATATTCACCGCTAACCTGACCGCCGGTTAGAGGAAGGAAACCGGGGTTTCGCCGAAAACGTTATTCACCATTGCAAGTTAATAATTTAACTCCGGTTCAAGTTATAAAAACCTTACCCAGGGTCACAGCCGGGTTAGTTTTAAACGAACATGCGCAGTAAGCGATTTTTCGAGTGTTCACGTTCTCGTGCAAGTTTTGAAGTAGTTTGAGTTTTGATAGATTTTTAGTTTACGATGAATACCATTCAGAAAGTTTCCACTGTTACTCAATTAGATTTTTTAGAAAAACTGGAAACCAGAAAAGTCATAAAATTCTATTATATGTAAGTGCGGATTCATCAAAGCCAACACCAACTCTTTTTCGTACTGCATAAAATAAATTCTGTTGGCATTCATTTTAAACAGATAGCGATACACGAGGTTAAAAACAAGCTGGCAAGAGGCGAAGATAGAAATTGTAGCTCCAGCCGGAAGTCACGGGGTTTATTTCGACCAATGGGAATCGACCAGTAAATCCAAGTTAAGAAACTCAGAGTCAAGTAACTGGAGGTCGAAAAAGAGCTGTGAATTAGAGTTCTAACCTGGGGTTGACTGCCGGTTACTTAACTCCAGGTTTCATCGCTGGGTCAGGTTAGCGGTGAATACGAGCGTTAGTGATGCTTCAAAACAAAAACTTTTACGATTCTGTGCAATGTTATTTGAACGACTAATAGAATAGTGCTTTGGTCATCAATGTACTATTTTACACAAACTTCTTTGAAGGAAATTTATACGATACCAGTAAAAGAAGCAATCGCTCTAGAATGGGCAGATTGCATTCCTTCAATGGACCCTACTTACAACTTTTTTATACATATGCATTTATATATTAATTTTGAAGTATGGATATATACTGTTTTAAGAAATACCTATAAATGTTTCTTGTATTTACAGCCCGTAATGCAAATGGACGAAATTTCGATGCTAGTTACATTTAAAATATAATATCCATAGTTACAGTTACAGGAGATATGGAGTTACAAAAGCTATTATACCATGTCCATAGTTGTAACAGTCACCATCGTCTGAACAATGACCATTTGCCAGTGAGTGAGTGAGTGAATTTAGTGTTTTATGGCACAAGAGCCAATTTTGGCTATACTGCGCCAAATATTTGTTAAAAAAGCTTAATTTTTTTTTATAAAATATGTAAAAATATTGACAATACACTTTTAAAAGTTAAAATTTCAAACCACTTAAAACCGTTTTCAAGGAATAATAGAAACAAATTTTGGTGGGGAATTCCCTCACCAAGTAAGACCATATCTTATAATATAAGCATCCAAACATTTGTTTAAAAAAAAATTTTAAAAGTACATGAAAAATACAATTATATAAAAATGAAAGAACAAGAAAGTCAGACAAGACCTAAAAAAAGCATTAAAAGACTTGTGAAAAGTCAAATTGTAAAAAAGTTTTAGCATTTCATGTTAATAAAATTAGCTTCTACTTTTTCTGAAACGCGTTGGAGTTAACGCGCGTAAATATCCTTTAGAATAACTTGAAGAACTTTCTTTAAATGAGAATTTAAACGTAGGATCTGGCTCAAGTTCCTCCTCCTCTACGTCAAAAGTTATCATGTCTTCCTCATCTGCTGCATATTCTGTAGGTGCTGATTTTTTTTTATCTATGTGGAGTCATTTTTATTTCAATTTCTGGTTTCTGCACTTTTGGGCGCTTTCTTCAATTTCTTGGATTTCGTTTTACACACTGTGGGATTTCAGGTGCATTAGAATGTTCACTATTGGATGTAGTAGGGACAGATTCTGGTAAGGAAACTAATTGTTGAGTTTCATTTGAAAGTGCAGCAAATTTATTACTGGTTGTAAGAGAACGGGTTTCACAGTTTCTAAAGATGAAACAGAAATATTCAGGTTATTGCCAGGGGAAGTAGTTATAGTAGTAGTAGGAATGGGTATTTTTAGCAAAGACTCACTTTGTGTTGTTGGTATTATTGCAGATGGGGAAGGAAGCAGATGTATTTGAGCCGACGAAGATGATGTGGAGACTGTAGGCATTGAAGACGAAGTAGAGCTTATAGGAGACAGACATTGTAGAGGAGGGCAGATTATTTTTGTTATGCTTGGATCTGTTTGTAAAGTTGTGGATATAACTGTAGGTTTTGTAATTTGAGCATATGTCTGGGATGGCTGAGGAACTATTAGTTTGCGTGCTTCTGAGTAAGAAATATTTTTATTTGTTTTAATTTCCTGAATTTGTTTCTCTAACTTCCATTTTGGACATAATTTCGAATCTGATGCATGAGATTGTAAACAGTTAATACACTTCGGCTCTAGAGAACAGTCCGTGGAAGAATGCCCAGCGGACGCACATCTAGAGTAAGTCAATTGTCCGCGGCAAGAAGTTTGCGAATGTCCGAACATCTGGCATTTAAAACAGCGCAGGGGATTCGGAATGTATGGACGAATTTTGCAATTAAGATATCCAGCTTTAATTGTAGTAGGTAAATTCGGGCTATTAATTGTTAAAATTAAATGCTTTGTAGGAAAAATTGTAGTATTCTTATTTATTTTAATTCTTCTGACCTGAATCACACCCTGATCTGAAAATCCTTCAAGGATTTCAGATTCAGAAGGGGTCAACAAGTCAGGTTCAGAAATAACACCTCGTCTAAAGATAAGAGACCTATGTGGAGCAACTTGAAGAGGAAAATCAAGGAAAGGTTTTGCTAATAAATAAGATTTAGATTGTGCGGCAGTTTCGTTTCCACAAGTAAATCACCAGATCTTAATTTTTTGAACGATTTCGGTTCACCGATTCCTTGTAAAGCTTTTTATATAGCAAAAGGACATTTTCGTGACATCTCACCATTAGGCAATGTTAATATAAAAAAGCGGTTATTATTCGCTAACTGATCTACGTTAAAATTTGTGGGTAAAACAAGGCCATTATCCGGGCACTACAGCATTGGATCCATATTAACGCGTAAACGATGATTATGATTGTGAGTTTTAATGGCGCAAGGGCCAATTTTGGCCAAGCTGCGCCAAACACTTGTTAAAAGATAAAGGCATTTTTTTAAAAAATATATAAGTATATAAAAATATATGTACACATTTATATGCATGCATACATATATTAAAAATCCAAAGAAACACACAAATCAAATCATATGTAAAAATCCAATTTTAAAAAGGAAGGCAAATAGATTTTGGTGGGGAGATTCCCCCACCAAGTCAGATAAGGTTAAACAGATGTATGAAAGAAGGTGATGCGATGATGGTTAAAAACGGGACAATCTATTAAAATGTGATAAACCGAATAGGGCACTTTACACGAGGGACATTCTGGGGCATTTTCACCCAACAGAAAGTGCCTGTGCGTGAAACGAGTGTGACCAATGCGAAGTCGAGTCAAGCGGACATCATGTCTTCGCATTGGTAGTGCTGCCCAATGAGAAGTGGCAGGATGAATGTTATGCAGTTTGTTGAGGATCTGTTGATCCCTAGTCTCTTGCCATACACGATGGATATATTTCTGTGTAGAAGTCTTTAAATCTCGGTAACAGACAGGCCGCTGCATGGGACCAGACATGGATCGTGCAGCGGTATCAGCCTGTTCATTACCAAGTATACCCACGTATCCAGGTACCCAGGAAAAAATTATATCAAAACCCTTCCTTTCTAGTTTTCGCAGAAGAAGTATTTCTGTCACAGTGGGGTGTCTATGCTCTGTTAAAAAGTGTAAGGACTCTAGAGCACTCATGCTGTCAGTGTACACAAAAATGACGGTGGTTGGAAATTAATATGTGTTGAAGTGCAACAAGGATGGCAGTCAATTCAGCACTAAAGACAGACATGGAATTATGTAAGGTAAAATTAAGAATGGTGTTGTTAAAAACAACACCACACCCAACATGTCCTGCAGTCTTCGACCCGTCCGTGTAGACTGGTACGTACTTAGAATACTTACTGCGATGGAAAGAAAAGAGCTGCTGATAAATAACAGCAGCAGTGCCTGCTTTGTCATAGCCCGAGTGAGTGAGTGAATGTTGGGTTTTATGGCGCAAGAGCCAAAATTGGCTATACTGCGCCACACGTTTGTTAAAATATTAAAACCATGGTAAAAATACACATGAAAAATACAATGATATAAAAAAGTAAAGTGAAAGTGAAAACATTGCAAAAGGTCAAATTAAATACACAGTCCAGTCACATTAATGTGACCACCACGTACTTTCGACTTTGACGTTAAATAACCAATCACAGAAGGATGCTGGCATCGCAGTGCTATTGAGCGTATATAAAGGGTGTGTGAGGGCTTCGGAAAACACTACAGTCGTTGGCGTAATGCAAACATGTAAAGAGTTATCCGAAGTCCAAAACGGCATAATTTTTGGCTTTCGGGAAAAGGTTGGAAGCATTTCCTCAACGGCTAAGTTTGTGGACTGTTCGTGTGTCACCGTGGTTAAAATATACCGTGCATGGCAAAATGGGACGGTCTAAAATCAGTGACGTGGCAAATGTGGTGTACCACGGGCCATAGGTGATAGAGGTGACTGACGGCTACAGAGGTGAGTTCGGGAGACTAGACGTGCTACCGTTAAGCAACATACCACCCAGATGAACCAAGGGGCTACTAACAGTGGCTTCCAAACTACTGTTTAGCGATCGTTGTTGCGTCTGGTTCTCCGAAGCAGGCGCCTGGTGTATGCACCTATGCTGACTGCTGTTCATCAGCAACGAAGACTGGAATTTTCACACAGGTACCGCAACTGGGCATCCAATGAGAGGCGACAGGTAGAGTTTTCTGATTAATCACACTTTATACTCCATCGGACGGATGGTTGGTGGCAAATACGGCATGAAACGTCTAAAAGCAAACATCCTGCAACAATTGCTGGCAAGGTTCAGGCTGGAGGCGGGAGCATTATGGTCTGGGGAATGTTTTCCTTAAACTTTCTGTGTTTATTCATCATTGTGGAAAGCACGATGGATCAATAGAAGTACGCATCTGTCCTTTCAGACCATGTCTACCCCTTTATGCGCATTGTTTTTCCTCAGGAGGGTTGCATCTACCAGCAGGACATTGCGGAGTGTTATACAACTGACAGCGTACGTGCGTGGTTCAAAGAGCACCAGGATCAGTTTATCGTTCTTCTGTGTCCAGAAAACTCACCTGACTTAAACCCAATCAATAATCTATGGAACCATCTCGATCGGGTTGTTCGCGCCATGGATCCTCACGCGCGTAATCTAGTGCAGCAATAGAGTCGGCATGGCTCAACATCCTAGTGAATACCTTGAGGATCCTAAATGACTATTTTCCCCTCTGCGAAAGATGGTTATTCTGGCTTTTGACAGTGGTCACATTAATATGACTGGACTGTGTATAAAAATCCAATCTTCATCATAAAAGCAAATAGATTTTGGTGGGGTACTTCTCCCACCAAGTCAGATAAGGTTAAAATAGATGTATGAAAAAAGGTGATGCGATGATGGATAAAAACTGGACAATCGATTAAAATGTGATGAACAGTGTAAGAGACATTGCATGAAGGACATTCAGGAGCGTGTTTTCCAAACAACAAATGCCTGTGTGTTAAGCGAGTATGGCCAATGCGAAGACGAGTCAATTTGACATCAGTCCTTTGCATTGGCATCACAGGCCATGCATCCTATGACAGGTTTCACGGAGTGCAGTTTGTTATCCAACTGCTGACTCCATGATTCCTGCCAGAGCTTAAAAATAAGATGCAGGATGACGCGCTTCATATCCGATAGCGGAACAGCTAGCGGCAGATGGGTCGTCACCGACCTTGCCGCGCTGTCCGCTTGCTCATTGCCTAGGATGCCTACGTGACTCGGTAGCCAGCAAAACACGATATCGAAACCCTTGCTGTTGTCATAGCCCGAAAAGGGGTTACTATAGTTAAAAAATTGGATGTCCCAGGGTGGAAAAGCAAGGATATTATTTTCCTGGATATTTATGTTATTTAAGTGGGCGTCATTTAGAACAGCTTTGCTCTTTCCAAAAAAGGTTTGATGTTCAATGAACGGGCTTCATAGAGTCGGTTGAGACCAATGGCAAGAGAAAAGGGTTTTAATGGATGAGAAGTAACAGACATGGCACGAATAATGTAATTGGCACTTAATTGCTTCAGCCTTAGTTCTAAAGGTGGTTGATGGCATACCACATACAAGCTGGTAACAGGCGAAGTTCTGAAGGCACCAGAGAGAGAGAGAGGAGAGAGCAGAATGATGTATTGTGTCCAGTCGTTTTAATACAGATGTACGAGCAGAACCGTACACTACACAACCATAGTCCAAACGTGAAAATATTAGTGCTTGGTACACTCGGAGTAACGAGACTCTATCCGCTCCCCATAAAGTATTGGATAGTACTTTTAAGATATTGAAGGATCGTTCACACTTCTTCCGCAAGGAAAGGACATGCGGAAGGAAAGTCAATTTGCAGTCAAAGATTACTCCGAGGAAGCACGGAGAAGAAAGATTTACTCAAAAATGAGTACGTAGATACACTCAATTTGAAATGACTATGATTGCATCAGATTTGACCGCATGCCTTGATTGAATTTGATGTTTTTTACGTCATCTGTATACGATCTATAGCCACGACAGTTCCAAGAAACCAGGGAAGTCATTTTTCGGGCGAACTTGGTGAAAGGGGCTCTTTCAAGGGATTATCTGTCACTTGTTTAAAATCAGCCTCTAAAAGGCTCTTATCTTCTTCGGATGCCAGACCTGTGACGTAATCCGTGTCAGAAGGATCAACGCCTGTGTCCATGGCATCCAAAGTTTTAGAAGTTTTCCGTCTCCGGGATCTTTTGGAGACGGGAGTTGATTCATTGGGGGAATCTTGTTCCCTCGCAATCTTTACGAATGTGTGTTTTGCTGGTTTTTTCTTTAAATTTGTTGTAGGTTTTATACTTAATAAGTCTGTTTTTTGTTATCTTTTCGGGGACGATGTAGTGGAGATGGCTGCTCTTTAATTTTTCCTTCTGTCTCAGACATGGGAGTTGGTGGCTGAGGATTCGATATAGTAGATGTTTTTGAAGAAATGGAAGGTAAGAGTTGCGTTTGGGCAGAGGGTGGATGATGTGGTAACAGCAGTAGGAATATTTGTTCTTCGTTTGGATGACAGTGGTGTAAGTAATTTTAAAGGTGGACAGTTTATTTTAGTTATATTTTCATCTGTTTGGGTAGAATTATTTAAAGTAGAGGATTTGGCAGCTTTTGAGCGTATGTTTGAGATAACTGTGGGACAATTAATTTACGTGCTTCGGGGTAAGAAATATTTTAGTTGTTTTTATTTCCTGTATTTGCTTCTCTATTTTCCATTTGGGGCATATTTTGGAATCTGATGAATGGGGTTGTAAGCAATTAATACATTTAGGCTCTAGACTGCAATCTGTGGAAGCATGTCCAACAGATGCACATCTAGAGCAAGTAAGTTGACCGCGGCAGAAAGTTTGTGAGTGTCCGAACCTCTGGCACTTAAAACAGCGCAGAGGATTCGATACATATGGACGTACTTAGCAATTTAAGTATCCAGCTTTAATGGCTGATGGTAATTTAGGGCTATTGAAGGTTAGAATTAAATTTTAGTAGGGAAAAGGAATGAGTCTTTTTTTATTGTAATTCTTCTGACCTGGGTAACACCCTGATCAGAAAGTTCTTCCAAAATTTCTGTTTCAGAGGAAGACAAAAGATCTGGTTCGGAGATGACACCTCGACAGGAATTCAATGATTTGTGAGGAGTTACGGTTAAAGGAAAATCTAAAAAGGTTTTAGCCAACAAAAACCATTTACTTTGTAACGCAGATGTCTCGATTAGTAAGTCACCAGGTCGTAGTTTTTTAATAGATTTCGGTTCTCCACCTATTCCTATTATAGCTTTGTGGACAACAAAAGGAGATTTTCGTGCCATTTCACTGTTTGGTAATGATAAAATTAAAAAGCGTGAACATTTAGCAACGTTGTCAATAAATAGGTTGGGTAATCCCGGGCATGAATTCAAAGAATCCATGGGCCGAGCATCATGAGTTGGGTAGGGGGGAATGGGGATTTTAATAGATGCGTTTTGAGTTTTTTTATTATTTTGATTTATTTTGATTTTTTTTTCGAGAAAGGATTAGGAGAATTCCTTGTGATTTTCAGAGGACCAGTTTGGCAGGGTTAGCCCTAGATTCAGCAACCAGTAGTGGCCTCGGGAGAGCCCCCGCTCTGCAATCCCATCCAGGCACCACCTGGAACTACAAGACAGGCGGGATTATACACCAGCTGATAGAGCAGCCAGGACATGCTGGTTAGGCCATCCCGGGCTCCTGTACTATCTGGTGGCCTGAGACGCAAAACTCAGCTTTTATCCGGTACCCTCTACATGGCCGCTTTCTCCAAGACCCCACCTCACTAGTCCAAAGATCCTCAGAAGCTCAAAACCCCGCTCCAAGTGCCAGTTTTCCCAGGGAGCAGTCTGTTGTGTCATCATACCAAAAATGAAAAACATCAGACACAACTTCATTACACGCAGTCCTGGTCTGCCACAGGACTTCGTGACAGAAAAATAAAGATAATAAGTTGAACACAAAAAAATCATTAATCGAACATAAAAGAAGCAACAAAATCAAAATATTGAAAGAAATTGAAGAAAATCAAATTAAAAGAACATAATATAAAATGCAAACCATAATACGGCAGTAAAAAAATGTCAATTTTTTTACTAGAAAAAAATTAAGTTGGAACAATGTTCATTGTCCAATGTAGGTCTGTGATCTGGACGTGAAAAGAAGAAAAGGGAAATTGGAATGGCAAGAAAGAGGGCCGAAAATAGAGAAAGATCCCTAGGGTTCGTGAAGCCCGTGTTTACCAAAGACAGTAAACCCCTAGGGAAAAGGAAAAGATCACTAGGGTACCTCAGGAGCGTGAAACCCTCACTCACCTAAAGGTGGTGAGCCCCCTGAGGGGTGACCATTTACCAGAATGCGTCTAAGAAATGTACCCCTCTTCAAAAATCCTGCAATGCAAGATTCTTTGTCGATTGCTTAAATCATAATTACAGCTATTGGTCTCTGTTCACCCTTTTTGGGGACTAAAATACACCTGGTGTATTTAGTATTATTGTAATCTGATCCGAGTTTGTTTGAGGTGTTTGGAATTTCAACCTCCGTACGGAAAAGTGATATTACCCTCAAAATTTATGCGCGAAGAGTGTAATATGATCTTCCTCCGGTAAGACCTGTTAGCAGGCACTTTTATCGGATTCTATGCAGGAAATATGTTTCTTAAATGATCACACAATCCAATCAGTTTCATATCATTTTCTTGAAACAAATTTCATTTGTTTCAGAGCTGTCCTCGAGACATTTAAAGCACGGACAAAACATCCACTGTCTTGCATTGAATCTAAATCTTTATCACTGAAGAATTTACTCACCGTTAAAGACACATCCTCCAGAAATCAAGTGAAATGAACACATTTTCTACTAACAATCCAATCGGCCCCTAAAAGCGCCTTTTCCCCTCGTGAAGCGTTTGATCATTTCTTAAAAGCATCTACTAATCGATGCAGAACCATAAATCATCTGGAGACAGATTTGTCTATAGGAACATCCCGTTAACAGAATGTTTTAATCAAAGTGAAGGAATCCAATTAAACTGCCACCGTTGTAACCGACATTTTGTGAAAGCTTCCCTACACTCACAGAGGGATGAATGTTACACATTTACTAAAAGAGACATTACATAAAAATCATAAACATGAATGCACCCATTTTGTTTTATCAAAACAAGCTATTTTTTAATCGTTTTTTTAATGAAATTAAAATCCGTGGGCTACTTTAACGGTCTGCTAATAATTATCCGCTTTCAAATTTTTTCACTGTATTTTTAAGATGTCTTTTTAATTTTACCTATAAGTTTGTGTTATAAATGTTTCTCATAAAACAAAAAAAGAGAACATTTTAAGAAACTACTTCCTAAATTGAAAAAGACAGTATATAAAAGAGAATAATTTTTGAAAGAAAAACCTATATGTATAAGAATATGAGAGTAGTCTTGATAAAAAAATTAATGTTTGATAATTTCAAAAATATATGCTCTAAATCAGCGCTTCTCAAACTTTCAATGTTTGCGACCCATTTTCAATCATAGTTTTCATCGTGCCGCCCCCCATGCAATAATAATGTATTAAACGCAATAGTAATAACGTACTTCGACACTAAAGCTGCACACACTGCCACTTTAATTATAAACCATACAAATTATTAAGATAAGTATTAAAGTTTGTATGTAATTTTGAATACGACAAACTCGTGGGAGTCACAAGTATTTATTAAACTTATTCTTAAATGAATATTGATAAATTATATTTATCAAATATATTTATATTATATTAGTGTAAATGTGCGTATTTTTTTTATTATTATTATTTGGGATTTATATTTGTATTTTATTCTGCTTCATTTCAGTACGTTAATAATTTTTTAAATAATCTTTTATTATCGATTTTTTATATGCTCGCCCCCCACGTAGGGTTATCCTCCCACAAGGGATGCACCTCACAGTTTGATAAACGCTCCTCTAAATGCTAATATTTTTCCAAAAAATGACCGAAATACCTATACAAAAATATTAAGAACAATAAAAAATTCGCTTTCCTTTGTTTAGCTTTCTAATACCAAAAATATAGCTTTTCTAAAATCTGTAGCAAGCAAATATTGGGAAGATCCTTTTTTTTAACACTACAATAGCAGATGTATTTGTATTAAAACAATCCCCCCGAAAATAGTGCTGGATCGCTCCGAGATATCTCCAGTCGACCCGATTGTAGCTGTTCACGAACATAACATATTATGTTCACAATCATAAGATAAAGCCGATCTCCCAGATTAATCTTTCTGACTAATCTAGAAACTTAATTTACGGCTCGTGATTGAATTAAAAAATATATTTCGTAACTCTCAGAAACAAACAGATGATGGAGAACGGACAATTCTCTAAAGTAGATACTCTAAATCTCTATTGCAGTTGACGACTAAAGCTCATCTTCTAAAGGAACTCTGGATGCTCACCTGATTGTAGTAAGCTCACAACACTATCAACTACTCTTACTCATTTCCTCGATTCTCTTCGTATTGTGACATCTTCGATGGGTGTGAATTCCCATCTTCCGATTCACAATAGGTTTTATGGTTTCACCAGCTGGTCAAGGACAAGAACGACACCCATCGATTGTCCCTGGATTTTTATGATCAACCAGCTGGGGAGTGACCAGTGCACGTGGCCATGGGGCCGTTGTTTATTGTCTGAACTCAGGGAGTGGAGACAGCAGACGGGTCGCCATAATGGACTTAAAGAGTTCGGCGCCCCATTGACAATAGGCGAAGCCTATCTCAAAATAATCATGTCATCTTTTCTAGGGTTTTGTGAATGGAATACTAGAAACAGGTGGCGTGATAGACAAGTGTGTCCAGATGTGGACAAGGAACTATGGCGCCTTGGGCCAGACGGCTCGGGTGTGTTTTGGCGTTGGACAAGTGTGTCCAGATGTGGACAAGGAACTATGGCGCCTTGGGCCAGACGGCTCGGGTGTGTTTTGGCGTGTTATGCGCCAATAAGAAGGAGGAGGTCAAGAGAGACTTTGGTGACCTGCGAATAAGAAGGAGCGAGGGGCGTGTTGTGAACACACCCCTGGGGTTTAAAAGGGTTCTTTTGGAGGAAAAAGGGAAAAGAAGGGGTGACCCGAAAGGAGAGGTCGAGGAAAAGAAAGAGAGAACGAGAAAGAGAAGGAAAAAGAGCTCGGAAAAGAGAAGGGCTGGTCGTTTGAGGAAGCGGAGAGGAGAATCCCAGAGTTTTTTGATCCGTGATGCTGTCCAAGAATCCAAAACGCGAATGAGAAACAACGCCTTGCGAACCGGACGGAGACAAGCTGTGGTGTAAGCGACTTCAAAACAGGGCAACCATACTGGCTAGGCACGGAAATTAGCAACTTCTTAATCTAACTTAAATCAATTTTCCTATCGGAGAAAAAAAATAAAAGTATTTTTTACTCCCACAACCTTGCTGTGATGTATTATTTTCCCGCTACCATCTGACGACGTTACAGTATAATCAATCTCATTCATCTCGCACCTCAATTCTTAAATTTCATCTGAAAGAAGATGCCTGTATCATCACTAACTTGAAACATCAAAGAAAACTATTAGCTTTAAGAAGGAAATCTTGTGATGATGATTGTGAATTTTAATGGCGCGAGGACAGGAAATCTTGTTGCATAGCCTGGGGTGAGATGTTTTCCCGCTGCTTGGTTGTGCTATTCTAAGGGTTTCTCGCATAACGGATGACCATTGGTTTCAGGTCTTATCAATCTAGAGACAGTGGAGCTGATGAACATCAGTGCGATCAGAAAAATCACGGAGTTTTCTGACTCTGAAAAATAGCTCATAATTTTTAATCATTGATTCATTCATAGTGTGATTTTAAAAAAAATGGCTGCAATATCATGAATTATTTGCAGTAAAGTACAGGGCCCTCTGAAGCTCATTTTTTCCCTTGAATATCTATAGGATTAGAGATCGAATTCGAATGACATTTGCAACATTGACTATTCTGCACATAATTATTCATTAAAAAAATCAAGCATCATAAGGAGGAATTTCCTTTTAAAAATCAATAAATAGCTAACTATAACTACCCAGTGTCCCAGCGAAAGAGGCTGCGGGACAACCTCTCCAACAATTGGACTTCTTGGATAAGAGGGAGAGACTTGCGATAGGCTACGTCGCAGCGGGACGAGAGATCGGAAAGATCAGTGGTCTGACAGGTGACCGAAGACCGTCGATGCTAGGGGGAAAGGCTACGGGGCAGCTGAACTAGTGATAGCTACAGATCCAAGATCAGCGAGAAGCGGAAACATGTGAAAAGGTGGTTAGACAGCAGCAGAAAAGTAGCGAACGAGAAAAAATTTGGTGATTGGAGAAAAAAGGCTGCGAATGACTCACCAGAACTTAAACTTGATTACTGAAGTGGAATGAAAACATCGTGATTCAGCTGCAAACCCGTGAGAAAGAGCCAAAGAGTCGATGATACCCATTTTATGACAGCTGAACTTGTAAAAGATATATCTTGCAGATCTTACGTAAATTCGGGGTGCCAACTATTTGTAAATAAAGAGTAATTTTATACTAAAGCTGTGTGATTCCTCTCGCTCCCCTGGAATTAAATAAACTTGAGGTCACTACGTCAAAACCGCTATTTCTTCCAGAGAACTTAGTGTGCCTTTTTTCGGACACCAAATAATTACTGCGCAAAATATCTGGATATTTTCCATGAAGTAATGGCCATTCAAAGAGCTTTGGTGGATGGTGTCATCAACTTTGTGGTTCATGTAAGGCGATACATGGTCACACATCGAACGGCTGCAGTGTTAGTTTCTCAGCGAACATTTCAATGATTGTGCCATTGCCTTTTACTATCAAATGCATACACAAATTGGCATGGAATAGCTTCTCTATTCCCCAGATTTAACACAATGTGATTTTTTTCTTTGGGAGTACGTGAACGAGATCAGGTGTATCATAACAATCCACAACTAAATTACTAAACCACATAGCTAAAATGGAACAATACATCTCTGATGCATGTCAAACCATTTCTACTGATATGTTTACATAGGAGTCATGTTGAGCCATGTTGTTGCAGAAAATGGCGGTTTATTTTGAAATTATAAACCCAGTCAGAAGCGCCTTCTATTTACGAATTTTGTAACTGATTTTGAAACTTGGGGATAGTAAATTGCCTGTTTATCAAAGTAGAACGCAGTAAACAGTACATTTCTCATTTGCCTTCCGTTTTTCTTTATTTTTCAAATCGTTGGTTATTTTGTGGGCACCCGGTAAAACAAGTTCTCTCTCTGTCTGATCGATGCCAATTTTATACAAATGCGATGGGAATTATAAAAAGTAATAAGAATGGCCCATTTTTTGGATCACTGCATATTTCTTAAAAAAAATTTTGACCCTAAGATTTATTGAGAAGAAAAACTGAGAACTAATTGAGTTCGATTACTTGAATGCACGAGAAAGAAGAGATGTGTGTATTGTCAAAATTTTCTTATGTTATTTTCCTTCTTTTGTGAAGATAATGAGAGGCGTCTCGAAATAGGAGTCCCCGGTAGCTGACTGCAGTCATGAATTTATGGGAATTTATTCGAGTCATGGGTTCGAGTTCTGGTGTCTCTAAAGACTCACCGTGTAGAGAAGCTGATGCACATCAAATAGGTTGAGTCTCAAGCGTTTCACTTTTGATAGGAAATTTGGAGAGAGGGATTCCAGCACTGTGTCACGTCATTTTCACCATCTGGTTCAAAATTAGGAGGTTCGTCGCCAATAGCCTTCGCGTTACTTTAAAGCGCGATATTTACATAAGGTTCTATAATTTTAGCTATTTTACATACTGTATTCGTTCCCTATATCTATCATTTACTCTAGGATTATGCGTTTAGCTCAGCAGCAAAAAAGAAACATTCCTTCATGTTGCCTTACATCAGTCACTCCAGACCCGGAGTAGTGAAGGAGAGACTGTAAACCTGCACGAGGGCTTTTGGGGTTGGACCTCGCCATCGTGAACTGGGTCAAGGGACGAGGCACCCCCTCTTCTAATTTCCACACTCCTCTTGAGGGAGGATGTTCGAGCCTCGTCAGATTTAACGTGCAATGCCCCCTCTACACGTGGGTCTTCAGCAGCACTAAACTTGAACTCATGGCAAACCAGCCACGAGTCCGTGACCTTGACTTCCAGGCTGCTGCGGCCATTTAGAAACAGTATTTGAAAAAGTGGAGGATGAAATAGCAAGCAGGAAGGACGAAAGTAGTAGAAAAAGATTCCTAGGAAATCCAGGAGTACGTCTCCCGTATTTGCCTACGACAGCGAATGTCATCAGAAGAAGTATAGATATGTCGTCCAGTCAGTAGGGTGGCTATGACCCTCGGCTTGTAACCGAGTGGGTTCGAATCCCGAGTAAGACATGGTTGCATCTTCTTCGGTAAAGAAGTCGGTCTTTCACCTGTAATGGATTCCCTTCTCGAAAGGAAAGCAGCGTGTGACAAATCTATACGGAACTTTATCACTAACCTTCTGAGTCGTCCTTTTTAGGGAAATTTAATTCCCTACCTATTTCCAATCAACTCCAAAAAGCGGACAGGATTCCTTGTTATGCAGATTAGATAAAGTATTTAAGTCAAACGGAATAGTAAAGTTAGGGCAGTAGGAGATAGAGATTGAAGCAGAAAGTTATAGTGAAGTTAATTTGAAGATTTCTTGTTGGAGATAATTCAACCTCAAGAAGAGCTGAGATTCCGTTGGTAATTATTGATTTATAATTAAAGTCTCATTAAAGTTTTAAGAGTGAGATTAAAGTTAAATGTTCAATAGGAACATTATTAAATATAATTCTGGGATCTCTTATCGTGGTAATCTCTGCGTGATCGTTATTTAATTGTTAATTAATTGGATCATTAATTAAGTTAATTTAAAGGATATTACCTTTAAAACCTCATAATACTAGTTAGATATATTTGTTAATAAGTTTTTGATTCTATTTGGATAAGATAACCAAATAAAGAAAGTTGTTTATAAAAATGGATTCTGGTTCTTACATGACTCCTATTTATTCTCGTTCTCAAAGTGAGGTCCAAGTAGACCTTCACAAGCGTATCTCTTCTTGTTATATGCTGCGATCCTCATCTGTAATAAATGTGTATATTCTTCTGTTGTATCATATGCTTTCTGTTCTTCTTCACTTGTATTTCATTTGTTCCCAGGATAAAAAAAACACACTACAACAAGGATAGATATTTGGGCATCTCAGAGTCAGAAATCTATCCAAAGAGGTAAGGAGGCAAATCCTAGAAGAAATACGTGAAAGGAAATACGGAACGAGAGGGAAAAAATCAATTTTAGAAAAAAATAGAATTTATACACACACACAAAAACCGCGGAATCGCGAACTAACTCTTAGATTCCTGGGTAGAGAAAGACTTACATCAGATATTGATGCTGGAAGTCAAAAGAGGAAAGATTCTTAATGAAAATGCATTAAAGACAGATATCAATCTTTAGATATATAAATTAGTGTGAAAGAGAAGCATCAATTTTGACGTTATCGCTGCCCGGGAAAATAACGTCCGTAATAGGCTTAGTTTAGTATTCAAGGGTCATTAATTATTATTGTTACGTGAATGTCTAAGGAGCCCTTTATTTACCTTGAGACGCTTTATGTGACGGACACATCCCAATTGAAAACTTAATTATTTCTACTGGAAAATATTCTGAGAGAAAGAGAGAGAGGGGGGGGAATGAAACATGTCGCTTCTTCAGAAAGGTAAATGAGTATCGATCTCATGAGCTGACAAACAGTTTTTTTTTTTTGGCGAAATTTCCTTTTTTTCCTTCCGCAAAATGACTTCGAAATGGAGGTATTTGCATTATGGCATATTGATTAGCAATGAGTCGTGAGCATTTTATCTCGTCAAAGGACGTTTGAGACAAAAATGCTTCTCGTTATTATCAGTTGTGAACTTTAATTTGGGAACGTTCAAGCACGCTCTCGCGGCTCATGGAATTGTCTTGCTCGAACGAGAAAGCCAAAAGGGAATTTTGAGCCGTTTCTTCTTTGAGAAACTTGATACTGTAAATGAGGATGATGAAAATAATGAAGAATTTTTCAATATATTAAATTGTTTCATCAAAAAAGGTATGATTGCTTTTAGATACAATATTAATAGGCAATTATTATATTATAAGGAACAAATAAGAACTGTAGAATAGATAACGCAGTTAAGTTTGCTTTTTAATCTGGAAAGCCACTTTAAGGATTATCTGCACTAAAAATTTAATAAGAAACTGCATTGAAGGCATGAATGGGTCTTAAAAAAGTCCTAAAAGATTTTTTTTAAGGATTCTTACAAAAACTTTAAAAAAAGAAAGATTCAGGAGAAGATTTTGCAAGAAAAATGAGATTTGCCATATAAAATGTAAATTGCGCTTCAATTAAAAAAAGTATTTTATTTCTTTAAAAGGAGTGGGGACCTCTTACAGCATTTTTTGCGTTCCATGCTTATTTTAATAAGTTAGAAGGTAATTTAGGAGTTATAAAACTCGAAAAATTGCTCCTGCGAAACTCAATATTTTAATTACAATTGTTGAGTGAGTGAGTGAGTGAGTGTGGGGTTTAATGGCGCAAGTGCCAATTTTGGCTAAACTGCGCCAAACAACTCTTTAAGTATTAAAAGTATAAAATCAGTAATAAATTGTATAGTTAAAAAATTAAGGTCTCAGATTAAAAAATTTTAAAAGCTAAAGTTAATAAATTTTGGTGGGGTTTTCCCCACCAAATCAGAAAAATATTTAGTTTGTAAAAAAAAAAAATTAAAGTAAAATGTTATTTTTTACTGTTGTTAACACGGTTCTTCGATCGGGTTTTCAAAGTCATACCGTATAGATGCACAATTACGTCCTTTTACTAACTCTCCCTTGTAACTAATAACATACTTTAGATTTAGTTCAGATTCATCTTCCACACATCATATATACTATCATATCTTCCTCATCCGTTGAGTACTCGGTAGGTGCTGATTTTCGAGGTCTATGAGGAGCCGTCTTAATTTCTATTTTTGATTTTATAGTTGTAGATTGGTTTTTAGGAGGACGTTTTTTCCTACGGGGTTTTGAGGTTTGAGTTGTATCCTGGGATATATAGTGGGTATGGTATTGGATGTAGTGGTGGTCGTTTCAAGCACAGAGCATGCTGTGGATGAGGAAGATGCGGTAGAGATAGATAAATTATCAGAAGCGGTGGAAACAGTATCTATTGCAGAATTAGGAGGTTGAGATATTGATGGCGATGTTACCGTGACAGAAGATGTGGATGGTACAAGCTGTGCTTGAGTTGATGTAGAAGATATAGTAACTGCAGGGACTGAGGAAGACATATTTGGTTTCGAAATGGTTATTAATGGTTGTAGTAATTTTAAAGGTGAGCACACTATTTTTGTAATCGTTTCATCTGTTTGTGAGGAACTATTAACAGTTATGGATTTGGCAACTTGAACGTAAGTTTGAGATGGTTGTGGGGTTATAAATTTTCGGGCTTCAATATAGGATATGTTTCTGTTGGTTTTAATTGTTTGTATCTCTTTTTCTATTTTCCATTTGGGACATAATTTCGAATCAGCGGAATGAGGCTGTGAACAATTGACGCATTTCTGCTCTAGAGTGCAATCTGAGGAGGCATGTCCAGCAGATGCACATCTAGAGCACGTCAATTGTCCTCTGCAGGAAGTTTGGGAGTGACCGAACCTCTGGCATTTGAAACAGCGCAGAGGGTTCGGTATATAAGGACGGATTTTACAATTCAGATATCCAGCTTTTATTGTGTTTGGTAGTTTTGGACTATTAAATGTTAAAATTAAATGTTTTGTGGGAACAATTGTAGAGTCTTTTTTTATTGTAATTCTCCTGACCTGAGTAACACCCTGATCAGAGAAACCTTCAAGTATCTCTGAATCAGAAGTGCCCAACAAGTCAGGTTCAGAGATAACACCGCGACAGGAATTCAAGCTTTTATGCGGACTTACTGTTACAGGGCTATTAAGAAATGATTTCGCAAGAATTGTAATTCGCAATTTGTTTGTAAAGCTGACGTAGTTTCTATTAGCAGAGCCCCGGAACGCAATCGTTTTACGGATTTCGGTTCACCACCAATTCCTATTAGAGCCTTATGTATAGCAAAAGGCGATTTAGATACTATTTCAGTATTTGGAAGTGCGATAAGAAGAAATCTTGTATTTAAGGAAATCTGTTCAATGTTCATGAGTGAGTGAGTGAATGTTGGGTTTTATGGCGCAAGAGCCAAATTTGGCTATACTGCGCCACACGTTTGTTAAAAGATTAAAACCATGTAAAAATACACATGAAAAATACAATTAGATAAAAATAATTTTGATATATGTGCATGCCTGCATGCACATATATAAAAAAATAAAGTTAAAGTTAAAACACTTTAAAAAGTCAAATTAAATATAAAAATCCAATTCTTCTGATAAAAGCAAATAGGTTTTGGTGGGGTATTTCTCCCACCAAGTCAGGTAAAGTTAAATGTTATGAATTAAAAAAGGTGATGCGATAATTATTAAAAACGGGACAATCTATTAAAATGTGACGCACAGTGTAAGAGACCTTGCATGACGGACATGCAGGAGCATCTTTACCCAACAATAAATGTCTGTGAGTGAAGCGAGTATGACCAATGCGAAGACGAGTCAATTTGACATCAGTTCTTCGCATTGGCATCACAGGCCATGCTCCTATGACAGGTTTCACAGAGTGCAGTTTGTTATCCAACTGCTGACTCCATGATTCCTGCCAGAGCTTAAAAATATGATGCATGATGACGCGCTTCATATCCATTAGCGGAACTGCTAGCGGCAGATGGGTCGTTGCCGACTTTGCCGCGCTGTCCGCTTGCTCGTTGCCTATGATTCCTACGTGACTTGGTAGCCAGCAAAATACGATATCGAAACCCTTGCTGTACAGTCGACTCGTAATGCCGAGTATTTTACAAACCACTAAATGGCATCGATCGTTGTAGTTTTCAAGCGCTTCTAGTACACTCATGCTGTCAGTATAGATGCAGTATTTACGGGGCCTATTGGAGTCGATTGATTTAAGTGCACGGTAAATGGCGACAGCTTCGGCAGTGAAAACGCTGCAAGAAGTGTCGAGCCTATAAACGTGCATAATATCTTCAATCACGACTCCACATCCAACGTAATCTGCACGTTTCGAACCATCAGTGTAGATGGCCGAATAACGACTATACTGACTGCGGTGGTAGGCGAAGACGCGTTTAAAGACGACAGGCGCTACAGTGGATTTACTGTAAGTGGCAAAAGGGTTGATATAATGTAACCATGGCGTATTCCAAGTTTGGAATAGGAAAAGGTTCCGTTGTGGATATGCAGGTTAGGTAGGTCGAGTTCAGAAATATGAAGCTTCATCCTATCCATAAATGGCCCGATGTTAGACGGCCGTGCATCATAAAGTCTCTTCATGCTGGTACTCATATACATATTCTGCAGAGGATGTGAAGGCACGGATAAGATCTTAAAATAATACGCAAGAGACAGCTTCCTCCGTCGAAGATCTAGAGGAAGCTGATTACAGTTAACATAGAGACTCTGCACCGGTGATGTGCGAAACGCACCCGAGCAGATTCTCAATGACATATGGTGGACGGGGTCAAGTTTTTGCAGAGTAGAGTTGCACGCTGATCCGTATACAACACATCCGTAGTCGATGCGAGAGAGTACGATTGTTCAATGTTCATGGGCTGAGTAGGGTAAGTTTTAGTTGGGTAGGGTGGGTTGGGTAATAATGATAATAATAATGATTGCGAGTTTTAATGGCGCAAGGGCCAATTTTGGCCAAGCTGCGCCAAACACTTGTTAAAATAAAAGTCATATAATTGTAAAAATATATATGTTTAAAAGTATATGTACACGCATATATGCATGCATATAATATATTAAAAAGCCAAAGAAACACAAATCAAATCATATGTAAAAATCCAATTTTTAAAAGGAAGGCAAAAAGGTTTTGGTGGGGAGTTTCCCCCACCAAGTCAGATAAGGTTAAAACAGATGTATGAAAGAAGGTGATGCGATGACGGTTAAAAACGGGACAATCTATTAAAATATGACAAACTGAATATGGGACTTTGCACGAGGGACATTCTGGGGCATTTTCACCCAACAGAAGGTGCCTGTGCGTAAAACGAGTGTGACCAATGCGAAGTCGAGTCAAGCGGACATCATGTCTTCGCACTGGTAGTGCTGCCCAATGAGAAGTGGAAGGATGAATGTTATGCAGTTTGTTGAGGACCTGTTGATCCCAAGTCTCTTGCCATACACGATGGATATAGTTCTGTGCAGAAGTTTTTAAATCCTGGTAACAGACAGGCCGCTGCATGTGATCAGACATGGATCGTGCAGCGGTATCAGCCTGTTCATTACCAAGTATACCCACGTGTCCAGGTACCCAGGAAAAAATTATATCAAAACCTTTCCTTTCTAGTTTTCACAGAAGAAGAAGTATTTCTATCACAGTGGGGTGCCTATGCTCTGTTGAAAAGTGTAAGGACTCTAGAGCACTCATGCTGTCAGTGTACACACAAAAATGACGGTGGTTAGAAACTATTAGATGTTGAAGTGCGACAAGAATAGCTGTTAATTCTGCGCTAAAGACAGACATGGAATTATGTAAGCTAAAACTTGAAATGGTATTATTAAAAACAACACCACACCCAACATGTCCTGCAGTCTTTGACCCGTCCATGTAGACGGGTATGTACTTAGAATACTTACTGCGATGAAAAGAAAAGAGTTGCTGATAAATAACAGCAGCAGTGCCTGCTTTGTCATAGCCCGAAAAGGGGTTGTGATAGTTAAAAATTTGGATGTCCCAGGGTGGAAAAGCAAGGATATTATTTTCCTGGATATTTATGTTATTTAAATGAGCGTCGTTTAGAACAGCCTTTGCTCTTTCTGAAAAAGGTTTGATGTGAAATGAACGCGCTTCATAAAGTCGGTTGAGACCAATGGCAAGAGTAAAGGGTTTTAATGGATGAGAAGGAACAGACATGGTACGAATAAAATAATTTGCACTTAATTGCCTCCGCCTTAGTTCTAAAGGTAGTTGATGGCATACCACATACAAGCTGGTAACAGGCGAAGTTCTGAAGGCACCAGAGAGAGAGAGAGAGCAGATTCTCAGAGCAGAATGATGTATTGTGTCCAGTCGTTTTAATACAGATGTACGAGCAGAACCGTACACTACACAACCATAGTCCAAACGTGAAAATATTAGTGCTTGGTACACTTGGAGTAACGAGACTCTATATCCGCTCCCCATAAAGTATTGGATAGTACTTTTAAGATGTTGAGGGATCGTTCACACTTCTTCCGCAAGGAAAGGACATGCGGAAGGAAAGTCAATTTGCAGTCAAAGATTACTCCGAGGAAGCACGGAGAAAAAAGATTTACTCAAAAATGAGTACGTAGATACACTCAATTTGAAATGACTATGATTGCATCAGATTTGACCGCATGCCTTGATTGAATTTGATTCCTTACATATACTCAAAATCCCCAAAAATGCTAATTAATGCTTTTGGAAAAATTAAAAAAATATTCAGGATTGCAGAAACTCTTTTAATATATCGGCTACATATTTTGATAATTGGGGCTTAACAACAAATTTAATTCTCATAAATCTTCCGAACTATTTTTTGTATCTACCACGCTACCCGCGGAAGAACACATGAGTACAAGATTGTTTTGATTTTTGAGTTAAATGTACTCATTTGTATTTCTTAAGTAACTGCCTTTGAACGAAAAATTTAATGGGATAAATATTCACCTCATTTTGGCGGATTAGTGTTATAAATGTAATATAATTTACTTGATTCATAATAAGTCATTTTGTTTAAATTATTCAGGCAAATAATTGTGTTACTTTGGAATACTTTTAAGGTGACCAGATTTTTAAAATGAAAAGGAGAACGAAAAATTTAAGAAAAAGTTTCAACGTAAATGTGTGAATCATTTTATTAATTCAAACAAAAATGCATTGCTTCGTTTCTCAATATATTTTATAATTTATCGGAAATTTCGGAGCAAAAATTACCTTTCATCTTTACTATAAGTACTGCAACTAAAAAATATCAACATTCAATCTTGATTTCTGACTTGTCCATAAATTACGAACTGAAAAGACTCAACTGGTGCATTAGTTCCAGGGCAGCACAATGCAAATTAAAAAAGAATAACTAAATTATTTTTATTATTATTTTTGAAATGGTTAAGTATTTCAATCCATCTTATCAATTTCAGCATGTTGATTTTCCAATTGTTTCAGTTTTATTATAATTTAAGTATACATTCAGTCTGCAAACTGACCATTGTCAATGATTTTAATATCAGGCATTTCTTTTGATAAAAAAAATCAACACAGTTTTCTATATCTGCCCAATTTACTTGTGATAAAGTCAAAAAATACCATTGAAAACTGTTATTTCCTGTGATATTTGTTTCAGACTATTCCTCGACATATTGGAAACATGTTTGGTTCATCTCTGAATACAGAGATTAACAGATCTGTTTTAAAATATTGAAAAAAGGAGGACACTTTTCGAGGAAGGACAGGATCTATAAAAGGAGAATGGTTGATCATCTTAATAATTTTAACTTTACTTTCATATTGAACTCGAAAATGCCTTGCATGGTTTGAAAAAGGCAAGTTTACAAAATAAATTTTCGTTTTCAATTAGTAATCTTTTTAGACTCTTTTATAAGCTTCACCTGTATGTAACGGAATCTTTGAACTATATTTTTACCCACTCTAAAAGGTCTGATTAATTCGAAATTTTGCACACTTTTCAAGGACTGATGACAATAGAATAATTTTGTTCCATTGTCCTGATAAGGATCATGACGATTAACAATTTCCCATTTCCAGATTTGGTGACTGAAAGATTGTTACAACTCTAAAGCGAAAACACTCATGTCAGTAATTTCTTATTATAATATAAACAATTGCCCCCTTTCTTTGAAAATGGAAATAAATAAATGATAGTTTAAAAAATTAAAAAAGCATGCTTTTATCGTAGATCAAACTAAAAAAATGAAAAATAAATTATAGTTTAAAAAAACCAAAAAACACACTTTTATAGTTAAACTAAAAAGTAAAAAATAATGCATAATGTAAGAATAAAATAATTAACGAGAAAATATATATTAATGTCATTGTGGTAAAAGCGTGAGGTGCTTTTGTTCTACATTTTTACACTAACTCGGCATTTCAGAATAGAACTAGTAAGAAATTATAACAATTGATATTGAGCACCCCACATTTTTATCACGACATTGTCTCGCTAATCATTTTATTCTTATATTAAGAATTATTTTTTCCTTTTTAGTTCGATTAACTAAAAAAGTGTTTTTTATATTTTTTTTAAACTCTAATTTTTAGGAGTTTAATTTCTTGTAAGTTTTAAAGAACCTTTTTAGCTTATTAGTAAATTTATGAAAAATGCGTTATAAAAGTTCTCATAAAAAATTATTTAAAGAGCTTCAACAATTTCAATATACTTTATGATTCCTTTCACTCTCATTTTCGAATATTGAAAGAATCAAAAATTACTGAACAGAAATTACAGAATGAGCAAAATTAGTTAGTAAAATTGAATGTAATCTATATTTCAAGAATGCTTTTTATTTTTAGACATTACATATAAATATTAAATGTTCTTGATTACTAATATTTAACGACTATTTTGTTTTATTAATAATTGATCGGCATTGTTTAAATTGGATTTATCAGTACTTACATATTATCACAACCTTTTGGCGACATTATATGAAATGAAGCATATGATTGGGGCAATTCAGCGCATATGACACATGCGAAATTGGTATTGCCAACAATTATTGCCTTGTATGTAAGTACTGATTTATCTTATAACCCTGCATCACTCATGCGAAAAAAATGGCCTAAAGTTCTTGCGCAGGGTATCTCACACCCCCAAGGATGTTTACGTTCTGATTATACCATAAAATTTGTATAAAAAAAAGAAAGAAAAGTAGGAAATACATTATGTTTATTACATTTTCACTCTTAAATTTAGTTTTTCTATTCTTTTTATAAGGGCATTCAGCACATTGTTTATACACTCCTTTAATCTAGTCGTGAGTGAGTGCGATGTTTTCACGGGATCTTAATTTTTTAAAAAAATCTTTATCTTATTAAAACTGAAATTTTTCAAAAGAAAGTTGTGGTTAGTTATAAATGTAAAACATGTTTACATAGTCCGAAGTAAAGTTCTGTAGCTCATCTCTTTTTATTGTTGTACAAAGTAAGTCAAAAAATTTTCTTTGAATTTTTTTTTCTTGTACATAGTTTTGTTTGTAGCATTAAGTACTAAATAAGATTTTAAATAAATCCTCTCTCCATGTGGATTTTCTGTAGAAGGCATTTTGTACAAAATTACCTAGTCTTGTACCTGGGGCCACATAGTTGCCTTGTACCTAGGTACAATTGCAATTAATATTCTTTATGTTATTATTTTATTGAAAAAGTTTTCATGATAAAAAGAGGAAAATGGTCTTAATTATCTGAACCATTTTGATTTAGTCAAGTTTTTTATTATTATTGGATGTTAGTAAAATGAGAGGAGTGTATATTTTGTTCTGAAACTTTCAACATGCTTGATTTATAAAAAAATATCTTAGCTACCATTATTGTTATTTTTCAGGATTATTTTTTTATACAAACATAAGAATGCATTTAATTAACAAAAAAAACCCCAATTTTTTATAGTTACAAAAATAATATCATTCTAAATCAGATTTTTATGATATTTCAATTAAATTTTTCTCTTAATGAGCAAATATAAATTCCTAACTTTTTTAGATACCTAGAAATCCTGACTGAATAAAATGGTCAAAACCTAATGCAGATAATATAAGAATTATCAGATATTGAAGATTCTCACATTCCACTGATGATGCAAATTCTACAGTAACTGATAGTATTGAAAAGGGGGACTTTTGTTTAACAAAAATACAAGGCAAAAAAAACTAAACATTTTTATATGGCAGAAATAATGATGTTAAAAAAGAACACAAGAGTGCTAAGTTTCTGAAGAATATTGCACGTTCAAATAAGTTTCTTTATGATAAAGAAGAAACTTATAAAACTGGCAACAGAAATATTCTGTTCAAACTGTCTAAACCCTAATCTGTTGATGCTTCAGGACGACAATGTATGCAGCTCACTTTTGGAACCAGTTTTTAAAATTAAATGTTGGATCAAAATATGTGCAATTGGCACATTGCAATTTAAATGGTTACATGATAAATCAATGTATTAGCTGATATTGTTTCTTTTATTAAATTCATGTGTGTATGTTTGTTTTCTATTGATTACAGAGTGAAACCTAACTTTCAGGGAAAGGCCCTACGTACAATGTTGTATCTATTGTATAATATTGTACCTAGGGCCATTTATGAATTTTTTTAAAACCTTTTATTTTACAGAATTTAATATTTTAAGTTCTTATATTTACAATTGGATGATAGTTAGTATAATGATGAGTGCATATTAGTTTCACATTTTTAAACAGGCCAGGGGCTCTGTTTTTGTGCATTGAAAAAATATGGCCCTAGGTACACAGGTTTCCCCTACTTATATATTATTGCAACCTATTGGCAATGTTATATGAAACGAAGCACCTGGTTGCCAATTCAGCATGTACAACACAGGAAATCGGAGGGTACTTATGAAATATCGCATCAATTGCCAACTCTATTAATAACTCACCAAGTTGGCAACCCCGATGACACACTGAAAATTGGCATCTAGGTGCTTCATTTCATATAATGTCGCCAATAAGACGAAAGTACCAATTGGGGGGAGTAGTCAATTCAGTGAATTATTAATAGAGTTGGCGATTGTTTTGATAATACGTAAGTACTGAAATCTGTTCAGTCTGACGTACATGAAACACCATAGTTTTTAAAAAAATGCTTTTATAGTTAATCATACTAAAAAGTAAATCTTAATATAAGAATGGGTTCAGTTCTAGGAGAGCCCACACCCTTGCAGCAAATTATTTTGGTTAGTGATAATTGCACCATCTTGGTAACTACTTTGATACATTATGTATGGTAAACCTAACTATTTCTGGAATTTTTGTATTTTGTCAGCGGGCTTATCGAATTGTGTCATTTTGTTGTTGGGCCCCGGGCTGGAAGTATGGCACGTATGTGAGTGGATATACCTTTGAATTTTGTACTTTGTTGAATGCGAAATGTAAGAAAAAATTGATTGAATGGTGTATGAAGGAAGGATTGATTGCTTTGAATTATGAATGTTCTAAATGTAATGAGCGAATGGGATTATACGAACGAAAGAGTGCTGTTTTGGATGGAGATTTTGAATGGGTATGTTCGACCATTGCCTCGCAGAATATTTATGGCCGCACTCCCATGATTATTCTCTTAACAATGAGGCCTTCAAGGCTTTTTGTTAAAATCCGCTGTCATGCTGTAGCCTCCACTCGGAAAAGATCAGCAGTAAGAAAGTAAGTGCTGTTTTTTTTCATCTTAAATACGTTTGATTAATTTTTGTATTGTTAACATATATTTTCATTACGATCCACCTTGTCCCGCTATATTCACTTGCCGCCATCTCATTCTGGCTTGGCGCTTTTTTGGTTTGTTGCCAAGGGTGTGGGCTCTCCTAGGACTGAACCCATCATTTTGTTCTTAGCTCTATTCCTCAACAACTGTATTTAGGCATCATTAATAATTGATGTTAAATAATAAAAAAAAAGCTGAAGGTATTCGTCATTATTAAGAGCATTTGAAACTTTATGTTTAAGAATTTTTTAAGAATATTAGTAATAACTTCACACACACGAAAGGCTATTTTCTATTACCTTTGATAGCTTGTGACCAAGTTCTATAGGTTTTACAGTAGCGAACGTCATCGGCGTTGTCGAATCGCTGGTTCTCTTCGTAGGGGAGCTGATGCACGTTCAATCTGTTCCTCCCATTGGCGGTGAGGAACGTCACGTTTCTGTAGTTCAAAGTTACGATATCCGTAGCGCGGTTATTTCCCGAGAAACCGGTTGACCCCTTTCAGGTGAGTTCGGCTCCCTTGGGCATTCTGCCAATAACCCTCGTGTCTCTTGGATGTTAATGAGCAATAAATAAATTCTTTAACATTTAAAATAAAAAGCATTTTCTGATTGTTTTCTTCTTGCTTATTCCTTTGAAAAACTTTTGGCCAAATAGTCCCGCATTGCAACAAATTCCTTCGATTGAACACTCTGCTAACTCAGGCTATTGCAGAGTTAATTTAATATTCTTGCCTATTTGGAAAATCAAATAATCATCCAAAATAATACGAAATTTGAATTGAGGGTCGTTGTGACGTTCAGTGAGTGAGTGAATATTAACGTCACCCCACTCAGCTATACGAGGGCTTTTGGCGACGAACCTCGTAATTTTGAGCCATGGTCAAGTGTAGAGGACGACACCTGAGCTGGCACTCCCTCCCCTAACTACCACGCCACACCAACGGAGGGACATTTGAAATCTCGACAGATTTAACGTGCAACGCCCACTACACGACGGGTATTCGGTGGTACTGGGCTCGAGCTCATGTCCCGCCAGCCGTGAGTCCGTTACCATGGCCACTAGGTTACCGCGGCTTCTTGAAGTTTATTGAAGGAAATGCCGCAATAAGAATTGGTATTCAGAAGAATAATAGCTAGTATTGTGTATGAATAATTTGTAGATGCATTTTTAAAAAAGAAATTGATCACAAAGGTGTGGAAGAATAATATTTTTAAATAATTCATAATACATAAACATTATTGAATATTCCATAACAATAAATAAAAAATGTCCACGCAAATACAGACTACTTAAATTCAAAATAAATTTTGGCACCTCTCTTATTGTATTGATACAAAATTATCTGAAAAACGATTTCATATCCTAGTGAATTTTTTTAACAAAGGTTTCTCACTAGAACCTAACTGTTGCTCAAATAGGAAGACTTAGTGAAGTAAAGTGTTAAATAATGTCACTGTGTACTTGTTCTATTAACAAAAGCAATGAAAATAATCCTTTAAATGAAGCTTGATTTACAAT
Source organism: Trichonephila clavipes (assembly GCA_019973935.1). Classification (NCBI taxonomy): domain Eukaryota; kingdom Metazoa; phylum Arthropoda; class Arachnida; order Araneae; family Nephilidae; genus Trichonephila; species Trichonephila clavipes. The sequence continues at coordinate 686,185 of BMAU01018603.1, forward strand.
CAAGTGTATCCCAGTAATCAGTAATAATACGTATCCCAAACACAGAGAGTTAAATGATTATAAACTTCTAGAGAAATTTTTTATTTCATTATAAATCTCATTTCAGCCACAGATTATGCGAAGATAAGCTGTTGCCGCAAATAGTACAAAGGAATAAATCTTCCATGAATGCGTCGAAAGGCTATGTGTGGAATGCCAAATTGGGCCATCCCAGCGACTTGAACTGGGGTCAGCCAGTCCCCCACACCACTCCAAAAATAGAGGAGGAAGAGAGCAGCTGGAGCTGCGGCAACGCCAAGAAGAGAAGGCAATTAGTGGAACGATTCGCCCAGACGTCCAGTGTCCACGGAACTCATTTTATATGTTCTAAGAAGAACACATCCTGTCTCATAAAATTTTTGTACAGGTAAGATTGCTTTTCTACCAATGGAGAGCGATCTTGGCGAAGGTCAGGTGCCCTCTTAGTGGTCAAGGTCACGCCCTCGTGGCCAGCGTGTCATGAGTTCGAGCCGTGTAGAGGGAGACGATGCACGTTGAACCTGTCAATACTCAAAAGTCCTCCTGATGGTGTGGTGTTGATGTTAGGAGAGGGCTCCCAGCTCATGTGTCGTCCTCTCAATTTAACCATAGTTCAGAATTACGAGATCCGGGACCAACAGCCCTCGTGCAGCTTTATCATGCGACATTAATGTAACTCTCTCTCTCTACGTTAGAAATACGTTGTTATTCCTTCAAAAGGCAACGCTATGAGAAAAGTGTGCAATTTGCGCTATGCATTGCATTGTACATGCACATCTTATGCGTTAATAGCACAACTGATGCACACAGTGGTAAATCAGTAACTTTGAGCATAGTACATTGTAATTACCGCAAATGGTTACTAAAAAATCTTTTTGGACATATCTTCTAGCGTTTTTATTTGATATTTTTCCGCTAATAGTAACTGCTGTTGATTCAAATCGGTGTGAAACTTCGCCTAAAATCTACATTCCTTAGTTTTCAGATAGCGAATATGAATGATTACTCAACTCATTTGTAATTTGAAAGGTATCATATTTGACAAACCTAAAAAATACACTCATGTCCATAAATTAAGGATAATTCTGAATCACATAGAAATCGACCTTTAGACTAAAAATTTTTCTTGTAGAATTACACACATATCTTCAACAAAAATATACAAATTACAGAAAGCCACCAGATGACATATAGTACGTCACAATGAGGAGAGGGTAAAATAGGAGTATTAAGGAATGGTAGAAAAGAAATAAAATTGTTCACAAACATTTATAAGCCACTCTGTGATATAACCGAATAGTTACAGCACAGAGGAAGCATAAGGATTTTGTTTTTGCATAGTAAGATTATCGCTAACATGGAATATAGCGCACTCAGATGGAAGTATCAGAGGAACTTGAAATTACTCAAAGTGTCATCTCTAGGGTTAGGCAACGATGTCGGAAATGTCAGTAGACGTTGCAATACAGATCGCCCCCGAGTTACAATGCCAAATGAAGACCGATGTTTGGCAGTAAATCCAAAAAGAAGCAGACGGAATAGAGCATTCTACCTGCCCCATCAGCTATCTGCAGTCACAGGTACGACAGTTTTAAAATAAACGTTTTAAAACTGTCAAACATGTTGTAAGCAGACGTTAGGGAACATTGGTCTGTATGCTTGCATGCTTCTTAGATGTGTTCCGACTCCAATGGTTAACCATGAAGCAGAAAACATGCGATGTGTGGACATCGTCACAGGGAACATGTGTGATGTTTTCCGACGAGTCCAAGTTTAACTTGAAGTCTGATCCATGTCGGACATTCATATGGAGAACACCCCATCTGGGGATATATGGAGAACCCCAGATACCCGTCACCTCCAAGACAACATCATTTAACTGCACGGTTACGGTGGTGTAAGATAGCTCGTTTGGGGAAAATTTTACTGCGCTCCAGAATAGATCTGCATGTTCAAATTGGAACCAGGACAGGCCAAATTTTTCGGAACTTCATTCTGAAACTACATTTACGTTTGTTTAGGGGTGCCATGAGCACAGAATTTGTGTTTATGGATAACGACGCCCGTCTTCACCAAGCAAACATCGTAACCGAATGCCTTCATTCTGAATTTATTACTCCGATAGAATGACCAACATTCCCACCTAGCTTGAATCAAGCACAGCATGTGCGGCCAACGGGTTTCAGCCCTTCAACCCCGTCCAACATGTGTACCGAAAATTCGGAGAGCATTGCTAGCTGAGGGGAGTAATCTTCCCCACGATCAGCTCGATAATTTGATACTCTGCATGCTTGGGAGTTTTCCGGACTGTATTTTAGCACATGGGAGGCGTGCAAAGTATTAATAATACCACCTGGAGGACACCTGGGCAGGCACCCCCACCCCTCCTAACTACCACACCAACGGAGGACGTTTGAGCTCTCGACAGATTAAACGTGCATCGAGCTCCTACACGGCAGGTCTTTAGTGGTACTGGGTGAGTGAGTGAGTGAATTTAGTGTTTTATGGCACAAGGGCCAACTTTGGCTATACTGCACCAAACATTTGTTAAAAAAACTTAAAATTTTTATAAAATATGTAAAAATATTCACAATACACTTTTAAAAGTTAAAATTTCAAATCACTTAAAACCGTTTTCAAGGAATAATAGAAACAAATTTTGGTGGGGAATTCCCTCACCAAGTAAGACTATATCTTATAATATAAGCATCAAACAATTGTTTTAAAAAAAATTTTAAAGTACATGAAAAATACAATTATATAAAAATGAAAGAACAAATAAGTCAGATAAGACCTAAAGAAAAGGCTTTAAAAGACTTGTGAAAAGTTAAATTGTAAAAAAGTTTTAGCATTTCATGTTAATAAAATTAGCTTCTACTTTTTCTGAAACGCGTTGGAGTTAACGCGCGTAAATATCCTTTAGGATAACTTGAAGAACTTTCTTTAAATGAGAATTTAAACGTAGGATCTGGCTCAAGTTCCTCCTCCTCTACGTCAAAAGTTATCATGTCTTCCTCATCTGCTGCATATTCTGTAGGTGCTGATTTTTTTTATCAATGTGGAGTCATTTTTATTTCAATTTCTGGTTTCTGCACTTTTGGGCGCTTTCTTCTATTTCTTGGATTTCGTTTTACACACTGTGGGATTTCAGGTGCGTTAGAATGTTCACTATTGGATGTAGTAGGGACAGATTCTGGTAAGGGAACTAATTGTTGAGTTTCATTTGAAAGTGCAGCAAATTTATTACTGGTTGTAAGAGAACGGGTTTCACAGTTTCTAAAGATGAAACAGTATTCAGGTTATTGCCAGGGGAAGTAGTTGTAGTAGTAGTAGGAATGGGTATTTTTAGCAAAGACTCACTTTGTGTTGTTGGTATTATTGCAGAATGGGGAAGGAAGCAGAGGTGTTTGAGCCGACGATGATGTGGAGACTGTAGGCATTGAAGACGAAGTAGAGCTTATAGGAGACAGACATTGTAGAGGAGGGCAGATTATTTTTGTTATGCTTGGATCTGTTTGTGAAGTTGTGGATATAACAGTAGGTTTTGTAATTTGAGCATATGTCTGGGTGAGTGAGTGTGAGTGAATTTTGGGTTAATGGCGCAAGAGCCAATTTTGGCTAAACTGCGCCAAACATTTGTTAAAACGTTAAAATTTATAAGATTTCTGTTAAAAAAAATTTAAAATCTTAAAAAGCATATGTCTGGGATGGCTGAGGAACTATTAGTTTGCGTGCTTCTGAATAAGAAATATTTTTGTTTTAATTTCCTGAATTTGTTTCTTTAACTTCCATTTTGGACATAATTTCGAATCTGATGCATGAGATTGTAAACAGTTAATACACTTCGGCTCTAGAGAACAGTCCGTGGAAGAATGCCCAGCGGACGCACATCTAGAGTAAGTCAATTGACCTCGGCAGGGAGTTTGGGAATGTCCGAACCTCTGGCACTTAAAACAGCGCAGAGGGTTCGGTATGTAAGGACGAATCTTACAGTTCAAGTAACCTGCTTTTATTGTACACGGAAGTTTCGGACTATTGAATGTTAAAATGAAATGTTTTGTAGGAATAATAGTAGCATCTTTTTTTATTGTAATTCTCCTGACTTGAATCACACCTTGATCAGAAAATACTTCAAGGATTTCCGCTTCAGGAGTGCTCAACAAATCGGGTTCGGAAATGACACCACGGGAACTATTAAGGGATTTGTGAGGACTTATTGTTAATGGAGAATCAAGAAATGTTCTGGCGAGAAAAAAAGACTTCGTTTGGACAGCAGAGCCCGGTTTCAATTAATAAATCACCCGAACGTAAACGTTTTATCGATTTAGGTTCGCCACCTATTCCAATTAGTGCTTTGTGAATAGCAAATGGCGACTTTTTCATCATGTTATTGTTTGGTAGTGATAAAATTAAAAATCGTGCGTGTTTATTAAAATCGTCAATCGCAAGGCCGGGCAACACGAGGCCTTTACCATCCCTGGGCTGAGCATCATGAGTTGGATAGGGTGGGTTGGGGGTTTTGATAAATGCGTTTTGAGTTTTTTTTATTATTTTGTTTTATTTTTGAATTTTTTTTTTTTTTTTTTTTTTTTTTTTGACAAAGGAGGAGGAGAATTCCTTTTGTGATTTTCAGAGGACCAGTTTGGCAGGGCTAGTCCTAGATTCAGCAACCACTATTGGCCTCGGGAGAGCCTCCCACTCTGCAATGCAGGACCCCATCCAGGCACCACCTGGAACTACAAGACAGGCGGGATTATGCACCAGCTGATAGAGCAGCCAGGACATGCTGGTTAGGCCGTCCCGGTCTCCTGTACTATCTGGCGGCCTGAGACGCAAAACTTAGCTTTTCTCCAGTACCCTCTACATGGCCGCTTCCTCCAAGACCCCCACCTTACTAGTCCAAAGATCCTCAGAAGCTCAAAACCCCGCTCCAAGTAAAAGTTTTACCAGGGAGCAGTCTGTTGTGTCATCATACCAAAAATGGAAAACATCAGACACAACTTCATTCCACTCAGTCCTGGTCTGCCACAGGACTACGTGGCAGAAAAAATAAAGATAATAAGTAAAGAAAAGAGTTTTGCCAATTGAACACAAATAAAGCGACAAAATCAATAATCAAACATAAAAGAAGCAAAAAAATCAAAATATTTAAAGAAATTTAAGAAAATCAAATTAAAAGATCGTAATAAAAAATGTAAACCATAATACGGTAGTAAAAAATATGATTTTTACTAGAAAAAAACCAAGTTGAAACAAAGTTCATGGTTTAATATAGGTCTGTGGTCTGGACGTGAAAAGAAGAAAAGGGAAATTTGAATGGCAAGAAAGAGGGCCGAAAATAGAGGAAGATCACTAGGGTTCCTCGGGTTCGTGAAGCCCGTGTTTACCAAAGACAGTAAACCCTAGGGAAAAGGAAAAGATCGCTAGGGTACCTCGGGAGTGTGAAACTCGCACTCACTTAAAGAAGGTGAGCCCCCTGAGGGGTTAGTGGTACTGGGTTCGAACTCATGACACGCCTGGTATGATTCGACACCTTGACCACTGGGCTACCGCAGCCCCTACGTGGATTGAAAACAATGCATTTAATACATTATAACCGAAGTAATAAGTAAAATGAGAAAATAACTATCATGATTTAAAACAAAAAATTTAATTGCTAGATTTTCGACTGTTTTAATCATTCTTTGAAGAGGCACATTAAAGCTTCTCCTGTTCAAAATCCCTTGGCAAAACAAATTTCAAAAACTTAAAAACAGTTATGTTCCTTTTATATCAGTGTTTCCTAAACTTTTTTCCCCTGGATGACGGTTGGGGCTGCGGTAGCCCAGTGGTTAAGGTATCGGATCATGGCAGGCATGTCATGAGTTCGAACCCAGTACCATTAAAGACCCGCCGTGTAGGGCAGCGATGCACGTTAAATCTGTCGAGAGCTGAAACGTCCTCCCGTTGGCGTGGTGTGGTAGTTAGGAGAGGGGGTAACAGCTCAGGTGTCGTCCACGTCACCTGACCATGGTTCAAAATTACGTGGTCCGTTGCCAAAAGCCCTCGTGTAGCTGAACAGTGCGACGTTAATATTCACTCACTCATCTTGGATGACGGCATATTGATAGCACAACTGAATATAAAAAAAATGTATGATATAAAAAAAAGAAAAATGTATTTAATGGAAGGGTTGTGAACCCCCTTTTTCTTGAACGAATTAAATTGAAACAAGGTTTCAAAATCGTCAATTAAGTTCGCACTCATCGACCACTTTTAAAAGTTTTTCTCATTTTTTGTATTTGATTTAGGTCAAAGCTGAAAATCCAAATTAATAGGAAAGGCAGAAGAGTCTTAGGAACTTTCAAAATGATAGCAGATATTTCAAAAAGTCAAAACTCCTCCATATTCTTCTCGCAAAATGGGGAAACCTCGTTACTCAAATTGATTGATTGATTGATTGAAAGGTTGAAGGGGATATAGAGCAACACAGGCTATGATCCCTCAAAAAAAACAAGACAAGACAAGAAATCCCAATAGATTAGTACATATTAAAAAATGTCATTGCCTTTAAAAAAAACTCTGAAAGTTGATTAATTATTCATTGCCCTTTCCAAAACATCTCTAAATGTAATAGTGGAATTTGGATCAATGTGAAGAATAGACCAGAGATTATTACGATGCCTAGTATATCTAATACAATTTAATATAATGTGGTCCAAATCATTTATACATTTACATGTAATACACATTGCATTATCCTGTAAATTAAATCTATGTAGAAGGCCTGGAGTAATAATCATTTTACTGAAGATTCGAGTGCTTAAGATTTCTTCTCTTCGATTCTCTGTCCACTTTGAAGTGATATCAATGGTCGGAATATTTCCCAATTTTTCAAAATATTTGCTAGAGTAAAATGTTTCATTGATTTTTTGAATTCTATTTCGATATATATTTTTATGAATGTCTTCTGAAGCAATCCAGTCAATGTAAACATTGGACTCCGTGACCTATCTTGCGAGATTATCCGCCTGCTCATTCCAAACAATTTTCGAGTGTCCCGGAGTCCAAAGCAGAATTGATTAAAGTAGTTAGACAGCATATAAATTTTGTTATCAAGTCTATGAATTACCTTATGGGATTTGATCGAGAAATTTTGAAGTGCAGAAAGAACCGAAAGACTATCCGACAAAACAAGTAAATTTACATTAGATTTCACCAGATCATCTAAAGCTTGACAAATGGCAAAAGTTTCTGCAGCAAAAATGGAGTTATAATGGTTGATTCTGTAATCAAATGAAGATTTTTTTGTGATATACCTGCTATCGATGTAATTTGGTGATTTTTTGAAGCATCAGTAGCTATAATGAAAAACTTCTGAAATTCCCGTTCGATCGTTTCCTCAAATAAAACGCTTATTGCAGGAGTCTGTAGATTTTTATCATGAAATTTAAACCTATTGGTATAAATTTTTCATGGAAGGTCTAAAAAAGTAATTAATCTGGGAATTGAAATAATTTGATCACAACCAACATTTAAATCTTGCAGCACACTAATGATATAATTTTTATCTTCCAAAACATTAAGATTCATTGCCTCTGGGCTATTGCAATAAAGAGGAGAGAAATCACTATTGGAGATTTGAGTAATAAAGAACTTGTTTGCCAATCTTCTAATTTTATCTGACAAAATCTCTTAACCAGCCAACTTTAGTAGCCCAATATTTGGGGTCCATTGAGGGAGACCTAATGCTATTCGGAGGGCTTTTGTTTGGATAACATTGAAAGGTTTTAATTGATTTTCAGACCATTTATTTATTATGTGACAAATATAATAAAAAACACTGCATATGCTGTTATTGACTAAATTAATGAGATCTCTTGATCTCGGCCCATAGTGTTTATATGCCATACCTTTTAGTGCATTGATCCTTTTCAGGGCTTTGCTGCTTAGTTGATTTTTAATACATGAATTTCAAGAATATGGAATGGTTTATTAAGAAGGTTATTTTTGTCGTAGAGAAAATCCAAAGGAAGCGGTTCATGATAGGCATTTTTAGATGCAAAATAATCTGCAAACATATCTGCTTGCAATTGAGGATGAGTGATAAACCTATTATTAAGCTGAAGAATATTAAGTTTTTGATCAGTGTCAGTAACTGTGGAAAATTTTTTCAGAATATTAAAAAACATCTTGGGATTAGAAATGTTATTGCATATCTTAACCCAGTACATTCTTTTGGCATTTTTAATGTAGAATCTAAGTTTGCTCGCATATTGTTTATATCTGAGCTATAATTCAGATGAAATTTCTCTAATAGCTTTCTTCCTAAATATTTTTTTAAGCTTATAGAATTTATAACACGTACTATTCCACCATGGTGGGAAGGATCAATTCGAGACTTTAATTTCCCTAATATTATTAGTAATGACTTGCGATATCTTATCAGAAAGATTCTCAGAATTAACTTCTGGGTTATTTAAAATCAAATGCGTTTGGTTCGTAACTGCTTGCCAGTTTACTTTTTTAAAAGTTCGTTTATTTGAATTGAGGAGAGAAAGTTCTGTAATTATTGGACTATGATCACTTTCAAAGGAGCAATCTAAAACATAACTATTGCAGTATCCAGACATGCTTGAAGAACAAACTGAGATCTATCAATGATGCTGCACCTGCTGAACTTCTATAGGCGGGAACAGTCGTGTTAAGAAGTACCAAATTAGAATCAGTAATCCATTCAACAAATTCATTACTATACCTTGAAATGTGATCCGATCCTCACATCGGGTGATGAAGGTTAAAATCACCAAAAATAATCCTCGGAGCCATCAGGGATTCGAGAAAAGATTTGATTATCATAATATTAAATCCCCGTGGAGCGTAAATATTTACAATATAAAATGAAATATTTCGAACATGTATTTTAATTGCGAGGATCTCTAATTCTCTGATTTGTTGAATCTGTATAGGAATCTTGTGCAGAAATATTGGAAGGAACAGCAACTATTAAACCACCACCTGATCTGTCTTCTCTGTCTTTGCTAAAAATGGTTTTATATTTGGAAGATTTATACTATCGTGAATTGATAAAAAAGTTTCTTGAAAAATCCAGATATCTGCTTCAGAAAAGGGAGGGATATTTAACCATATGAATTTATTTTTGAGGCCTCTACAATTCCATTGAATTATATTCATAAATATTTAAGAGAGAAAAAATGAACTAGAACAAACTATCCTCCCTTTGAGGAAAGAAAACCAAACTAATGAAGACAATAGTTAGCCCCCAAAACAAAAACTTGAATAAAAGAAACATATTTACAAAACCCATCTTACTTCCGTAATTATCCCATATCTACGTTATTGGATGCGTCACTTTCACTAGAAGCATGTGTTTTATGGATTGAGGATTTATTACCTACAGCTTTTTTCTTCCGCAATGGGGAGTGACTTGATTTCCCCATTTCAAAAATCTTGCTAAGGTGAGAAAGTACAGACTCCATTGTTTTTTGAAAAGCTTCCAGAATTAAAGGGGTTTGCTTTTCTAATGTTGTTTGAAAAGATGTCAGCATGTTTTCAAGTTTTTTTTCTAGATAGTCTTGCATATCCAAATTAACTGTGTTAGTCTGGATTACTGCAGAATAAGATGTCCTTTTATTGTCACGGAACCTTCTTCGCGCTTCTCCCAATGTAAGACGTTGCTCACATTTCAATTCTAATATTTCTTTTCTTTTATATATTCGGGGCAATTTAATGAGTTGACTGGGTGATCACCTTTGCAATTTATGCATCTTGAGTTACTAGAGCATTGTCCAGAATGTGAAACACCACAGTTGATACATATTGCAGTTTTTTGGCAAAATCTAGTAGAATGAAGAAAACTAAAACATGTTGTACATTGTCTGGGTTTATCGATAAAATTTTGAATTCCATGATTGATGAACCACAGTTTCAGTTTCTGGTAAAGTTGTCCCGAGTATTGTAATTAATACTGGTGAAAATTGTTGCTGAGGACCAGTTTTAATAAATCTTCTCGTCTCTATTATTTCAAAATTATTAGTTTCTTGTAGCTCCTTTGTTATCTCATTCAGAGATATATCAAGTGGTGTTTCATAAATAAGGAATCTTGACGTGATTAACTCCCAAAGAATATTCGTTTTAACTGACACATTTGAAATTTTCTCAAGAGATAGTATTTGTGCTGCACATACTGGGTCTAGCGTAGAGAACCTTATCTTTCCATTACGAGTAAAAGACATACTTTTTATGTTTTCATGACGAGCAATTTTTTTCTTTATTTCTGCATTTAAAAGCTGTAAGTTGGACTTTGGAATCTGAGCGGATCCTTGACTATTTTCAACCAAAATATTGATTTTGGATATAATTCTTTGTCCAGCTCGTAGAATAATTTCCGCATCCCTCACAGAAGATCTGAAAAATTTTGAAAATCCTGTTTCCATTGTTAAAGTATTATCGATTAAGGGTTGTTCAACATCAGAGACGATAAATCTAGAGTGACTCAGCTTGAATCTTTTTTCAAATCAAAAAAACCAGAGAAAAATAGAAATTGGAAAATGACCAAAAAACTGAACCAAAAGTAGGAAAAAAAACCCTCTTGCTCTGAAAAGGGAACCAAATAAAAAGAAAGATACAACCTTTTAAGACTTGAGGAAATTAATACACCACCTTCAACCTTTCAACCGACCACCTTCCAGATAAACTCTCAAAAAAGTCGTTACTCAAATAAATGATATGTGCATAAGAGAGAGTTAAGGATAATGCCAGCACTGGGAAATAAAAGTTCAGAGAGAGAGAAAAAGGGGGGGACTTATTCATTAAGCTCAATTTTTTAAACAAAAGATAAAGAACATAAAAAATAGTCATGTGATGTGATGTGATACCATTCATACCGAAGGATGTGATACCATTCATAAAAACAACGATTTTTGCTGCCTGGAGCATTAACAAAAAAAATCTCTTTACAAAAACTTAATATTACGCGGGTGGTATTATTAATACTGTCGAGAGCTCAAACGTCCTCCCGTTGGTGTGGTAGTTAGGAGGGGTGGGGGTGCCTGCCCAGGTGTCGTCCTCGTCACTTGACCACGGCTCAAAATGACGAGGTTCGTCACCAGAAGCCCTCGTGTAGCTGAACAGTGTGATGTAATATTCACTCAATCCACGTAAATTCCACCAACTCTGTTTGAGTAATGGGAGTAAAGAAACTTTTTTATGTAATCATAAATAAAGTTTTTAAACTTTTTTCAAAGCTTTACCTGAATGTATTTATGCATTGAATTATATACAATAATCGACCTAAATAGTAGAATGGAGTGTCAATACTCGTTTAAAATTGAATTTGGCGTTTATATGTACAAGGGGTGATCAAATGTAAAGGTACGAAACGACATAAAAATGAAACAGTTAAATATTTGCATATTCTGCCATGGGAGAATGTAGCGAGACATCTCGGGATGCCATTGGAGGCTCTGACTGGGATCGGATCATGCGCGGACGCCCGCATGCGCAGGAGAGAGCAAAGGCTCTTATAAAAAGCAGCGTCAAAATGACGCGGCAGTCCGTATAAGAACAGGATGGCGTTCGCGTTGCAAAATTCGACGATTGAGGAGCAGCGAAGTGTTATCCGATTTCTGACAGCGGAAGGGGAGAAACTGGCAGCTATTCATCGGTGGATGGTGACCGTTTACGGGGAGAAATGTGTCTCAGACAAGTCTGTGAGAAAATGGAGTGCCCGTTTTCGTGCAGGCCGTGAGAGTGTGGGTGATGACCAAAGACCAGGCCAGGTAAACACTGTCATCACGAGCGATCTCATCGACAAGGTGGACGACCTAGTGAGAAGTGATCAGCGTGTCACATTGCGAATGTTGGCGCTGAAGGTGGATGTCAGCTATGGAACCGTGTGGACAATTGTTCACGACAGGTTGCGATTTCGGAAGGTATGTGCCGCTTGGAGCAGCTCACCGACCAGCAAAAGGAACTGCGTATGGGACTAGCACTGCAACATCTGTTTCGGTATCGGGAAGACTCCTCTTTCATGAAGCGGATCGTCACAGGTGATGAGACCTGGTGCCATCACTACGAGCCAGAGACGAAGCGGGACAGCATGCAGTGGAAGCATGCGTCGTCACTTCCCCCTAAAAGGTTCAGAGCCGTGAAGTCAGCAGGCAAGGTGTTGCTCGCCGTCTTTTTCGACTTTCAAGGTCCGCTACTTATGGAATTCCTCGAGCACAGAAAAAGCATTAACTCTGTGTACTGTGAGACACTCTGACGCCTACAAGAACAAAAGACCGGGGCTGCTCACGGAGGGTGTGGTTCCACTTCATGATGACGTGCGTCCACACGTCACCAGAGTCACACAAATGAAAATGGACAAGTTCAAATGGGAGACGTTGGACCATCCACCCTACAGTCCGGACATGTCGGCCTGCGATTTCCATGTGTTTGATATACTGAAGAAACACCTGAAAGGGAAGCGCTTCAACTGGGACTACGTATTCAATGATACTGTGAAGGACTGGGTCTCGACACAGCCACAAGAATTCTAGGAACAAAAAAGGAATCCTGCGGTTTGTTCATCAGTGGGATCGTTGTCTCAGGTCTATGGTGTATATTTTGAATAAAGTCTACATTTGTACCCACCGTGTCATTTCATACCTTGTGCATTTGATCACCCTTGTATATGTCACTTTATCTTATATCTTAAATAAAATAAAAAATTTGAAAAAGTTTCTTTCATCCTATAAAATCTTTCTTTCGTCATATAAATTTCAGTTATTCGGTGAACAGAAAATAAATTAGCGTTTCTTTAATGGCATAATCGAAATGATATCGCCAAAGCCGCTTTAGCTCATATCATTATATAATATATGGGAGAGTTGTAAAATGAGAGCACAAACATAACGGGGAAGCACAGTATTTTTATATGCCTTTTTTTTTTTTTTTTTTTTTTTTGTAAGAATGTAAGGGGGTGATATTAAGGGATGGAGTGGGGCATACATTGGCAAATTTGAGTCAAAATATTTATTTACAATAAGACTTAAGGCTGTCTTCGGTTAATGTTAAAGGATAGGACCCAAATTAGGTACATTTTTTCAGATATAAAAGAAATGAAAAATTAATATTATATTCTGGCTTCACTATCCCTTAGAGAACAACATATTTTATTATTATTCACTGTTTTGACCAAGCTGAGCCATTTTTTCTGGTATAAAATGTGTTTCGCGTTTTTTCTCCTATACCGTATTGTTAAATGAGTTGTCCTTTCACGTGTTAAAATGAAAAAAATAATGTTCAAGGAATATTTTGAAATTTTAGAAACACTCTATTGTTGACCGATGTATAAGTTATAATGTTGCAAATTTTCATGAAAATTGAAGCATATTTCTGTGTGAAAATGTGCTCCACGTTTAGTTCAGGTTCTCGTACTTTTGCCGAAAACAGCCTTTAGTAAACGCTCAAAATTAAGACCACCAATAGTAATACAAACTTCAAAGCGTGATGAAATAATTGTTGAACAGTTTATAAGAGGCCAGGCAAAAGAAGCTCTTTGCAAGCAGGTGATTACTCTCTGCTCGTGGTATTATGCCACTGGCTCTTGGCACACTGTAGGTTGCAGTTATGCTTTCCATTTCATGTATCATAGCGCACAGATGAGGCGATTTTCTCCGCACGGAACAGTAGGATCTGTGAGCAACAGCAAATCCACACACATTCATTCTCAGTGAATGCTTGGGCAGACAGATATTGAGAATATTTCATTCATAAGTATACATATTGCTTACCTCCACGCATCATATTATTCTGAAAAGAGTTTTGCCAGGATTGCTGTAAGATGCTACCATTGTCGTTTATAATTGAATGCGTCGGCAGCAGTACCACACACAACTGGGGGGGAGGGGGGTCCTGGGGGACCAGACCACCCCAACGCCCTTGATTTTTTTCCGATTGATTATAATTCTAAGTATATAGTATGTAAAATTTAATTTCTTGCTATTAATGATTAATTTTATTAATTAATGCTAATTATTTATTCAAAAACTAGTTTTTTCTGTGTTTTGTTCCCGAAAATCGACAAAACCAAGAGGAGCATGATACAAGAAGGATGAACTTTCGACCCCGGACCTCCCCCCCTTGAAAAATTCCTGTGTGGCAGCATGATGACGCCCCATTTCATTTCAGTGTGGAAGTTGCAATGAACAAGATCTCAATTTTGCGAAGCGATTGATTAGACCAGTTGAGGCTTCAATGATTTCTTTACAGGAGCCTCCGAATTATTTGAGAGACTTTTGTTGACTCTATGAGTGAATTCATCGCTTGACTATCGATTGTGGTGCTCGCAAGACACCCCCCTCGACACTTTCAAACTGGTGGACATAATTTTGAGCATTTATTAATCCACAATCTTTTTCTCTTTCATGTCTCCCTTTTTTGTGCCTGGGGATCGGAAATTTATCCAGACTTCTGTTTGCCGTGTGCATCCTGTCCGTAATCAGCAATGTCACCGTCCTGCTCCTGGAGGCCTTTGACAAGGAGTCCACATTCATCAACAGCATCAACAAAGACATTGAACTGGGCAAGGAGGAAGATCCCGAATACTTTCCGGACTACCCACGCATCACGCTGTGCAGGAAACCCTTCTTCAAACCAGGTCAAGTTCTTTTTCTAGGGGCAAAAATATAAAGTCTGTTATTTATGTGTGTATAACGAATGGAATACGTTCCTACTCAACACTAAAAGTGTCAGGTTATTGCAACACTTATTTTATATATTTTCAATGGGGTCGATTCATCACCAAAGGGTGCTGCGATCGTTTGCCGATCACCATATAATTATCAAGTGAACAATAACAGCTTTAATCGTATTCCACTTATGGTTGTGTGCTAACCGTCGATTTTGTTTACATTCAAATTTTATATTCTTTAAAGTTTTCAAGTACTCTCTAAATATCTTTAATATATATTTTCTAATCTTTTGCTTTTCGTATAGTTATTAAATATATACATAGTTTTAGTTTACAATATTAAATTTAAGCTTAGTTTATTCTTCTGTTCTTTGATCTCGTGTCTTGTGTTTTTGTATACTTTTAGGTTTAGTAATTAGTTTGCCATCTACATTGTGTTTCAAAAAATTATGAATCGTTCAATTGAACAAAAAATCCTTTATACTTAAAAATTAAGTGTTAAAGTGTAGGAGGGGGGCTGGGAGATGTCAATTTTTTTGGCGAACCGAATTGATCGCCAAGCAACTTAATTTAGCGATAGATGTTTTTGCCGCCAGGAATCGATAGCCAAGCTACATAATTTAACGATAAGTGAATTTGCAAATTGTAGTTTTGCAATGAAAATAAAGAAATATTAATGTAAATTTTTTAAAAAATATTTATAAAGCTATCAGAGTACTGCATAAAATTAAAAATTGTGTTGGTTTTTTAAGTTAAAGGAAAGAAAGGATTTCATTTTGTTATATGATAGAAATCTGAAAATGGCACCAAAATTAGTCAAATCAAACACGAATGAAAGACGTGGCTATTTGTATAACGTACCATCATGTGATTATGACGTCAGATGAATCAAATTCATTAAAGTGTAAACAACCCCTTGGAACTTCGGAAACTTTTAATATACATACAATATAAATTTGTTTTTCTTCAAGCTCTGCTATTTTTAAAAATCTATTATTTACAACAATCACCTCTATATATCAGGCAGTTTAAAAACTTGATGAAAAATTTACTTCTTAGGCACACAAATAATTACACGTTGCTTTGCCAAAGACATATATTTACTTTGTTTCTAGATCAACAATGGGCTTTCCCTTCTTAATGATCTGCTTTCCATAATTAGAAGTGGCCGCGGTAGCTAGGAAGTCATGATCACGGCCGGCATTGTTTATCCAGTCGTCATGCCAACACTGAAGATCCGCCGCATAGAGGAGACGATGCACGTAAAATCTGGCGGTGCACAAAGTTCTCAATTTGGCGAAGTGGGAACATTGCAGAGTAGGGTACCTGTTTGGAGGTCGTTTTCCTCAATTGACTGTAGTGATAAAATGTGACCTTTGTCACCAATAACATCCTCTTAGTTCTGAGAAAGAAGTTGATAACAATCAATCAATCGCAAAAAAATTGAACGAATTAAACTTTTAGGAATCAGGAATACTAATTTAACCCGGAGAAAATAAGTGATGGGTGAAGTCTAAATATTTTACAGAGTTCAATCATCACTAATCCTAAACTATAAAATTAACAATAAAGGTCGAAAATTCTCTTTTCTTAGACTAAAACTACTGTTCGACTTGATAGTGTATGCAATGAGTAATAGCGACAGATAGAATAAAGGTATATGCTTGCACATGGCATTAAATAAACAACAATGACGGAAAGATATGGAAAGGCCGTGGGTAGCCTAGTGGTTAGAGCATCGGACTTCAGACCGGAAGGCCTGAGTTCGATGCCCAGTGCCACCAAAGACCCTCAGAGTACTCACGAAGTACGTGCTCGTTAAATTAGTGGGTCCGAAAGTCTTGTGGGTGTTTGCAGCTAAAACCACGAGTGCAGGGTGCTGGAGAATATTTCCCTCTCCTCCTGTTCCATGCCTAAATTGCGGAGATCGATAGAGTTGCCATCTATCATAAAGAAATCCAACCTGTCTCACAGGCAACATACATTCCTACGGGAATTTCACCCAGCTAATCGAAATGTCACATGTATGGTGTTCAAGGTTAAGGCCAACGACAGGCGTACATCTAGCCCCTTGCTATGATGAATTTCGTGGGCCTCGATCTGACTACGTAAGACAGGTGGCATTAGAAGCAACAACAACAGGTATTGAAGATACAAAGACATTTTCAAATTCTTTCTTATTCGTTTCTGATCTGGCCTTGACATTTGATTTTACAGTAATGAGTGATAACATTCTCATTTCCTCCAGAATTCAACGAAAGCTATTCGGAACTGGTGGAATACTCTTACCTTGCGCTCGGTTACCCTTTCATTCCCTTCAGTCCAGAAGAGGTGAGCTTAATCGTCGAGATTTCTGCAGGAGAGGGCAACCTATCCGCCCCTGCCTCGGAATTTCTGAAATACCTGGATGGCATGGATAAAGAGTTCCAGAATTTGAAAAACTCCTCAGAGAATTTCAACCTTAAAGAGTTCGTTTACGAAAATAGCGTCAGGTAAAAACTCAAATATTCTGCTTTGTCCATTTTATACTTATTCCATTTATTATCCTCAATTTGAGCTCCGGCTGTTTTGGAAAAAAGGAACTGTAAAATTATTCTTTAAGATGATAGACAAAAAATATATGTATAATAATAATCTAAGGCTTACAACATTTTTTAAAAAAATTTCGTACAATTTATTTGCGTAGGTGTGATGATTTCTTTCTCTACTGCATCGCCCTAGTATTTCCCCTCAACTGCTGTGACATTTTTCGGCCGGTTCTGACGAGCATGGGGCTGTGCTACGCCTTGCGTGATCACGGGGAGATTCTGCAGCTAATCCGGCAGTCACCCATCGAGTTCTCTGTTATCATCGATCTTGTCTCACCCCCTCATCTGAGTGAGTAACCCTTTGTGTCCCAGAGAAAACTAAATAAATATAATATCGCTTACTTAAAAACGCAAAGCCACCGCAGTAGCAGAGAGGTAATGGTCACGGATTTCGTAATCCCCAATATTCAAGTCGAGCTCCAGGTCTGAGTGTCCTACTTCAATCAAAATTCTATCTATTGAAAAAATTAATCCGATTGCATATTGAATTCAGTAGCTTCTCAAAGTGTAGAAAATAGAGAAAGTAAGCTCCCGCTCAGGTGTCGTTTTCTTTCATGTTTCAAAATTTACAATCAACACAAAATCAGAAAGGGAATGCGTAATTTCTCTGTGGGAAGGTTAAGCAATACCTTTGGCTAATCATCCAATGGTATACTAAGACACGCGATAATACATATGATTTGTTTACCGTGATCCATCTAGAAGTGGAATCGAAACTAGTTTGATATCACGCGGCACGCGCCAAGTTGTTGTTTATGTTCGCCAAGATGGGCGATAACTTTACAATGTGGTTACCTTGATATTTTTGCAGTTTTTGGAATATTGCAAGGTGCCAGTACTTTTTAATTCATATTCATTATTAATGTTATTATACATTAAGTAATTATTTTATTAATAATATAATATAAAAAACAATTATTATATGTAATAATCATATAATATACGTTATTTATAATTGGTTTTTTTATTATATTTATAAAATTATATATTATGTTATTTATTTATAATTATTATCTTCTTTATTTATAATTATTATTTTGTTATTCATTTATAATTATTATGTAATTTATTTATAATTATTATGTTACATGAGTATTCTTATAAATAATTTTTCCATTACAATAGGATTATTTAATTCCTGTTTATAATTACTATTAAATGATGTATGATTATTATTATATATAATAATTATTAAATCATACTATATGAATATAATGTATAATTACTATTAAATTACATTGCAAGATTATTATTATTTACTGCATAATACTTTTAGTACATGTAACTTTTTATTATAATATATTGTTATTCATTATTTATTGATTGATCTTGGTTATTCTCAATCTCGCCCTTTATTCTTCTTTTGAAAAAAATTTTAATGTATTTCAAAACAATTTTTTTAAAATTAACTCCCTGGCGATTTTATACCGCTAGGCCGCCATCTTGGATTCCATTCCAGCGACAAGTGCTGCTTGGTGTGATTCCTTTATCGCGCCAAGCAGTGCTTGGCGTCATGCCCCATGATATCAAACTAGTACCGTTGAATCATTCAGAAATCATCCTCAACTTAATTTTTGCTCATTTTGGCGATCAAACTTTTAAGCGTTGCAGCCTCTTGATTTACTCCAATGATCAGATAAGTGATCCCGTCGTCAGGGCTTGATTTGTCATCCTGGTTTCTTAAAAATTACATACCTTTAGACTTACTAAATTTCATCTACAGTCTTTTAAATATTTCGTTACGAAACGCAATGGCTATTAGTGTTATAGTGCTTTCTATTGATTAAGATGTTGAAAGAAGGCTCAAGAACACTGTATCCTTTTGTGGAATTTAATAACTGTAACCTCTCACAAAGTATAGGTTAACCTAAAAGATTTTAAATATGCAGCAGCTGGAATGAGATACGAAATTAACTGTGTTTTTTAGTAAGGACAACATAGCCACAACTTTAGTTTGAAACCACAATGAAATGACTAATATAATACAGGAGCTTATACCTCATCCTCCTAGATTTACTCGGTCGCCAAAAGCCATCGTGTAGCTGAACAGTGCGACGTTAATATTCAATCAATCAATCTAGATTTACTCGGAGAGCGCATTCAACATGATGTGTGGCATAGTAATTATTTCACGTGTCCGGGTTTTTGAAAAAGCCAGGATTTTAGACCATGTCTACAGTAGTACATTACTCATCACTAATCCTGAGATTATAACCATAGTAACTGGTTTCCAAATACAATTATAACTATTTGTGACTCAAATTGCATTCATAAATAATAGTAAGAAATAACCAGTTTCGGGAAAAAGTAAGAATGAAGGCTCAGCAAAAATAAAGAAAATGAATCGATCCTCATGAATCCTCTAAAAGTTTTCTCCTGGTTAAAACTCTTTGATGTAGCGCCGCCCATTGCGTATCCATGTCCTTATTTTCAGAGGATGCATTGTTTCGCAGACCGATCGACAGAAGAAGGATTTAACGTATTCCTGACCGACCCCAAAGAGGAGGCACTCTTGTTTCAACCCTCTGAGGGACAGAAAATCGTCCCGGGACTCGTCACCACAGTCAACGTTCAGCTCGTCAAGGTGAGATAACCTTAAGAATCCTGGTCTTTTTCACGCGACATTAACAAGGTCATTTTTACTGGCTGAAATGTTTTTGTTTCAGACGGAGAGAAATGCCCTGCACAGGCCTTGGCATGGGTTGACAGAGAACTGCCCTCGTTTTCCCTTTGGTGGCGACCCCCCGGAACAGCGGACGCAGCGCTACACTCACCGTACCTGTGACACTTACTCCTACTTTCACATTCTACGGAATGCCTGCCAGTGCGAGTCAATCTTTTTCCCAGGTAAGTTGTAAAAAAAAAAATTTACTGGCGAAAAAAAATATATAAGTAACACACCTGCTTTAACATGTGACTCAAGGTTGTGCATAAAGTAGAAAATCTCAACAAATGTACAATGCTAAATCCATTTGTAGTGGGTGCTTCCTACCGAATGTTGCTATCCGAAGCAAGAGTCCTCTAACTCATAATTTTGAATGAATTATCTGACTACATCAACATGAGCATTTTAAGGGCCTTGCAGAATCAAGTATATTCTTTCGCTTCATTTTTCTTATCTTAATCAATGCTTTCAATTATTGAAACATGATTATTTCATTATAAGATGTCGAAAAAAAATTAATAAAAGACCGAACACACTTTAAAATTTGAGACCTTTTAAACTTTTCAACTACTCAAAATGAATAAATTTAACCTTCATCAAATAATTTGAAACATTTACTTACACTTTGATAAAAATAATAATGAGAGGAAAAAAAACTAATTTAGATCTATTAGTTTTTTTTTAGATTTCAAAGCCAGGTGTTCAGGGAAGTTTACGTACAGTACCTAGTTATATATTGTTAAAATACACCGAATTATATTTGAATTTTAAGAGCTTGAACATCAGTTTACATCAAAGAGAACATGAATAAAGATTTTCCCACATTTTTTTTATAACTTGAATGTTTGAATAAATGGTAATCAAAAATATACGGAAACATTTACAGTAGACATTTATGCATATAAACATAAAGATCAATTTTAAATTCGAGCTATTCAAAACATTCAAGTTATTATTCAAAAATATCTATTTATGCAAAATACCTCAACATTTATCTTTTTTTAAAGGCTAACTGAATCAGTAATTAAAATCTGGATATTTTTTGAAATCTCGACCGCATAAAGCTAGAAATTTTATGTTAGAAATTTTATTTGAAATTGCGAAAAAATAATGTATCGCGCAGTTAAAAATTATTTTACTTATGGTAAATAATTTTTAACTGCGCGATACATTATTTTTTCGCAATTTCAAATGAAATTTCTAACATCAAATTTCTAGCTTTATGCGGTTTGAGTATAACATAAATTTCCAATTTTATTATATAGCATCTTTAGTATTTTTTTAATATATTTCGAAAATTTCATACACAATTCGGTTGAAGAGCAAAAAATATGCTAAAAAAATTGTTGAATATACAATAAATTTTTACATAGAAGCAAAGCTGAAAAGCTAAACCGTAGGAATGAAAAATTATGAGTAGTTTCCGAAATATTTATTTTAAAGTTCAGAAAATTTGTTGCTATACTTATATATATAATATTAATTCAATGGTTAAAATAATATGTTAATAATAGTCATGGAATCGTTTGACGACGCATTCATATACTAATAAAAATTATAATGGTCATTGATACGAATGTCAAGAATTTTATGTAATTTTAAATTCATACATTTAGATATTGATGTAGAGAAAATATAAAACGACCAACTAAAATACATGAAAAATGCAGTCTGCAATAAAATGATCTTGACAAAAACAAAATCCGGCATTTTCACTTGCTATGGCAGAGCCGGCTTAGACAGGGGCGAGCTGGGCAATCAGAGAGGACCCACGGTTTTGATGGATGCCGGTCTAGCTTTTAAAGTTTTCAGGGAAAAAATATAAGAATTACAAATTCAAAAATAAGTCTTATAAATTTCCATACATATTTATAACAATAAATTGTGGAATTGGCTTTGTGACGTCGTGAGAAGGTAGCGTAAAAAAACACACACAGCAAGTCGTGAGAATAAAAAAAATACTTTTAATTTTTTTCTCCAACAGGGTAATTAAATTATGCATTTAATTGTCTCTGTGCCTAGCCAGTATGATAACCTCCTTTTTAACATCGATTTCTCCACCGCTTGTCTCGGTACGGTCCGCAAGGCGTTTTTTTATTCTCGTCAAGGACTCCTGGTCAGCATCACTGTCCAAAACTCCGAGATCCTCCTTTCTCCGCTTTCAGAAAACGACCAGCCCTCTTTTTTTCGATCTTTTTCTTTTTTTTCTCTTTTTGGTTTCACCAGCCTTTTTAAAACATCAGGGGCAGTCAATTTCCCACCCCTCACGCTTTCTCATTGAGTCGATCCTTGATCCTCAACTCATTAGAGCCCCACTGGCGCAT
The DNA here is from genome assembly GCA_019973935.1 of Trichonephila clavipes. Lineage (NCBI taxonomy): Eukaryota > Metazoa > Arthropoda > Arachnida > Araneae > Nephilidae > Trichonephila > Trichonephila clavipes. Next base: position 708,457 of record BMAU01018603.1, read on the forward strand.
AATTCGCCAATCGTCCTCTCCCCTGGTTTCTTCACAAACCTGCAGGTGTCGGACACATGCTCCGACTGACAAGCCTTTTCGGCCGACTGCCGCAGCCTTACCGCCTTTGATGACAATTCGCCATTGTATATGTAAGGCGACAGTCAGCTGCATCGGAGCGACCTCGTCCACAGTAGTATGGCCAGACTATTACATGTCCAGTCTCACTGGCACCAAAGTCCAGACTCTAAATAAAGATAATGAACCCCAGCTGCACGTGCACCAAAACTCATTCTAGTATTGTCCTGAAAGAGTGAAACTCGTTTCGAAACGGGGACGTCACAGCTTCCAATGCATTTTTGTGTTTGACAATATCTAAGGTAACCAACCCTACTTTAGATAGATTGGTACGACTTTTTCGTAACCGTACTCCTTTTAAAATTAATTCGTGCAGCCAAAATACACCTTTTGCACTCTTAAAAATTTATATAAACTATAACAGTTAATTTTAATTTATGAAACTTGTGAAATGTTCATATTTAGCCATTTCCGTCCAAACACTTTACATGGGAAAAAGTTTGACTCCCTCATTCATTAGGGAATTGTATAAGATTCCAACATTAAGTTTTATTTTTCATCGAATAGGGTCAAGTGGTAGTGTATCGTGCTTCTATACCACAGGTCCGGGTTCTATTAACGGGCTGGGCAAGGTCGACTCTGCCTTTCATCCCCGCTGCAGTGGGTCGATAAATGATTACCAAGCTTGCTTGGAGTCTTAAACACTGAAGGTCTCTCTTCAGACAGACCACCAAATCGGGACATCTGCTCATGCACCTCAGCGCCCAATGGTCACGTATATTGGAATGGACATAGTAGTTCTTGGCCCTCATGGGCTAGTGTGCAAATGAGTTTTAAGTTTGAGGATTGCCTCACTTTGGGAATACCCCTCAGATAAACATTTATTTCCAATCATTTACAAACTAAACATTCTTCTTTCAATTACGTTTATTTCAGAAAGAACTTTGGTTTTTCAAATGTATTTGCTTAATAACATGTATATTTGTATATCATAATAAAATATTGATCTATCCAAAATTACATGTTTTTTGCTCCTCTAAAAGCTTTAAGGATTTTAGAACTGATATTGCAATCCATGTACGATTTATAGTAGTATATTTAAAAATGATAGACATTTTTATAACTGTGTGAGTTTTTATGCCTCGTTTATAAATATAAAAAATTGCTTCAGCTTTCAGCCCCTCACTTTCCTGACTAGAGGTTTTCCCTATGCTCTTTAAACTGCCCTTGCTTCGATCTATTCGACCCATGACTAACTTCTTGTTCGTCATACAGAGTTTCTACCGGACTATCCGAACTAATCGTGTCTGTCTGTCGAGGTCGGTACACTCGAACCTGATCAATGTTAACTGTTACTCTTCTCCCGCTTTTCCAAACAATTAAATTATTGCCGTTGAGTTCCAAAACTCTATAGGGACCTTCAAACTTAGGCATAAATTTTCCAACCTGTTTTCTACCCGCAGCACTTAAGAAATGTGTTTGAATTAAAACTAAATCGTTCACTTTGATGTGAACATCCCTCCTTCTGCGATTGTAATATTTTTCCCAAGACTTATGCTTTTTTCGCATATTTCGTCTTGCCTCATCGAATAATTTTTCGATGTTCCTACCAACATATTTCGTATCCTCTGTAACATTTATGAGCCTGCTAAACGGAGTTATGATTTTCCTCCCTAAAAACAACTCAGCCGGAGTTTTATTTGTTGTCTCATTTACCGCCGTGCGTAATGCGAAAGCGAACTCGTGTAGAAATTGGTCCCAGTTTTCATGATTTTCTTCAACAAAAGAAGCTATCATTTGAACTAAATTTCTATTCACTCTCTGCGTGAGATTAGCCTGTGGTCGGTACGTTACCGTTTTCATATGTTTAATGTCCAACCTGTGACTGAGATGTTCAAACACGTCAGAAATAAATTGGGGGCCGTTATCACTGATCAAAGAAATCGGAGCTCCGTAACGCGCTATATAGTTATCAAAAAAAAGCATTAGCTATTGCCTGGGCTGAAGCTTTACGAAGAGGAATCAGCTCACACCACTTAGTGAAGTGGTCAGATATAACTAATATGAATTTATATCTCTCGGGTCGGGATGCGGGTAGGGACCTAATAAGTCTAGCGTTACAATTTCATTTGGATATCAAACTATAGGCATTAAACGACCAGCTGGTAGCGTGTTTTTATAATTAAACTTTTCACACCGGTCACAGGTTGAAACATATTCAAATATATATTTTCTCATAAATGGAAAATAGCACGTATCACGAAGTTTAAGATATGTCTTCCTCTTCCCGAGATGTCCTGCCAGTGGCAGATCATGAAATTCTTTCCTTATATCTTTTCGAAGAGAACCAGGAATATAAACTCTTAGTTCTCCCAGAGTAGAAAAATACTTCGCGTAAAAGAGGAGACCATTTATTAACTTGAAGTCCTGGGACCAACTCTCGCATACCGTCGCATTAACAGAACCGTCATCAGGGTTTTCTAAGTATCGATAAATATGTCCTAATTCAGGATCTTCCCTTTGTTCCTTAATGAACTGTTCACGTGAATTTATTGCGAGGGCTCTAAGAGCTGCGCACGAAATTTGTGACCCCTCGACACTGTCTACTGGATTTCTCGATAAAAGATCTGCGACCACGTTTTGAACACCAGGTCTGTGCTCCCATTCTATGTTAAATTCTGACAATTTCAATGCCCATCGGATCATCCTACTTGATAAATTCTTACCATTGGTTAACTTTGTTAACGCTGCGTGATCTGTGATCACTTTCACAGGCAGGGGTCCAAAATAAGTTTTAAACTTATTTAGAGCCCATATTACCGCCAAACATTCTCTTTCGGTAACCGTATAATTACGTTCTGCTTTATTAAGGGTTCGAGACGCGAAAGCAATAGGTTTTTGATTTTGTTGAAGCACAGCACCAATTCCGACCCCACTAGCATCAGTGAATAAATTGGATTGTTCAGAAAAATTTGGTAATTGTAAAATCGGTGCCTCCGTTAGTGTGCGTTTGATCTGATCAAAAGAATCCTGTGCTTCTCCCGACCAGTTAAACTTCGCCCCCTTTTTCTTTAATTGGTACAATGGTTCGCATATATCTGCGTATCGCGGAATAAATTTTTGGTACCAACCCGTCATCCCTAAAAATTTTGACACTTCTCGATTATTTTTGGGAGGTTTCATTTCCGTAATTGCCCTAATTTTCTTTTATTGTCAGTTTCGATTCCTTCTTTACTAATAATCAGGCCTAAATATTTGAGTTTGTCACGGGCGAAGTGACATTTTTCCTTATTTAACGTTAGCCCTGCGTCTCGCAATAAGGTAAAAACCTGAGTTAAATGATCTAGATGGTCTTTAAACGATGGTGATGTAATAATAACATCATCCATATACACCAACACGAAACGCCCAATAACAGGTTTGAGAATAATATCAATGGCCCTTTGGAAATTAGGTGCCGCCCCAGAAAGACCAAAAGGCATGCGTAGGAACGCAAAAGTGCCATTGCGAGTGATAAACGCGGTTTTTTCTATGTCTCTTGGACTAATCGCCAACTGAAAATAGCCACTTCTGAGATCTAGAGTGGACATAACGTTGGTGTGAGGAATATTGGTGAGTAAGTCATCAATCACCGGTAATGGATATCGAGGATATTTGGTAATTCCATTTAACTTTCGATAATCGATCGCGAAACGATACACCTCGGGAGAATCTGGAGGAAGGTCATTTTTCTTTTGTGTTAGAACGACTGAAGATGCATAAGGCGAATTAATAGGACAAATTGTATCATCCCGTAACATCTTATCTATGTGATAATCAATAATGCCTTGTTTGACCCGGTCGTACCTGTATGGTCTCGACACTACCGGTCCCTTGTCTCCAGTATCTATCTCATGATATAGAACATGCGTTAATCCCGGCTGATCGGAAAATAACCCTTTAAAATTATTAAATAATGCTTTTAATTGCCTCTGTTGCTCGTCACCAAGTTTTGATTCTTCTAGATCAATATCAACCGGTTTCTCTTCTTTCGACAATTGTTTGATCAGATTGTCGGGAATGATCAAGGATTTCTGATCAAAATCCAATGTTAATCGTGACGCCTTCATAAAATCGATACCCAAAATACACTGATACTGCATGTTGTCTAGTATATGGAATTCCCAGGGTTTCTGAAATTCCCTGATCCTATATAATTTGTAACTCTACCCGACCCAAATGACTGCACGGGGCTCCCTGTGCTGTCACGACTCTGTCTTTCGTCTTTTGACGAGGTCAGTATGAAAAATAGTTGCGGTTTACCTCCTCCGAAATAAAAGATTTCTCCGCTCCCGTGTCCCATAGTGCTGTAATAAAGGTTTCATTTAATAAAATAGGGACATACGGTAATTCGACTGGGGTCATTCTTATAGAAGATATTCTGATAGGCCGATGATCCCAAACTGGAGGATTTTCCGTACCCCGCGATCGATTACCCCCATATTCACATCGATCGCTTAAAAGTTTAAATTTCTACTTCGTTCATTTTGACCTCGAAATGAACTATTTCTCGACCCACTTTGTCGACCGCCCTGATTGTGGAATCGTTGTTCCGATTGTCCACCTTGGCGTCTACCCTCGAATCTGCGATTATTTGTGAAACCTTGGTTTTCGAATCTCGATTAAATTCTCTTTGTGGTCGGCTATTATTGGCGTATCTCTCATTATTTCCGTTTTCCCTCCAATCTTCTTGTCTATGCCGGGTATGAAAACGATTGCCTTCATTAGGGCCTGAACTTCTAAATCCCTCACTCGAACCTCTGATCTGTCTATGCATAAAACGTTCTTCGTATTTATCAACGATTTGTAGGAGATTGGCAGTATTTCGTGGATGTCTAACTTCGACATAATCCAAAATTTGAGGTTCTAATCGACTAACGACGTGATCAATTAATTTTTCCTCCGACATTTCTAGCTTAAGGACTTTATGAATTTTCAATAATTCACAAATAAAGTCCGAAGGCTGTTGATCACGCCTTTGCGATGAGGAATAAAATCGCGTTTCTAGTTCCGACCTGTTTCTGACCACGGGGAATTGTTCCGACAGTGCCTGTTTTAAATGCGTGTAGTCTGTTGTCTTATGTTCAATGACCCTATAACCAAGAACTTCGAACCAGTCGAGTGCCCGTCCTTTGAGATGACCCTTCAAGTAAGCACATGCTAGTTGTGTGCAGGTATCTCATAATAAGCGAGATTATGATCAATATTCTCCAAAAAATCATCTATGTTCTCAACCCCCGAAAAATATTGTTCCGGAATGATTCTAAAACTGGATCCGACTCTATTCTCGGGATTTATACGTTGGGCGCCATTGTGAAGGTCTCCTTGGACCTCACTTTGAGAACGAGAATAAATAGGATTCAGATAAGAACCAGTAGCCATTTTTATAAACAACTTTCTTTATTTGGTTATCTTATCCAAATAGGATCAAAGACTTATTAACAAATATATCTAACTAGTATTATGAGGTTTTAAAGATAATATCCTTTAAATTAACTTAATTAATGATCCAATTAATTAACAATGAAATACGATTACGCAGAGATTACCACGATAAGAGATCCCAGAATTATATTCTATGTTCTTATTGAACATTTAATTTTAATTTCATTCGCAATAGTAAGACTAATATTTACCACACTGCAATTCAGCTCAGCTCAGCTTTTCTCTGAGACTAAATCTTCAAGAAATCTTCAATTTAACTTCACTATAACTTTCTGCATCAATCTCTCTCTCCTACTGCTCTAACTTTACTATTCCGTTTGACTTAAATACTTTATCTAATCTGCATATAACAAGGAATCCTGTCCGCTTTTTGGAGTTGATTGGAAATAGGTAGGGAATTAAATTTCCCTAAAAAGGACGACTCAGAAGGTTAACATAAAGTTCCGTATAGATTTGTCACAAGCTTTAGTGATATTTAAATTTTCAAAAATAGTCTACACGTACGAAAACATTCTTTCAAAACCTTACACCACATCTCATACTATGTCTTCCCGACAGCAGGCAATATGTGTGTATACTCAAAAAATTTAATACAGGATATATTTCCAAATGTTAAAATTGTTTTTAAAATTTGGTATGGATATATTGTGGAACTGTTGGTTAACTTCACTGAACAAAATTGTTTTAAGTGTACTGTTTTGAAAGACAAAATTAATTGGGGAGAACTTTTTCTCACAATTGAATTTGTAATTACTGAATTGTGTGAAAATGTAGTTATCGATGTGTGACATTTTTCCTTGTAATAAAAGAAACAGAAAGATAAGAAATTTAACTTGAGTAGAAAATGGTTAGAAGTACTGTCACGCGCATTTGAAGAAAAAGTATACCCCCCATTAAAATTAAAAATTATTGTCTGAATGTGTGTTATGTCCATCACAAATGCCGATGTAGAGAAGATATTTTTATTTAATACAAGAAGTTCGAAAAGGAGAACACTAAGAATGAAAATTAAGATTTTTTCTGAAAAATATTCATTTAACATAAAAATATCATTTATATGATTTAAATTTAAATAAATTAAAAGTATTAAAATCCTTTTTTATGTTATTTGAATTAAAAGTATAACTGAATAGAGAAAGATTGGTTTTTTTCATAAATATAATCATCGTATGTATATCACCGTATGCACTATTTATTGTCTTATTGTTTAAAAAAAGAGATAGGGCCTCTTTACTCTTTTTACCTCATTACTTTTTTTAAAAAACCGCGTTTTCTTACTCTCATATTCAAAAATGAATACAGGATGCTTTTTTTCTGGTTCAAATCGCAATATCAAAATAAATTTTTCTTCAATTTTTTTTTTTTTAATTTTTAAAAATGACAGAAAACCAAATTTTGTTTCAAGAAAATATAACTATTTTTCAACTTCTCTTCTCCCTCTAACACGCCTTTTATTTCATTTTTTTTACCCTTCATTTTGTTTTAATTTTACTGTGACTGAACATAGCGGGAAAACAACCAAGTGGAACTACAACTTTAATACAAGATTGCCCAAGGCAACTTAACAGCAAGCTGTAAACGGGTGATCTCTTGGTTCTCACTTGACAAAGAGATCAAACTAAGTCATAAAATCCTCCCCGTTCAACCTCCCAAGTTTTTAAAGGGGGAAAGGAATGAAGTCTGTTGCATTTTTGAGGGAGATGGCAAAATAAAAGTAAACGCTTTCGGAATGATTTTTCAGGAGGAAGCGAACCACACCCGGAGCGTTAACATGCATAAGAGTACCGGAAGGGTCTTTGAGGGAATAAAGATTCGGACACATGACTCTATTTAAATATTACCGTCCACGATTTTGCTGTCATGAGTACTCGGCTCGCAGTGTTACGAATTTTGGTAAACGGGTGTAAAATGGGCTTCAGAATAAATTCCAAGTTTCCACAGAAGTGAAAGACGCAAATGGTCATGGTCACGAACTCATGACTGATATGTATGCATATGTCGAAAGTCATGGGTTCGAGTCCTCTTGTCACTAAAGATTTTCTGCAAGCATTTAAATCTACCGAAGTTTAAAATTGGTGTGGTTTGGAAAATGAGATACCGGCTCAGGTCAGTCGCCCTCAAGTTCTGAAGTACGGTGTTTACAAACAATTCTCGGATGTGAAGAACCATTTCTTAATGCTTAAGATTCTTTATTAAATTGCACCCAAAAATTGAAAACAGATTTTAGAGAAAGTTTTACATATGTTAACTAATCTCCTCAGTGAAGCAATACTTTAGTTTTAAGATCATGTTCCACAAAATGTAAAGGTTTTGCGACTCTCTCGGGACTTGGTGGCTGAGCTTGATTTCCCTATAATGAATGAAAGATGTAAAAGTATTCAATCTAGATCTCTTGACGATTATGCTGAGAAATGTCGTGTGCAGTTCATAGTATAGAACAAAAATTATTCCTTTTACATACGTTTAATATCTTTGCCTGGCCGTCGGTAGTCTAGTGGTTAGAGCATCGGACTCCAGACCGGAAGGACTGGGTCTGATAGCGGATGCCATCCAATACCCTCCGAGTTTACACGGAGTACGTGCTCTTTAAATCTGTGGGTCCGAAAGTCTTGTGGACTGAATCACGAGTGCAGTGGACTAGAGAATATTTCCCTCCTATCCAGTCCCTTGGCAAAATTGTGGAGGTGGAGATAGGGGGTGTCACCTTCGGGGAATTTCGCCGAGCTAATTCGTACTGTCACCTGTGTGGTGCTCAAGGCCGAGGCCTGGCCTACTTCTAGCCACGATGAATTTCGTAGGCCTCACTCTGACTACGTCAGACAGGTGGCATTAGCCACAACAACAACACTTATTTACCTGTCTAAAACAAAGACTTTCTGTGTAGATATGCAGTCACTCAAAAAAGCATTGGAACATTTGGCATGTGCATAACGGCAAAGCCATTTATAAGAATATTTATCACATAAAAACAAAATATATATCAAGTAAGAAATATTTAAACATTTGGTGTACAGTATACAAGAAAAATTTTATTAGTATTACAAATTATAATTTGATCTAGCTTTTTAAATATAATTCAAAGGCATACTGGAATCAAAAAAGTATTTAGACACTTTTGAAATGAGAAATTTAACAAGTATACAGCGCATCAATAGAATTTAATTTCACGCTACATTTTTAGACTAGAATTTTAAACATAAACGTTTCAACAGATAAGATTATTTATAGAAAAAAAATGACGAGAAACAAAGATATATTGGCTGATGTGCGAAATCTCGTAAAAAGTCATTGGAAAAAGGGGAAATCTATTTGCTGTGTATAGGAAAAATATTGAAATTGATTAAGTCTACTGTTTTTAACATCATTAACAGGTTCAAGAAAACAAACAGTGTTGAAAACAAGCAAAGATCAGGGCGTTCAAGGATATTTAACGAACGTGAAGAGAGGTAGATTGCGAGACAAGTGCACATTAATCCAAAAACTAGTGCATTAAAAATAACTTTGCAATATAAAAGTAGGCTCAGAAAATCAGTAAATCCTGAAACTGTCAGAAATGTTTTAAGAAAACCAAAGTATCATGGCAGAGTATCTCAAAGAAAGCCCTACATCAGCAAAGCAAATAGACAAGCTAGGTTGGCATTTGCTAAAATGTATGTAAGATAGCCAACAGAAGATTGGAAAAATATAATTTTTGTTTATGAAAGCAAATATAACATTTTCGGATCGGATGGCAAGCAAAAAGTTTGGTGGAAATTAAATACAGCAATGCATGTCAAAAACTTACGGCCTGCTGTCAAATATGGAAGGGGTACCCAAATTTTCTGGGCTGCATGGCAAGCTCTGGTTTCGGGAACTTACATTTTATTGATGGTATAATGAATAAATATGTATATCTTGACATATTCTCAAGCGAATTTTAAAGCAAAGTGCGAGCAAGCTGGTAATCTCAGGATATTTTAAATTGTACTAAGATAATGACCCGTGACATACTGCAGATATTTGCAAGTAATGGGTCCTCTACCACTGTCCTAGAGTTATTAAAACTCTTGCACAAAGTCCAGACCTTAATCCCATTGGTGTGCGAATTTACGTAATAAGTCAATAGAAAGAGGGGAAATCTTGAAATTGAGTAAGTCTATTGTTTTTAACACCATTTATATACAGGTGAAAGAAAACAAGTATTGTTGAAAACAAGCAAAGATCAGGGCGTCCAAGGATATTTAATAAACATGAAGAGTGAGTGAGAGTGAATATTAACGTCGTACTATTCAGCTACACGAGGGCTTTTTTGGCGACGGACCACGTCATTTTGAACCATGGTCAAGTGACGTGGATGACACCTGAGCCTTCTCCCCTCTCCTAACTACAAAAAAAATGGGAGGACGTTTCAGATGTATATTTATTGCTTTTGATTGTATTTCTAAAATGCTTTTCTTTCTCTTGAAGGTACTCCCACTTTGAGGTTGTGTGAGCCCAAAGACGTCTACATCTGCTTCATGTCATCCACCATAGCAGAAAACTGTAAGTGGGTTTTTAGTTTCATCCTCTACCTGTTCACTAGAACCAATACTTCTGTCCAGTTAATAGAGGCAGTAAAAAAATGCAGATCTCATCGAGATTTAAGACGGTATTCACAAACAATACATCTATTGGAATGAGGACTGGCCCTGAAGAACTGTGATTGTGCCAAAGCCCTCGAATTTAATGGTACCCATGGTAAGATAATAGAAAAGTCAGGGCCTAGGAGCAGGATGTGCAGGATTTCTTCAATAAATCGTAACAACGCGCAAATAATCTATAGATTGTAAAGGGAATTTCAAGAAGCCAAATATAAAACGGCTGGTCTCGAGAAAATTTCAGATCGGGGGCATTGGCTCCCATTGTTGAAAAGTGATAAAAAAGATAACACTTAGAAACTTATCCTTAGATTTTTGGAGTTACGACCTTCGTTAAGTCTTGATCATACCCTGCAAATGTATGTCTAGGAACATCTTTCTACGGATGAGCTGCCAGTTAGTTAGTCGGCCTCTTTGTCTAAGGGTACCGTGCACAGGAGATCCTTTTTTAATGTGGCACATTCCTTTCCTATTTTAAGAGCATTTACAGAATCCTATACGGTGTCCTACGTGAAAACTTTTTATCTTCAATATCTTACCCTCATATAGTTGGCATCTTAAATATGTAAATTTACATTCTATTTAAAAATAAAATCATTTGTGTATCATCATCTCGCCCGAGATGAAGCTTCTGATTGGCTAGACGCTTAACGCTCGACACTGACAGCCTTGGTGTGAATGCGGCCTTAAACCTACTGAGAATAAAAAAAACTAACTTGTGACAAGGTGGGGCAGCTTGGAGAATGAAGTGCCAGCTAGGTGCCGTCCTCGTTACTTAACCATCGTTCAAAATTATAAGGTTCGTTGCCAATAGCTTTCACGTTGTTCCGAAGTACGACTTTTATGAAACAATCAGTCTGGTCTGTATTGATCAGTTAAAAAGCTTACCGTACTCACAGTCATAGTGAGAAACAGTACAACTTCTTTCTGCGACATTTGTTTAAGGTAACGGACTCGTGGCTGGCGTCTCATGAGTTCAAGCTTAGTACCATTGAAGAACCGCCGTGTAGAGAAATGATGCACGTTAAATCTGTCGAATCTCATCCTCTCTTTGGTGTGGTGTAGCAGTTAGGAGAGGGGTTTCCAACTCAGTTGTCATCCTAGTCACTTGACCATGGTTCAAAATGACGAGATCCGTCGCCAAAAGCCCTCGTGTAGCTGAATAGTGCGACGTTAATATTCACTCTCACTCACTCTTCATGTTTATTAAATATCCTTGAACGCCCTGAGGGTTCAAGGAAGAATCCCACAGACATGATCTAACTTTTCATTGAAATACTAATTTTATTCATCTTTTAACACTTTACGAAATGCACTTTTATAACAACTTTGGGAGCAATAAGAAATCTTAACTCGCAAACAGATAACTAAATTATCTCAACTAAAGCTTTTTCAATGATCCTGCTCGCAGCCTGATGGCTTCCACTGTTCCGGGGGATTCTCCTTCGACTCTTAGTCTCAAGATATACCACCACCAGTCGGAGATTACTAACACTTGCATTTCCACTTAATGTTAAAGAAAAGGACCCGAAGTTGGAACATTTTTTCAGAAAGAAAATGAAACATTAATATTGTTACGAATTTTATATAAATAGTGTAAATAGTTTGTATTTGAGTGTTTAATGTATTTATATTACTCTACGTTATGTTTATTTCATGTTAAAATTGTACTATTCACATGCAATGCCGCCCCTTACGTTATAATAGCGATTCAATGAGATCTTAGCGAAATCTTGGCGGTAGAGCCAAATCGGCATCATTTTTGGCGAACAAGTTAGCGGCCAATTTGGTGACTTTGGCGACCATTTTGGCGTCATTGGTGACCATGTTGGCGAATTCGGAACTCTCTGGAATCTTCTAGAAAGTAGTAGATCTCTCTCCACTAGTGTCACGTTCAATGACACGAGTGGTTATTTTTCTGGAAGTTTCTATCGCGCCTATAAAAGCGATGCTCGCTGATACGGCGAGGAGTCTTGATTAAGCCAGCGAGTAGTGAGGATTGTTTTAACTAGCGAGATTAGCTCGGCTGTGCTTGTGAATAATCTTTACGTACGTGTACTTTTAAACACTGTTTATTGTGTTTGATTGCTGTTGAAGGTGTGAAGACCTTCGGATATTTACCCTGTGAATATTGCCAATGAATCCTGTATTGAAAGGATTGTATTTTTGATAATAAATTCGCATCACTCTTAAAGAACTGATTATTTTCTTTGTGATTGTTTTGCATAAAATCCTCGAATTTGGATCTACGTAACAGTTTGGTGTCAGAAGTGGGGTTTTATGCCAATAACAAGAGCGATGGATGAGCAACTGAAGGCTCTGTTGGAAGGCATCAATGCCTTGAAAAACGGCCAAGAAGAGACTAGGCAAGAAATGCAGAAAGGTCTGGAAGATATGCAGAAAAGCCAAGAAGAAACTAAGAATGAGTTAAGGGAGAAAAAGGAGAAAGGTCAAGAAGATCTGAGAAATACTTTAGAAAAGAAAATCGATAGCTTGGAAGAGAAAATAGTTTTGAAAGTTGAAGAAAAGATTATAGTAGTTGAAGAGAAAATGGAAAAGAAAGTAGAGGAGAAAATAGAAACCATCAGAGAAGAAGTGGCTGGAAATTTTAGCCTTATGTCACAGAGAATGTAAGATCTTGAAAAGAAGCTTTTAGCTTCCAGGAATGCGACGAACGAATGCAAGTTTGTCCCTGCTTCTCAAGTACATGTGCTTTCTTCTGCAGTGCATCTGACTGCCTCACCAGTTTCAGTAAAACTGTCTACGTATGAAGGAAAACCCAACTGGGAAGAATACAAAACACAATTTTCAATAATTTCGGAAGCCAATGGATGGACTGAGGGGGTCAAAGCTTGTTAGCTAGCAGCATCTCTTAGAGGAGAAGCCGCCGAAATACTGCAGACTCTTCTCGACACAGAGCGACTAAATTTGAACTCCCTATATAATGCTCTGGATCTTCGGTTCGGCCAAAAATACTCCAAGGACTACGCACGTCTGCAGATGAAAACAAGACTCCAGAAAACCGGAGAAAGCTTGCAGGAGTATACCTCCGAAGTAGAAAGGCTCGCCAACTTGGCTTTCTCCGACCACCCAGCAACTGTGCAAGAAGCCATCTCTTTACAGTATTTCGTGGACGGCCTGAGGGAGGGGGAAGTCCAGAAGGCTGTAAGAATGGCAAATGTCCAAGATCTTAAATCTGCCCTGTTATATGCTCTGAAATTGGAGACCGCCACTCAAGCCAGTCGCCGAAACCACCAATCCATCCGAGGAGCTAGAGTGACCTTAGATGCTCCCTGTGAATCTCCATGGAAAAGTGACATTGAGAAATTAAGAGATGAATTCCAAGCTTTTAAGGCTCAACGTCAGAACCAAGAGAAACGCAACTTCAAATGATGGGGATGCGGTGGAACTGGACACCTGAGAAGAAACTGTCCCCGATCAAGGAAGGATGAGAACACCGTCTCTTCTTCCAAACCGGAAAACTAATATATGGCCATCTCGCGGGGCGGAGATTGCCAGATAATGAAAAGCCCCAATATCAAATTCTTCAGATTACGGCAGTAAATGGTGGCGACAACGGACTTTACGTAATAGGTCAAATTAATAACATCGCGTGTCGTATGGTTGTTGATACTGGAGCCAATGTGTCTATAATTAGAAAAGATTTGGCTCAAAACTCACAAGTTAGTATTATCTGGACGCCGCCCTGCGTTTCCTTGCAAACAGTGACAGGTGACAAGATTCAGGTTCATGGGAAAGCTGACGTCACTCTAAGGTTTGGAAACATTGACTATCACCATACGGCATATATAGCAGATATCACCGACCCCTGTATTCTTGGACTGGATTTTCTGAAGAACAATAACTTTAAATTGGACTTTGAAAATAGCAATATGCATTCAAAATTTGAAGACATCACTCTTTTTGGCTTACAAACTCAATTTGAATCCAACCACAAAATTACAGCAAAAACCAAACTCTCATTATCGCCAAGAACTGATATAATGCCCGGTTTAGTAGCAGAAAATAGAAAATTCCGATTCAGCCAAATTGATTATCCTGACCCAGACAGTTTAAAAGCAGGAGTACTGATAGCCTCGTCGGTAGTAGACCTCTCAAATTCAGTCATCCCAGTGAGAATTGCTAACTACAGGGATAGGACGAGGACTATCCAGGAAGGAGAGATAATCGTAGCTTGTGCTCTTGTCACTTGTGTAGACTAGAAGTGCAATACCCAAGACCTTTCTTCAGAGGATCTAGTCAAGGATTTAAAACAAAACACGGACTTGAGCGAGGAACAAAGATGTGCTGCAGGAGGGATGATTAAAGAATTCCAGAGCCTATTTTCAAGAACATCTGAGGACTTTGGAAGAACAAGACTAACGAAACACCGAATCGATACGGGATAGCATCCTCCTATTAAGCAGCTCCCCCGATGACTACCATTCACTAAACAGGAGGAAGTCCAAAAACTTATTAAGGACATGAAAAATAATGATGTTATTGAGCCATCATCAAGTCCTTGGGCATCTCCCATCGTCTTGGTCAGGAAGAAAGATGGCTCAACCAGATTCTGTGTTGACTATCGTCGGTTGAATGACGTCAACAAGAAGGACAGCTATCCTCTGCCAAGGATGGATGACACGCTGGGCACACTTGCCGGTAATACCTGGTTTTCTACCCTAGATCTCAAAAGCGGGTATTGTCAGGAAGTACTCCACCCTGACGATAAAGAGAAAACTGCCTTCACCACGGGACAAGGACTGTGGCAATTTTAGGTTATGCCTTTCGGCTTGTGCAATGCATCTGCAACTTTCGAGTGCCTTATGGAAACAGTCCTCGGAGGACTTTCGTACGAGGCCTGCCTAGTTTATCTCGATGACATTATCATCGTGGAGCGCTCCTTCGAAGAACATCTGAAAAATATCAGGCATGTGCTACAAAAGCTAAAAGAAGCTAACTTGAAATTAATTCCATCCAAGTGCCACCTATTCCGGCGTGAAGTTACCTATCTCGGACACATCATTTCGGCAGAAGGTGTAGGAACAGACCCGGATAAGATCTCGGCTGTGAAAGACTGGAACTGCCCGATGGATGTTCACCAGCTCCGGAGTTTCTTCGGCTTATGCACGCATTACCGGAAATTCGTGAAAAATTTCTCCACGATTGCCAGACCACTCCATAAGCTGACCGAGGCAAAACAGAAATTCATTTGGACGGTTGATTGTAACAACTCCTTTAACAAGCTTAAGGACGCACTAACATCTGCTCCAATCCTGGCATATCCTGAAATTGGGAAACAATTTATTCTGGATACGGATGCAAGTCATGAGAGTATTGGGGCTGCATTGTCTCAAGATATAGATGGTCAGGAGCATATCATTGCCTATTTTAGCAAGTGTCTGTCCAAACCAGAAAGGAATTATTGTGTTACCAGGAAGGAACTGCTCGCTACAATAAAAGTTGTGGAACACTTTCATCCTTACCTCTATGGTCAAAGGTTCCTGCTGCGAACAGATCATGCCTCATTGACCTGGCTGCTGAATTTTAAAAATTCAGAAGGCCAAATAGCTAGGTGGATACAGAGACTACAGTAGTATGACGTAGAAATTCGTCACAGAAAAAGATCAGCACATGTAAATGCATACGCCCTTTCGAGAAGACCGTGTCCTGAGAGCTGCAAATACTGCTCGAGAATCGAAAAGAAATTTAGCGTAATAGGTCCGATAGGTTACAACGCCATCAACATCGGCATTGGACCCGTGGAGTGATGAGAGCGTCCGAAAAGATCAACTGGCTGATCCTGAAATAAAACCAATCGCAGAATTCAAAGAGTCGTCTGACGAAAAGCCCAGCTGGCAAGACATCGCCCCTTTCCATCCTACAACGAAGCGTTACTGAGCTCTTTGGGACTCTCTCCATCTGAGAAATGGTGTTTTATATCGAAAATGGGAATCTGACGACGAAAAAACATTTAGGTGGCAATTAATACTCCTAAAGACAAGTTTCAACAGTCCTTAAGGAACTCCATGGCAGTCCAACTGGGGGTCATTTTGGTGTTATGAAGACCTTACAAAAAGTTCGTGAGCGCTTCTACTCGAGCAATGTGCGAAGTGACGTGGAAAAGTGTTGTCGCATATGTGATCCCTGTGCTGCACGCAAAGGTTCCAGAAAACGCACTAGAGAAAGACTGCAGCTGTATAATGTGGGAGCGCCTTTCGAACGAATAGCTTTTGACATCCTAGACCCACTTCCGAGATCATCAGACGGCAACAACAACATCCTGGTTGTAATGGACTACTTCACTAAGTAGCCTGAAGCCTATATATCCTGTTCCGGACCAAAAGGCCTCAACTGTTGCAGAGGTTCTAGTTCAACACTGGATCTCACGATTCGGGGTCCCTCTACAACTGCACTCCGATCAAGGGAGAAACTTCGATTCTGCAGTTTGGAAGAGACTGTGGGAAATACTCGCCATCAACAAAACCAGGACAACATCTTTGCATCCTCAGTCTGACGGCATGGTAGAGAGGTTCAATCGAACCATCTTGAACAGCCTCTCTCTCCTGGTATCCAGTAATCAACAGGATTGGAACAAGAAATTGCCATTTTTCCTGCTTGCCTACAGGAGTGCCGTTCATGAGATCACCGGCTATTTCCCATCCCAGATGCTCTTTGGACGTGATCTTCGTCTGCCTGCAGATCTTCTGTTCAGCGGGCCACCAGATGCACCCTTGGCGCCTGAGGAGTATATCGAGAAACTCCAGGCACGGATGGAGGAAATGCATCATCTGGCTAGGGAAATAATCGGCATGGCTTCCGAGAAGATGAAGACCCGATATAACGCAAGAGAGCAACCGGACACGACTTCTACGAAGGCGACAAGTGTGGTTATGGAATCCGAAACGTCGTAAAGGACTCTCGTTGTGGTGCGGATACAGAAATCACCACACTCAAAAAACCGAAGGTAATACATTACAATAGGCTAGCCCCTTATCTTGACCAAGATGAATAAGATCCTTAAGTTCAGACCATGGTCATTAATTATTTTGTAAATAATGTAAATTATTTCTCTTTTCTAATTCCTTAGTTTTATTTTAATATTGGAATTTATGTTTACATCTCTTCATGTGCTTTTTATTTATTTGTATTGTATATGCTGTGAAATACATTTGTTACTTTATATGCGATTATTATGTGAGTAGTTTGCCTGTAAATAGATGCCTCTTACTCAGAGATTGTACTGCCCGGGACGTGCAGTCTTTGAGGAAGGGGCAGTGTTACGAATTTTGTGTAAATAGTTTGTATTTGAGTGTTTAATGCATTTATATTACTCTATGTTATGTTTATTTCATGTTAAAATTGTACTATTCACATGCAATGCCGCCCTTTACGTTATAATAGCGATTTAATGAGAACTTGGCGAAATCTTGGCGGTAGAGCCAAGTTGGCATCATTTTTGGCGAACAAATTAGCGGCCAATTTGGTGACTTTGGCGACCATTTTGGCGTCATTGGCGACCATGTTGGCGAGTTCGGAACCCTCTGGAATCTTCTTGAAAGTAGTAGATCTCTCCACTAGTGTCACGTTCAATGACGCGAGCGGTTATATTTCTGGAAGTTTCTATCGCGCCTATAAAAACGATGCTCGCCGATACGGCGAGAGCCAGTGAGTAGTGAGGATTGTTTTAACTAGCGAGAGATTAGCTCGGCTGTGCTTGTGAATATTCTTTACGTACGTGTATTTTTAAACACTGGTTATTGTGTTTGATTGCTGTCAGGGCCGGACCGTGACCTTTGGGGGCCCTGGGCTAACAATATCTGGAGGCCCCCTAAATAATTAAAAATTTTGCCATTTCTTTAAAAAAAATTTGTTGCGAGAAAATTTAAAATATATGAAACTTAAAGGTTTTTTTTTATTTTATAAATAGAGTCTAAACACATACGCAATTACATAATTTACAAAAAAAAACTTTTCTACACTTTTGTGTGGAAAATTCTTTTATTTGCTCATTTTATTTTAAGTCTTTGGTGAGATCAGTATTAATAGAAAGAAGTGATAAATAATCACGCCTAGTATTTGTCATTGCTGTCCTATACTTGTTTTTTATTTAGGACATTTTGAGAACGCACGCTCCGCTTCACAACTAGTAATAGGGAGTGTTAGAAAAATCTTTAAAATGGTAAACAAATTTTAATAAAAACGTCAACAAGCTTGTTTTCAAAAATTAAATTGAACATACCACTACAAGTATAGGACTTTAGATCAGTTTTTTTTTAATGTTAGATAAACTTTGAATTGAACACCTTCTGGTCTACGTCATCTGAATAGTAATCAATTGCGCGTACACTCTCCAAGTCAACGTTCTTCTTACTTTGATCTTGCAAATCCATCAAAAAATTTAATTTCTTACTATATCCTGCGTGTATATACTTGGTTTCTTCTATTTAAATCAAGGATTAGCTTATCTAACGCAACAATAAGCGTGTCTCTTTTAAATTTTTCTGTCCCACACACAGCTTTCTGTGGATTTATCTACAAATTTTGAAATAAGTCGTCATCGCTATATATTCTTGGTCACATCACTGTATTCTATTCCTACTCTAGGACTTAATTTTTTGGCTGAGTCTTGATGCTCCTTTAGTTTTTTATCTGAATCATATCGTACACTGCTTATAAACGTTTTTAATGACATAATTAACTTATTCCCTTCACAGATGTTCAAACCAGGATTCTGTAATATTTTGTTAATTGAAATAAATCTTTCTAAAATTTATTCCCAAAATATAATTAAAAGGGCAGTTTCGAGTTTTGTTAATTTATTAAATAAATTTACTGCCTCTTTCCGATAATCAATTTTCTCATATATTCATTGTCACTAAATGTGTCTTAAGAATATTACTGAAAGAGATTAGAACTCGGCATCTTCGATTCCGCAAGCAGGCAACTTAACCACTAAACTGAAAAGATTGCTTCAGTTTATACGCTGTTACTGGCTTATATAGATATCACCGCCTTATTACCATAATTATCTTTTAAGGCTTCAACAACATCGTAGTAACAAGACCATCTGGTCTGACTTAAACTTTTTGAGGTAAATGTTCCCACCTATGGGTCGAAGCAGAAAAGAAAACATACGTGTTGCACTAAACCAAAGAAGTTCACGATTTCAGTTGCAATCTTAACTCATTCTGCACCAACCAGATTAAGAGAAAATGCAGCACATAATTAGTGAATTTATTTTTTTTTCTTTTAAAAGAGTTTGCACACCATTATATCGACCGGATATATTAGCAGCGTTGTCAAATGACTGTCCCCTACAATTATCCCATTTGTTTCTAAAAATTCTTGTAGAGAATTAAGTATAAGCCAGTGTGAGACTGCTAATCTTAATTAATGAGACTCATCTTTCATACACTTTTCCCCGAAAACAATATCGTAGTACAATAGCAAGTTGGTCATTATGGAACAAATCTGGTGTTTAATCTATCACAATTGAATAGTACTTTGTGTGTCATCGTTATTTATTTGAGTTGTAATTGTTTAAATGATTTACTTGCCCATTATCTCAATTATTTGCTCATATATTGTTTTTGATACGTACGATATTAACGATTTTGGTCGTAATTCTCACTGTTCAATATGTTCACGAACCAATGAATGGGTCGAATTCTGCTAACAATTCTACTGCACCCATAACATTACCACTATGAGGAGAACCAAAAACTTCCTCGGTACCCCTCTAATTGATAAACCTCTTATAGCCAAATACTTTACTACCAAAATAACCCGTTTGAGGACATTATGGTAATATTCTGTATATTCTCTTAGTTGCCCCTGTAACTGTCTATCTAAAACAGATTATTTTCTTTTCGGGTCAACCAAACTAACATTGAATTTTTATGTTCAATAGAATTTTTATGATTTTCTTAACAACTGTTTCCAATCACTGTAACGTGTTTCCAGTCAGAAAAGCCGGTTGTGTATTGAGAATTTGTTTTAGAAAAAGTTTGCAGGTCAAACAAAAAACCCCTACCAATACTAGTTGAATAATCTAACCAAGATCTTTCCAGCACTTGGCCATTTTAAAAATTTTTTAATTAAATGATTATTCGAAAATGATGTCTTTTGTTCTTTGTATTCTCTTACCGAAACAGAATATATATTGTTTGAATCTTTATTTTGAAAATAACTCATTTCATGAGGAAAGATTTAATCAATAAAATTATTACTTAGAGATTTAGACCACGAACCCCCGCCAACGTATAATAATCAAACTCATACCCAACATTTTCGAAACACTTTTCGGTCGGGGCATTACTGATGTCCTCTGGCTGAACAATATCATTTTCAGAAGGCTGCTGGTCATCGTAATCTTGCATATTTTCATCATTAATATTTGCTTGTTGTGTTTCTCCGTTTTCTTTGGCTAAGTTCCTTTCCCTTTCACTTGTTAATATCTCTGCCTTTGTTATATATTCTTGTTACTTTGCTCCATTGTAAAAAAAGTTAAATCTTTGACACATTTAATTTTTTCTTTTTCTCGATTTAACAGTAGTTTTCATTTTTCCGCTACACTTTTATATTTTTTGCCAGACATATTTACATTGTTAACTAAGTACTTGATTTTCCTGAAAATCAGTTCAAAAGTTGAAGTCATAAAATTACGATAACACAATCGATGTGCATAATAAACTAAAAATACTCTAACAAATTTTTACAAAACAATGTAGTATATTTCTAAGATAATTGAAAAAAATAAAAAAATCCTTGTCTATATTCACTAAAACCTAAAACGCTGATTATTATTATTTATTAGCCCATCAGTTTAAAGAGGATTTTATAAAAATAAACTTTAGAATTATTTGCCCCACTTTAAATAAATATTGTTTTTCCGTTGTCATACATTATTTGCTGTTGCTACCTATACTTAAAAAAGCCGACTTATTACGAAAATCAAGACTATTTTACATTTATCCATAATATTCACAGTGAATCTCCATAACCCACATAAACTCTGATTGTTATTTTCTTATATCCTATAGAAGTAATTAAGTTACTCATCACAAATTTTAAGACAACATACATATTTATGGTAAATCCTGATGTTTTCAATCTTTGAAAAATTGAAAATTCAGAAAATACTTAATCATAATTTCAATATCTTCCTACTTAAATAATTTAGATATGTGTATGCACTTACTTTTTACTTGAAACTTGAATAAACATGTACCTATGTTTTAATTGCAGGTAGCATGCACAAGACCACAAGACACAGCATCAAATCAGTATATTATTGTAAATAAGAATTATTATTGCACAAAAATAAATGGCTACAGAAATAGTGCCGCAACATTTGTATAAATGCTTGATGCTCGCCGGCGCCGCTATATGATAGGGCCTCTGTTTATTGATAATTAATTTCCGCGTATTCGGTGGTAGGGTGGACGAACAAAAGAGTATATTGCTCTTGAAAATGAAAATAAATTTCATATGGTACTTCTGGTATTTTATTTTTGATTTTTATTCTTTTAATGAGGTTTATTATTTCATTACTATTTTGAAATTTATTCCATTACATCTTTTTCTGTTTGTTATCTTCAACGGAGAACGGGGCCCCCTAGAAACCGGGGGCCCTGGGCTGCAGCCCATTTAGCCCATACGTAGATCCGGCCTTGATTGCTGTTGAAGGTGTGAAGACCTTCGGATATTTTCCCGGTGAATATTGCCAATGAATCCTGTATTGAAAGGATTGGACTTTCAATAATAAATTCGCCTCGCTCTTAAAAGAACTGATTATTTTCTTTGTGATTGTTTTGCATAAAATCCTCGAATCCGGATCTACGTAACAATATGATATTCTGGCTTTGCTGTCCTTCAGAGAGCAACATTTTTTATCATATTTCCAATTTTTAACCGAGTTAATCAGTAGCGCACACAGGAATTTTTTAGGGGGGGTCCGGAGTCGAAAGTTCACCATTCTTGTATCATGCTCATTTCGATTTTGTCGATTTTCGGGAACAAAACACAGTAAAACACTAATTATTGAATAAATAATTAGCATTAATTAATGAAATTAATCATTAATAACAAGTACTTAATTAAATTTTACGTACTATATACTTAGAATTATAATCAATCGGAAAAAAATCAAGGGCTTTGGGGTCCGGACCCCCAGGACCCCCTTTGTGTGCGCCACTGGAGTTGAATCATTATTTCTGGTATAAAATGTGTTTCGTATTTTTTCTCCTATATCGTAATGTTAAATGGGCTGTATGCCTTCACGTATTAAAACGAAAAAGAAAGTATTCATGGAATACTTTGGCATTTTTAAAAACACTGTATTGTTAACAGAGGTACGAGTCGCAAATATCCACGGAAATCGAGGCATATCTCTGTCTTAAAATGTGCTTCGCGTTGAGTTCAAGCTCTCGTACTTTCACCGAAGGCAGCCTTAACGATCAACTCTTAACCATTGTATTGCCTACTCAACGATTGTCACTTAAATAGAAGCTGCATTTGCATAAATTAAGTCATCTCTACGGAAAGCGGTTTTTTAACTAAAATCACAGTTAAAAAGTATTTTCCCCAAGAGCATTTGTAGAAGACCCGAATAAAACCCGTTACAAATCTATCGCTTGAGTTTTAAATAGAACAAGAAATTCGCAAACTGTATGCTGAATAAAAAGTGTTGTTTCTAACTATAAATATTTTTAGTGTACTTGGAAATGGGAGAATTTCCAAAAGGTAATTTTTTACCCCGATATTATGAATAACTCCGATTTTTTGAATAAAATATTCAATCCCGATGAATTTGTTAAATCGGGATCCAACTATATATATATATATATATATATATATATAATATACCGTATTTACTAGAGTCTAAGCCCCACTTTTTTTCCAGTTCTAATGCTACTAAAAATCGGGTGCTGCTTAGAGTCGAAGGAAAAAAATTCGTTGGATGAGGCAATTACAAATTCGTGTAATGTATAAAAAAGTTTGTAATCTTGGTAAAATAACTAATTATTCACTTCTTATTAATTATCGTTTTAAATTTATTTTAATTCCGTAAAATTAGGTATCGATGAACTATTTTTCATTTTTCACAAAAACTTGTTGAGGTGTGGCTTAGGACAGCAGCTTAGATTCGAATAAATACGATGTATATGGAAAAAAGGATATCATTTCACTACAACTTAACCAAAATTCTATTTCCCAGCCTTACATATTCACGTTAAATATTCAACAATCAACACTATCTCGGAAAAGACTCTTCGAATTCCAGACCTTTTTGTTTTCTTTTGTGGTCATAGCCCGAAATTTTCTCACCCGTTGCTCTCCGTCAACAGCAGTTGGCAACAAATTTATGCATCAGAGATTGCTTAAAGCTGCCTTCGTGAATGAATACTTTTTCCCAAACAGTCTACAGGGTCAATTCGCTCACGTCATTGACAGTAAAGTGTTGTGACTTTTTTCTATTTCAGTCACCGACATCTTCGACGTTTGTTACCAGCCGTGCATCGTGTACAGGTACAGAAGCGAAGCTTCTTATATTGGTTTGGGAGGAGAAAACATCAGGTGAGCACATTTTTTTCTGCCTCACATTACTACTCTGCTGTCTGTAGAATAATGAACTTTAACGGGTGACTTGACCGCCGTAGCCTAGTCATCATGGTCAGGATCTCTCGGATGGTGTTGCCGAGTCGCGATGCCACTGAAAACCCACCGTGTAGAGTTGGTGAACGTTCAATGTCATGGTTCACACATTAACGGGGTGGAGAGGTTAGGAGAGTAGAGGGTCGGTTCGGGTATCACTTCTCGTCGCTTGACCCCGGTCAAGAGTTCCATCGCCAATAGCCTTCGTATTAATTTCGAGAGTGGTGTTCCGTTGGTGTGGTAGTTATTAGAGGAGGGTGCCAGCGCAGGTGTCGTCCACATCCCTTGACCATGGTTCAAAATTACGTGGTCCGTCACCCAAAGCCCTCGTGTAGCTGAATAGTACGACATTAATATTCAATCAATCAATCGAGAGTGATGTTAACAATCAGTATCGTAACAGGTGGCTTGAGACTTCCTGATAAACGGTTAAAAATGAAATCAAGAAGGAGAAGTTTTAAAAAATCAAATTGGATGGCATTAGCTGCTCAAAACAGCGATTGCTAATTATATAATTCTCACTGTGGGCGGTAAATCTGAGTTTGCGTTAGTGTGGAGGACAACTGAGGGAAGAGACGCATCGTAAAAACAACTTTTATTTACGCTCATTCGAAATCTAATGTGGCTGCAATTAGCAAATAAAAGTGAGTTAGCCCTAATTAGTAATCATAAATGTTATCTATCTTAACTGTGTGATGTCAGACAGACAAATTGGATCCGAATACTCCTGACAATAAGAGTCTTATGCTCAAAGATAAATAGATATTTTACGAAATAGCTTCCACAAATATAATGAAAACTATCACTGTTATAAATGTTGCTACCAACATTCTCCCAAATTCGTTTCACTTCACTTTGAATAGTAAGAATCCTTTACATGAGTCACTGTTCCTTCACAGACCTTTTGATTAAGCTATTGTGACCGTGGTAGCCCAGTGATCAAGGTAACGGACTCATGGCTGGCGTGTCATAAGTCCGAGCCCAGTACCGTTCAAGACCCGCAGTGAAGAGGGCAAGTTAAATAAGACTCAAACGTC
Source organism: Trichonephila clavipes (assembly GCA_019973935.1). NCBI lineage: Eukaryota > Metazoa > Arthropoda > Arachnida > Araneae > Nephilidae > Trichonephila > Trichonephila clavipes. Next base: position 733,310 of record BMAU01018603.1, read on the forward strand.
CTCCCGTTAGGGCAGAAGTAAGAAGAAAGGGGTGCCAGCTCAGGTGTCATCCTAGTCATTTGGCCATGGCTCAAAATTACGAGGTCCGTCGCCAATAGCCCTCGTGCGTAAATATAACTAACTCTTGATTAAGCTATTTATATATAATAAAAGTATATACTTCAAAAGATGGGCATTGTGTATTGAAATGAAATGTTTGATATTATGTTAATAGCTTTGAAACCAGATCAAACATTGTCATTCAAAAAAATAAACAAGTATTCTTTCGTTTCAGCCGTTTAGAAATCATGTACAATTCCAAACAGTTTACCTTCCACGAGTACAGAACTACCACTCTATCCAGTCTGTTCAGTGAGTACCCACATTTCCATTTTTTAGAATCTGAATTTTAAAAATGCACTATACCTACTCCTACTTATTTTTTCCAAGACCTGAATTAAGATTTTGTAGAATACTATTGACAGATGTAAAAAATAACGATAAAGAAAAATTATACAGACTTAAAGCTATATAAGAAATCAATACAATTAAACCTACCCTGTAAAAGGCCTTATAACGTCATTAATAAAACTAACGTTAAGATACGGGAGTATTTTTATTTATGATTCGAAATTGTTCATTCTAAAAGAGTTTTAAGGGGCCATTTCAAATAACATAGAGCCATTTGTACAAAGGAATACGAAATCGTTATATAATGTCGGTGCACGTACGTTTATTATTAACAACAAATTAAAATCATTAAAGACATTCGAAATTGAATTGTTTCGAGGAAATGTTTCAAACCTATAACACCACTTTTATCACATAACGCATTCTAATAATTTGTATTCGTTGCCACTTACATAGTACAAATCTCAGTTTCGATTATAAAGAAACTTAATGAGAATCATTTAATGTTGTCAATGTTTTCTGTATACTAGCTAGTTCTGTAATCATTACCTTTATCAAAGAAATAAATGTTGACAGTAGTTTGCTGTAAATTTCGAAATTACTGCAACGTCTAGAAGTAAACAATAAAGCGAAAAGTGTTAGAATGAAAAATACCCAAAATCAGATCTTTCTATGGTTTATTACCATCAAAATTACAAAAGAATAGTGCAATACATTATTAAAGAACAGATTATTGAAAGTCAATGAACTTCAAATAGATGACGAGGACGACGCCTATGATGGCACCTCAATTTGTGTATCAACACAGATTTTAATTGGGGATAATCTAGTGGAGAATGATCTGAAGAGCAAGGAGGATGAGAGGCGATCTTCCATCTTTAATGCGTAACTTTTGTTGGGTCCTTCGTTTACATAGTTTCTTCTTCCATCCTATGTAATGTAAATGCCTCCGAATTTTTTTTCGTCATTTGCTATAAAATCTTTTGTGAACTGTCGATGTGTCAAATTGGAACTCTTTTCAGTCTTTTGTCGTCTTCAATGGATTCAGCTCTGGCAGGAAATTTCTTAAGTCATCTCTGGTTTCTTGAGTTTTCAGAAAAGAGACAGTTACAACAAAACTTTTTCTTGCGGCTTCTTTTAGTATTGGTTCCAAATTTAAATTCATAAAGCATACTCGCACGCGCTGTTTCATAATTTTCTTAAGAATTAAAAAAATACCATTTTATACAAAAGGATGATCGATAACTGAGTAAGTTGAGTCGATTACTAAAGAAAAACTGATTTCGCTAAAAGAATGGAACAATTCGTAGAATTTTGAACATCCAATCTAAACTATCTTTGTATGTTATAAAGACTTTCTTCGTTTCCTAGGAGCTCGCCTTTTCCATTAAACAAAGGTATGCTGAAGCATTTTTTCGAGTGTTTTAAAATTAGCAAATGTTGAACTATTTTTCTATAATATATTAATCTATAAAATAAATATCTTATAAATTTCTGTAAGATATTTATCCACATTCTCTCATTAAACCAAAATAAAAATGATTAATTGAATAATGTCATCAATTATATTTTATCAAAAATAATATTTGATATATTATTAAATACATATAATCATATCCTATGTAATTTAAATTTTTATACTAATCGTTCATCTAACATCATCGAATTCATTTTCTAAGAGCCCTCTATTTCAAAGATAAGGAGAGTAAGATTTTTTTCCAAAACCCCTCCTTTTCCAATAGGTATTTATTTTTAAAAATATTTTGATAGACAATATTAAAGCTCTTCAGCCTCGTCAGCTTCTTAAGTAAATGAGAGATTAGATTCCCTAAAATAGATCTAAAATGAAATCGGATTTCAAGATTTAGAAGAGTTTTCCAACGACGATGTTGACAGGGAGCTGCGAGATGGGTCATCAGACAATGCTTTTAAGTGACAAGAACGTGAGTGTAAAAATATTAATCGGGGAAGAAGGATCTATACAGAGAGAGATCGTAAAAGACATTTGTAGATTATTTACTCCTCCGCGGAGCAACGTCCTTGTTTGTTGTTGTGACTACCTGCCTGACGAAGTCAGATCGAGGCCCATCGTGGCTAAGGGCTATAATTTTTACGCCTGTCGTTAGCTTTCAACACCATGCAGGTAATAGTACGATTTTGCTCGGTTCCACCCCAATTTAAAGGGAGAAAACCCTGAGGGTGGTCAGGGGCCTTCCACCCACCACACGAGAGGACTTGCGGCTCGTTGAGTACTCCCCCTCCCTCAAAGGCACTATACATTTACTGCCTTCTTCGGGGTTCGATCCCAGTCCCTATGGCACCGCAGTGAGCGTCGCTCACCACTCGACCGATTGGATGACACGTCCTTGTTTTGGTCAGGGAGAGTAGGAAAGCATTAAATAGATTTGCAGACAGCGAAAGGGTGCAAAGACTCGAACGTTCCACAAAGTTTTACATCGAACAGGAAGAAGATGACAATAAAGGCACATCTCGGGCTTTTTAAGAAAATCTCTGGTGTCATAAATCAAGTCGTGATGCCAAATCAAAACCCTCCACGTAGAGGCGCTGATACATAATAAATCTGCCAAAACTCAAGATCCTCCATTTGGCGTGATATGGAAGTTTGGAGAGCGAATAGCCGGCTCGGGTGATGAGGTCTGCCCCCTGTAGCCCTCGTATTGCTTCGTATATAGACGTTGAGAAATTATCGAGCAATCAGATATTACAAGTCTAAAATGTAATTCGGAGTGTTCAAAAGATGAGACACATTTGAAGAGGTATTAGCATACTCCAAAACATACAGTTTTCGTCACAGAATGCATTATCAGAAAGGAAATGCCCATTTTCAGAACCACGCCGTGGAATGAAACAGAAGGGCAAACATAAAAATGGCGTATAAGTTACAAAATCAGTTTTAATGAGATAGAATTATGTTATTGATCAGGCAGTAGTGGTCATATGGGATAAGTCAGAGGAAGACGGATGTTTTTGTTTGTTTTTTTAATTACGCCCGCCAACGTCCTCTCGGACATAAGGCGTCTTGCAGTCCAATATAAAGCAGATGTCGCTCTAGCAGGAAGGAAAACTCCACAGTTGTCTTGCGAGAGAACATGAAGTAGAGCGGGGCAAGCGGAAAGATGCTCTCCAGTCATTGGCACAGAATTACACAGAGGGCAGAGCGGTGAATCAGCCAGGCCAATCTTAAACAGATGGGCTTGCAGGTAATCATGTCCGGTGATGATTCTGAAACATGCCACCCTAGATAGGACAGAAAGCTGAGCACGTCTTTGGCCATCGAGCAGACAAGACCAAGGTTTGCCAGCAGCCAGGTCTGTAAGAGTGGAAATTCTCTTCTGTCGCAATTTGTCCCTGAGAAGTCGCTTGGCGTTTCGAAGAGGCATCGGATGGTAAGGTGGATGCAGCGTCGAAGCCTCTTTGGCCAGCTTGTCGTCTTGTTCGTTTCCATGAATGCCGCAATGAGATGGGATCCATTGGAGAACGACCTCTCTTCCGGTGCAAAGAAATGAGTTGATAAGTTGTTTGCCCTCGAACTCAAGTTTTGAGTCAAGTTGGGTGTAGTGTAGCAGGTGCACCCTGGGTAACGCTCATTCTGCTACAGCTTTTCGTCGTTTTGCTTATTTTTTCGGAAGACGGATGTTGGATACACCAGACACAGCGGCTGAAAGTTCTCGTTATACTCCGAGTCTCAAACGTCATCTACTTTTACGAAGGGAAATCGAAATTATAAAGTTGGAGAATGTAGAGGCTTCGCCTAACCCAGCATTTCTCAAATTGTGTCCT